>JAPDVU010000150.1:0-34444 GCA_026230045.1 Corynorhinus townsendii
GGTATGTTTTCAGAAAGGTATTAGTACATTGAGAGAATATCAGCAAATGTAGCTTTAACCACTCACAAAGGGAGCTGGAAGAGGACACTCATAGAGCGCCCGTAAATCCGTGAACTCAGCAAACATATACGACTAATAAGGGGAAGACAACGCAAAATCACTTAGAAATGTGATGAGAGACTCCCAGAGGTGTTGTAAAGGTGTTTGAATATGAGAAATAGAGCAATACATTCACCAGGAAACAAAGCGGAAAACCAAGGGAAATTCACTTGAAAAGCAGAAGTTTACAAAAGAGTCGTTAGATCACATTGAAGAGCATTTGGAAGGCGAGGTAAGACGGTACAACCCGTTTGAATGCAGAGGTATTAGCGGTGAAGAGCAATACAAACGTTGCAGAGCTCACTTGAAAGCACCTCATAAAGAGTGAACGGAGCGGTAATCCTTACAGGACACTAGTAAAACCGGTAGAAATAACTTATGAACGTGGGGAAGCACAGAACAGGAGCGTTTCCTAATATGAGATTCTCAGTGCTTAAGAATGGAAGCCCTCCACAGCAGAGTTTTAAACAAAACTAGTAATTCATAGGAAAGTATAAGTACCTGACCCATGCGGTTGGAAAACAAGAAAACCTCACCCGTGCATGAAGAGAGAACGTAGAAGTAGAAGGAAAAATACGCTAGTATCATGAGGAACACATGATATCCCACAAGAACAGTATTGGGAAGAGCTTTCTTTGTTCATTGGCATCAGTAAAAGGTTCTGAATCATAGGAAGAGTCTGCTAAATCTCTCCTTAATGGTAGGTATGTCTTAAGAAACGTATTAGTTCATTGAGAGAATATCAGGAAATGTAGCTTTAACCACTCACAGAGGTAGCTGTAAGAGGACACTGACAGAGCGCCAGTCAATCCATGAACTCAGCAGTGACATACGCCTAATAAAAAGAAGTCAACTGCATATCACTTAGAAATGTGACGATAGAGCCTCAAAGGTCGCTGTAAATGTACTTGTATATGAGAAACAGCAGTATATTCACAGGGAACCAAAGTGGAAAACCAAAGAGAATTCACTTCAAAACCAGAAGTGTACAAAGGAACCGTTAGCTCACATTTGAGACCCTTTTGTCATCTGCGTAAAGACTGTAGAACAGGTTTGAATGCAGACATATCAGTGGTGAAGAGCAATACAAAGTGGGAGAGCTCTTTTGAAAGCACTTTGAAATCAGTGAAGCAGAGCGGTCATCTTTACAGTACACTAGTAAAACAGGTGGCAATCACTTCTGAACGTCAGGAAGCACAGAATAGGAGCTTTTCATAATAGGAGATTCTCAGTGCTTAAGAACGGATGCCCTCCCCTGCAAAGTTTTAGACAACACTAGTAATTCCTAGGAAAGTAGAAGTACCTGAACCAGGTGGTTAAAAAAACAAGTAAAACTCCCCTCTACATCTGTAGAGAAAGTAGAAGTGGAAGGAAAAATAGGTGTATTTCCTGAGTAAGAGATGAAAGCCACTAGAGGTCTGCTCGTAACCACTCCATTTTTCCAATAGCAGCAGTAAAAGTTTCTGAATCACTGGAAGAGTAGTCTAAATCTAGCCCACTGATAGGTATGTTTTCAGAAAGGTATTAGTACATTGAGAGAATATCAGCAAATGTAGCTTTAACCACTCACAAAGGGAGCTGGAAGAGGACACTCATAGAGCGCCCGTAAATCCGTGAACTCAGCAAACATATACGACTAATAAGGGGAAGACAACGCAAAATCACTTAGAAATGTGATGAGAGACTCCCAGAGGTGTTGTAAAGGTGTTTGAATATGAGAAATAGAGCAATACATTCACCAGGAAACAAAGCGGAAAACCAAGGGAAATTCACTTGAAAAGCAGAAGTTTACAAAAGAGTCGTTAGATCACATTGAAGAGCATTTGGAAGGCGAGGGAAGACGGTAGAACCCGTTTGAATGCAGAGGTATTAGCGGTGAAGAGCAATACAAACGTTGCAGAGCTCACTTGAAAGCACCTCATAAAGAGTGAACGGAGCGGTAATCCTTACAGGACACTAGTAAAACCGGTAGAAATAACTTATGAACGTGGGGAAGCACAGAACAGGAGCGTTTCCTAATATGAGATTCTCAGTGCTTAAGAATGGAAGCCCTCCACAGCAGAGTTTTAAACAAAACTAGTAATTCATAGGAAAGTATAAGTACCTGACCCATGCGGTTGGAAAACAAGAAAACCTCACCCGTGCATGAAGAGAGAACGTAGAAGTAGAAGGAAAAATACGCTAGTATCATGAGGAACACATGATATCCCACAAGAACAGTATTGGGAAGAGCTTTCTTTGTTCATTGGCATCAGTAAAAGGTTCTGAATCATAGGAAGAGTCTGCTAAATCTCTCCTTAATGGTAGGTATGTCTTAAGAAACGTATTAGTTCATTGAGAGAATATCAGGAAATGTAGCTTTAACCACTCACAGAGGTAGCTGTAAGAGGACACTGACAGAGCGCCAGTCAATCCATGAACTCAGCAGTGACATACGCCTAATAAAAAGAAGTCAACTGCATATCACTTAGAAATGTGACGATAGAGCCTCAAAGGTCGCTGTAAATGTACTTGTATATGAGAAACAGCAGTATATTCACAGGGAACCAAAGTGGAAAACCAAAGAGAATTCACTTCAAAACCAGAAGTGTACAAAGGAACCGTTAGCTCACATTTGAGACCCTTTTGTCATCTGCGTAAAGACTGTAGAACAGGTTTGAATGCAGACATATCAGTGGTGAAGAGCAATACAAAGTGGGAGAGCTCTTTTGAAAGCACTTTGAAATCAGTGAACCAGAGCGGTCATCTTTACAGTACACTAGTAAAACAGGTTGCAATCACTTCTGAACGTCAGGAAGCAAGAACAGGAGCTTTTCAGAATAGGAGATTCTCAGTGCTTAAGAACGGATGCCCTCCCCTGCAAAGTTTTAGACAACACTAGTAATTCCTAGGAAAGTAGAAGTACCTGAACCAGGTGGTTAAAAAAACAAGTAAAACTCCCCTCTACATCTGTAGAGAAAGTAGAAGTGGAAGGAAAAATAGGTGTAGTTCCTGAGTAAGAGATGAAAGCCACTAGAGGTCTGCTACTAACCACTCCATTTTTCCAATAGCAGCAGTAAAAGTTTCTGAATCACTGGAAGAGTAGTCTAAATCTAGCCCACTGATAGGTATGTTTTCAGAAAAGTATTAGTACATGAGAGAATATCAGCAAATGTAGCTTTAACCACTCACAAAGGGAGCTGGAAGAGGACACTCATAGAGCGCCCGTAAATCCGTGAACTCAGCAAACATATACGACTAATAAGGGGAAGACAACGGAAAATCACTTAGAAATGTGATGAGAGACTCCCAGAGGTGTTTTAAAGGTGTTTGAATATGAGAAATAGAGCAATACATTCACCAGGAAACAAAGCGGAAAACCAAGGGAAATTCACTTGAAAAGCAGAAGTTTACAAAAGAGTCGTTAGATCACATTGAAGAGCATTTGGAAGGCGAGGTAAGACGGTAGAACCCGTTTGAATGCAGAGGTATTAGCGGTGAAGAGCAATACAAACGTTGCAGAGCTCACTTGAAAGCACCTCGTAAAGAGTGAACGGAGCGGTAATCCTTACAGGACACTAGTAAAACCGGTAGAAATAACTTATGAACGTGGGGAAGCACAGAACAGGAGCGTTTCCTAATATGAGATTCTCAGTGCTTAAGAATGGAAGCCCTCCACAGCAGAGTTTTAAACAAAACTAGTAATTCATAGGAAAGTATAAGTACCTGACCCATGCGGTTGGAAAACAAGAAAACCTCACCCGTGCATGAAGAGAGAACGTAGAAGTAGAAGGAAAAATACGCTAGTATCATGAGGAACACATGATATCCCACAAGAACAGTATTGGGAAGAGCTTTCTTTGTTCATTGGCATCAGTAAAAGGTTCTGAATCATAGGAAGAGTCTGCTAAATCTCTCCTTAATGGTAGGTATGTCTTAAGAAACGTATTAGTTCATTGAGAGAATATCAGGAAATGTAGCTTTAACCACTCACAGAGGTAGCTGTAAGAGGACACTAACAGAGCGCCAGTCAATCCATGAACTCAGCAGTGACATACGCCTAATAAAAAGAAGTCAACTGCATATCACTTAGAAATGTGACGATAGAGCCTCAAAGGTCGCTGTAAATGTACTTGTATATGAGAAACAGCAGTATATTCACAGGGAACCAAAGTGGAAAACCAAAGAGAATTCACTTCAAAACCAGAAGTGTACAAAGGAACCGTTAGCTCACATTTGAGAGCCTTTTGTCATCTGCGTAAAGACTGTAGAACAGGTTTGAATGCAGACATATCAGTGGTGAAGAGCAATACAAAGTGGGAGAGCTCTTTTGAAAGCACTTTGAAATCAGTGAACCAGAGCGGTCATCTTTACAGTACACTAGTAAAACAGGTGGCAATCACTTCTGAACGTCAGGAAGCACAGAACAGGAGTTTTTCAGAATAGGAGATTCTCAGTGCTTAAGAACGGATGCCCTCCCCTGCAAAGTTTTAGACAACACTAGTAATTCCTAGGAAAGTAGAAGTACCTGAACCAGGTGGTTAAAAAAACAAGTAAAACTCCCCTCTACATCTGTAGAGAAAGTAGAAGTGGAAGGAAAAATAGGTGTACTTCCTGAGTAAGAGATGAAAGCCACTAGAGGTCTGCTCGTAACCACTCCATTTTTCCAATAGCAGCAGTAAAAGTTTCTGAATCACTGGAAGAGTAGTCTAAATCTCGCCTCACTGATAGGTATGTTTTAAGAAAGGTATTAGTACATTGAGAGAATATCAGCAAATGTAGCTTTAACCACTCACAAAGGGAGCTGGAAGAAGACACTCATAGAGCGCCCGTAAATCCGTGAACTCAGCAAACATATACGACTAATAAGGGGAAGACAACGGAAAATCACTTAGAAATGTGATGAGAGACTCCCAGAGGTGTTTTAAAGGTGTTTGAATATGAGAAATAGAGCAATACATTCACCAGGAAACAAAGCGGAAAACCAAGGGAAATTCACTTGAAAAGCAGAAGTTTACAAAAGAGTCGTTAGATCACATTGAAGAGCATTTGGAAGGCGAGGGAAGACGGTAGAACCCGTTTGAATGCAGAGGTATTAGCAGTGAAGAGCAATACAAACGTTGCAGAGCTCATTTGAAAGCACCTCGTGAAGAGTTAACGGAGCAGTAATCTTTACAGGACACTAGTAAAACAGGTGGAAATAACTTATGAACGTGGGGAAGCACAGAACAGGAGCGTTTCCTAATATGAGATTCTCAGTGCTTAAGAATGGAAGCCCTCCACAGCAGAGTTTGAAACAAAACTAGTAATTCATAGGAAAGTATAAGTACCTGACCCATGCGGTTGGAAAACAAGAAAACCTCACCCGTGCATGAAGAGAGAACGTAGAAGTAGAAGGAAAAATACGCTAGTATAATGAGGAACACATGATATCCCACAAGAACTGTATTGGGAAGAGCTTTCATTGTTCAATGGCATCAGTAAAAGGTTCTGAATCATAGGAAGAGTCTGCTAAATCTCTCCTTAATGGTAGGTATGTCTTAAGAAACTTATTAGTATATTGAGAGAATTTCAGGAAATGTAGCTTTAACCACTCACAGAGGTAGCTGTAAGAGGACACTAACAGAGCGCCAGTCAATCCATGAACTCAGCAGTGACATACGCCTAATAAAAAGAAGTCAACTGCATATCACTTAGAAATGTGACGATAGAGCCTCAAAGGTCGCTGTAAATGTACTTCTATATGAGAAACAGCAGTATATTCACAGGGAACCAAAGTGGAAAACCAAAGAGAATTCACTTGAAAACCAGAAGTGTACCAAAGAACCGTTAGCTCACATTTGAGAGCCTTTTGTCATCTGCGTAAAGACTGTAGAGCAGGTGTGAATGCAGACATATCAGTGGTGAATAGCAATACAAAGTGGGAGAGCTCTTTTGAAAGCACTTTGAAATCAGTGAACCAGAGCGGTCATCCTTACAGTACACTAGTAAAACAGGTGGCAATCACTTCTGAACGTCAGGAAGCACAGAACAGGAGCTTTTCAGAATAGGAGATTCTCAGTGCTTAAGAACGGATGCCCTCCCCTGCAAAGTTTTAGACAACACTAGTAATTCCTAGGAAAGTAGAAGTACCTGAACCAGGTGGTTAAAAAAACAAGTAAAACTCCCCTCTACATCTGTAGAGAAAGTAGAAGTGGAAGGAAAAATAGGTGTATTTCCTGAGTAAGAGATGAAAGCCACTAGAGGTCTGCTCGTAACCACTCCATTTTTCCAATAGCAGCAGTAAAAGTTTCTGAATCACTGGAAGAGTAGTCTAAATCTCGCCTCACTGATAGGTATGTTTTAAGAAAGGTATTAGTACATTGAAAGAATATCAGCAAATGTAGCTTTAACCACTCACAAAGGGAGCTGGAAGAGGACACTCATAGATCGCCCATAAATCCGTGAACTCAGCAAACATATACGACTAATAAGGGGAAGACAACGGAAAATCACTTAGAAATGTGATGAGAGACTCCCAGAGGTGTTGTAAAGGTGTTTGAATATGAGAAATAGAGCAATACATTCACCAGGAAACAAAGCGGAAAACCAAGGGAAATTCACTTGAAAAGCAGAAGTTTACAAAAGAGTCGTAAGATCACATTGAAGAGCATTTGGAAGGCGAGGGAAGACGGTAGAACCCGTTTGAATGCAGAGGTATTAGCGGTGAAGAGCAATACAAACGTTGCAGAGCTCACTTGAAAGCACCTCGTAAAGAGTGAACGGAGCGGTAATCCTTACAGGACACTAGTAAAACCGGTAGAAATAACTTATGAACGTGGGGAAGCACAGAACAGGAGCGTTTCCTAATATGAGATTCTCAGTGCTTAAGAATGGAAGCCCTCCACAGCAGAGTTTTAAACAAAACTAGTAATTCATAGGAAAGTATAAGTACCTGACCCATGCGGTTGGAAAACAAGAAAACCTCACCCGTGCATGAAGAGAGAACGTAGAAGTAGAAGGAAAAATACGCTAGTATCATGAGGAACACATGATATCCCACAAGAACAGTATTGGGAAGAGCTTTCTTTGTTCATTGGCATCAGTAAAAGGTTCTGAATCATAGGAAGAGTCTGCTAAATCTCTCCTTAATGGTAGGTATGTCTTAAGAAACGTATTAGTTCATTGAGAGAATATCAGGAAATGTAGCTTTAACCACTCACAGAGGTAGCTGTAAGAGGACACTAACAGAGCGCCAGTCAATCCATGAACTCAGCAGTGACATACGCCTAATAAAAAGAAGTCAACTGCATATCACTTAGAAATGTGACGATAGAGCCTCAAAGGTCGCTGTAAATGTACTTGTATATGAGAAACAGCAGTATATTCACAGGGAACCAAAGTGGAAAACCAAAGAGAATTCACTTCAAAACCAGAAGTGTACAAAGGAACCGTTAGCTCACATTTGAGAGCCTTTTGTCATCTGCGTAAAGACTGTAGAACAGGTTTGAATGCAGACATATCAGTGGTGAAGAGCAATACAAAGTGGGAGAGCTCTTTTGAAAGCACTTTGAAATCAGTGAACCAGAGCGGTCATCTTTACAGTACACTAGTAAAACAGGTGGCAATCACTTCTGAACGTCAGGAAGCACAGAACAGGAGTTTTTCAGAATAGGAGATTCTCAGTGCTTAAGAACGGATGCCCTCCCCTGCAAAGTTTTAGACAACACTAGTAATTCCTAGGAAAGTAGAAGTACCTGAACCAGGTGGTTAAAAAAACAAGTAAAACTCCCCTCTACATCTGTAGAGAAAGTAGAAGTGGAAGGAAAAATAGGTGTACTTCCTGAGTAAGAGATGAAAGCCACTAGAGGTCTGCTCGTAACCACTCCATTTTTCCAATAGCAGCAGTAAAAGTTTCTGAATCACTGGAAGAGTAGTCTAAATCTCGCCTCACTGATAGGTATGTTTTAAGAAAGGTATTAGTACATTGAGAGAATATCAGCAAATGTAGCTTTAACCACTCACAAAGGGAGCTGGAAGAAGACACTCATAGAGCGCCCGTAAATCCGTGAACTCAGCAAACATATACGACTAATAAGGGGAAGACAACGGAAAATCACTTAGAAATGTGATGAGAGACTCCCAGAGGTGTTTTAAAGGTGTTTGAATATGAGAAATAGAGCAATACATTCACCAGGAAACAAAGCGGAAAACCAAGGGAAATTCACTTGAAAAGCAGAAGTTTACAAAAGAGTCGTTAGATCACATTGAAGAGCATTTGGAAGGCGAGGGAAGACGGTAGAACCCGTTTGAATGCAGAGGTATTAGCGGTGAAGAGCAATACAAACGTTGCAGAGCTCACTTGAAAGCACCTCGTAAAGAGTGAACGGAGCGGTAATCCTTACAGGACACTAGTAAAACCGGTAGAAATAACTTATGAACGTGAGGAAGCACAGAACAGGAGCGTTTCCTAATATGAGATTCTCAGTGCTTAAGAATGGAAGCCCTCCACAGCAGAGTTTTAAACAAAACTAGTAATTCATAGGAAAGTATAATTACCTGACCCATGCGGTTGGAAAACAAGAAAACCTCACCCGTGCATGAAGACAGAACGTAGAAGTAGAAGGAAAAATACGCTAGTATCATGAGGAACACATGATATCCCACAAGAACAGTATTGGGAAGAGCTTTCTTTGTTCAATGGCATCAGTAAAAGGTTCTGAATCATAGGAAGAGTCTGCTAAATCTCTCCTTAATGGTAGGTATGGCTTAAGAAACGTATTAGTTCATTGAGAGAATATCAGGAAATGTAGCTTTAACCACTCACAGAGGTAGCTGTAAGAGGACACTAACAGAGAGCCAGTCAATCCATGAACTCAGCAGTGACATACGCCTAATAAAAAGAAGTCAACTGCATATCACTTAGAAATGTGACGATAGAGCCTCAAAGGTCGCTGTAAATGTACTTGTATATGAGAAACAGCAGTATATTCACAGGGAACCAAAGTGGAAAACCAAAGAGAATTCACTAGAAAACCAGAAGTGTACAAAGGAACCGTTAGCTCATATTTGAGAGCCTTTTGTCATCTGCGTAAAGACTGTAGAACAGGTTTGAATGCAGACATATCAGTGGTGAAGAGCAATACAAAGTGGGAGAGCTCTTTTGAAAGCACTTTGAAATCAGTGAACCAGAGCGGTCATCTTTACAGTACACTAGTAAAACAGGTGGCAATCACTTCTGAACGTCAGGAAGCACAGAACAGGAGCTTTTCAGAATAGGAGATTCTCAGTGCTTAAGAACGGATGCGCTCCCCTGCAAAGTTTTAGACAACACTAGTAATTCCTAGGAAAGTGAAGTACCTGAACCAGGTGGTTAAAAAAACAAGTAAAACTCCCCTCTACATCTGTAGAGAAAGTAGAAGTGGAAGGAAAAATAGGTGTATTTCCTGAGTAAGAAATGAAAGCCACTAGAGGTCTGCTCGTAACCACTCCATTTTTCCAATAGCAGCAGTAAAAGTTTCTGAATCACTGGAAGAGAAGTCTAAATCTCGCCTCACTGATAGGTATGTTTTAAGAAAGGTATTAGTACATTGAGAGAATATCAGCAAATGTAGCTTTAACCACTCACAAAGGGAGCTGGAAGAGGACACTCATAGAGCGCCCGTAAATCCGTGAACTCAGCAAACATATACGACTAATAAGGGGAAGACAACGGAAAATCACTTAGAAATGTGATGAGAGACTCCCAGAGGTGTTGTAAAGGTGTTTGAATATGAGAAATAGAGCAATACATTCACCAGGAAACAAAGCGGAAAACCAAGGGAAATTCACTTGAAAAGCAGAAGTTTACAAAAGAGTCGTTAGATCACATTGAAGAGCATTTGGAAGGCGAGGGAAGACGGTAGAACCCGTTTGAATGCAGAGGTATTAGCGGTGAAGAGCAATACAAACGTTGCAGAGCTCATTTGAAAGCACCTCGTAAAGAGTGAACGGAGCGGTAATCTTTACAGGACACTAGTAAAACAGGTGGAAATAACTTATGAACGTGGGGAAGCACAGAACAGGAGCGTTTCCTAATATGAGATTCTCAGTGCTTAAGAATGGAAGCCCTCCACAGCAGAGTTTTAAACAAAACTAGTAATTCATAGGAAAGTATAAGTACCTGACCCATGCGGTTGGAAAACAAGAAAACCTCACCCGTGCATGAAGAGAGAACGTAGAAGTAGAAGGAAAAATACGCTGGTATCATGAGGAACACATGATATCCCACAAGAACTGTATTGGGAAGAGCTTTCTTTGTTCAATGGCATCAGTAAAAGGTTCTGAATCATAGGAAGAATCTGCTAAATCTCTCCTTAATGGTAGGTATGTCTTAAGAAACGTATTAGTTCATTGAGAGAATATCAGGAAATGTAGCTTTAACCACTCACAGAGGTAGCTGTAAGAGGACACTAACAGAGCGCCAGTCAATCCATGAACTCAGCAGTGACATACGCCTAATAAAAAGAAGTCAACTGCATATCACTTAGAAATGTGACGATAGAGCCTCAAAGGTCGCTGTAAATGTACTTGTATATGAGAAACAGCAGTATATTCACAGGGAACCAAAGTGGAAAACCAAAGAGAATTCACTTGAAAACCAGAAGTGTACAAAGGAACCGTTAGCTCACATATGAGAGCCTTTTGTCATCTGCGTAAAGACTGTAGAACAGGTTTGAATGCAGACATATCAGTGGTGAAGAGCAATACAAAGTGGGAGAGCTCTTTTGAAAGCACTTTGAAATCAGTGAACCAGAGCGGTCATCTTTACAGTACACTAGTAAAACAGGTGGCAATCACTTCTGAACGTCAGGAAGCACAGAACAGGAGCTTTTCATAATAGGAGATTCTCAGTGCTTAAGAACGGATGCCCTCCCCTGCAAAGTTTTAGACAACACTAGTAATTCCTAGGAGAGTAGAAGTACCTGAACCAGGTGGTTAAAAAAACAAGTAAAACTCCCCTCTACATCTGTAGAGAAAGTAGAAGTGGAAGGAAAAATAGGTGTATTTCCTGAGTAAGAGATGAAAGCCACTAGAGGTCTGCTCGTAACCACTCCATTTTTCCAATAGCAGCAGTAAAAGTTTCTGAATCACTGGAAGAGTAGTCTAAATCTAGCCCACTGATAGGTATGTTTTCAGAAAGGTATTAGTACATTGAGATAATATCAGCAAATATAGCTTTAACCACTCACAAAGGGAGCTGGAAGAGGACACTCATAGAGCGCCCGTAAATCCGTGAACTCAGCAAACATATACGACTAATAAGGGGAAGACAACGGAAAATCACTTAGAAATGTGATGAGAATCTCCCAGAGGTGTTGTAAAGGTGTTTGAATATGAGAAATAGAGCAATACATTCACCAGGAAACAAAGCGGAAAACCAAGGGAAATTCACTTGAAAAGCAGAAGTTTACAAAAGAGTCTTTAGATCACATTGAAGAGCATTTGGAAGGCGAGGGAAGACGGTAGAACCCGTTTGAATGCAGAGGTATTAGCGATGAAGAGCAATACAAACGTTGCAGAGCTCACTTGAAAGCACCTCGTAAAGAGTGAACGGAGCGGTAATCCTTACAGGACACTAGTAAAACCGGTAGAAATAACTTATGAACGTGGGGAAGCACAGAACAGGAGCGTTTCCTAATATGAGATTCTCAGTGCTTAAGAATGGAAGCCCTCCACAGCAGAGTTTTAAACAAAACTAGTAATTCATAGGAAAGTATAAGTACCTGACCCATGCGGTTGGAAAACAAGAAAACCTCACCCGTGCATGAAGAGAGAACGTAGAAGTAGAAGGAAAAATACGCTAGTATCATGAGGAACACATGATATCCCACAAGAACAGTATTGGGAAGAGCTTTCTTTGTTCATTGGCATCAGTAAAAGGTTCTGAATCATAGGAAGAGTCTGCTAAATCTCTCTTTAATGGTAGGTATGTCTTAAGAAACGTATTAGTATATTGAGAGAATTTCAGGAAATGTAGCTTTAACCACTCACAGAGGTAGCTGTAAGAGGACACTAACAGAGCGCCAGTCAATCCATGAACTCAGCAGTGACATACGCCTAATAAAAAGAAGTCAACTGCATATCACTTAGAAATGTGACGATAGAGCCTCAAAGGTCGCTGTAAATGTACTTCTATATGAGAAACAGCAGTATATTCACAGGGAACCAAAGTGGAAAACCAAAGAGAATTCACTTGAAAACCAGAAGTGTACAAAAGAACCGTTAGCTCTCATTTGAGAGCCTTTTGTCATCTGCGTAAAGACTGTAGAGCAGGTGTGAATGCAGACATATCAGTGGTGAAGAGCAATACAAAGTGGGAGAGCTCTTTTGAAAGCACTTTGAAATCAGTGAACCAGAGCGGTCATCTTTACAATACACTAGTAAAACAGGTGGCAATCACTTCTGAACGTCAGAAAGCACAGAACAGGAGCTTTTCAGAATAGGAGATTCTCAGTGCTTAAGAACGGAGGCCCTCCCCTGCAAAGTTTTAGACAACACTAGTAATTCCTAGGAAAGTAGAAGTACCTGAACCAGGTGGTTAAAAAAACAAGTAAAACTCCCCTCTACATCTGTAGAGAAAGTAGAAGTGGAAGGAAAAATAGGTGTATTTCCTGAGTAAGAGATGAAAGCCACTAGAGGTCTGCTCGTAACCACTCCATTTTTCCAATAGCAGCAGTAAAAGTTTCTGAATCACTGGAAGAGTAGTCTAAATCTAGCCCACTGATAGGTATGTTTTCAGAAAGGTATTAGTACATTGAGAGAATATCAGCAAATATAGCTTTAACCACTCACAAAGGGAGCTGGAAGAGGACACTCATAGAGCGCCCGTAAATCCGTGAACTCAGCAAACATATACGACTAATAAGGGGAAGACAACGGAAAATCACTTAGAAATGTGATGAGAATCTCCCAGAGGTGTTGTAAAGGTGTTTGAATATGAGAAATAGAGCAATACATTCACCAGGAAACAAAGCGGAAAACCAAGGGAAATTCACTTGAAAAGCAGAAGTTTACAAAAGAGTCTTTAGATCACATTGAAGAGCATTTGGAAGGCGAGGGAAGACGGTAGAACCCGTTTGAATGCAGAGGTATTAGCGGTGAAGAGCAATACAAACGTTGCAGAGCTCACTTGAAAGCACCTCGTAAAGAGTGAACGGAGCGGTAATCCTTACAGGACACTAGTAAAACCGGTAGAAATAACTTATGAACGTGGGGAAGCACAGAACAGGAGCGTTTCCTAATATGAGATTCTCAGTGCTTAAGAATGGAAGCCCTCCACAGCAGAGTTTTAAACAAAACTAGTAATTCATAGGAAAGTATAAGTACCTGACCCATGCGGTTGGAAAACAAGAAAACCTCACCCGTGCATGAAGAGAGAACGTAGAAGTAGAAGGAAAAATACGCTAGTATCATGAGGAACACATGATATCCCACAAGAACAGTATTGGGAAGAGCTTTCTTTGTTCATTGGCATCAGTAAAAGGTTCTGAATCATAGGAAGAGTCTGCTAAATCTCTCCTTAATGGTAGGTATGTCTTAAGAAACGTATTAGTTCATTGAGAGAATATCAGGAAATGTAGCTTTAACCACTCACAGAGGTAGCTGTAAGAGGACACTAACAGAGCGCCAGTCAATCCATGAACTCAGCAGTGACATACGCCTAATAAAAAGAAGTCAACTGCATATCACTTAGAAATGTGACGATAGAGCCTCAAAGGTCGCTGTAAATGTACTTGTATATGAGAAACAGCAGTATATTCACAGGGAACCAAAGTGGAAAACCAAAGAGAATTCACTTCAAAACCAGAAGTGTACAAAGGAACCGTTAGCTCACATTTGAGAGCCTTTTGTCATCTGCGTAAAGACTGTAGAACAGGTTTGAATGCAGACATATCAGTGGTGAAGAGCAATACAAAGTGGGAGAGCTCTTTTGAAAGCACTTTGAAATCAGTGAACCAGAGCGGTCATCTTTACAGTACACTAGTAAAACAGGTGGCAATCACTTCTGAACGTCAGGAAGCACAGAACAGGAGTTTTTCAGAATAGGAGATTCTCAGTGCTTAAGAACGGATGCCCTCCCCTGCAAAGTTTTAGACAACACTAGTAATTCCTAGGAAAGTAGAAGTACCTGAACCAGGTGGTTAAAAAAACAAGTAAAACTCCCCTCTACATCTGTAGAGAAAGTAGAAGTGGAAGGAAAAATAGGTGTACTTCCTGAGTAAGAGATGAAAGCCACTAGAGGTCTGCTCGTAACCACTCCATTTTTCCAATAGCAGCAGTAAAAGTTTCTGAATCACTGGAAGAGTAGTCTAAATCTCGCCTCACTGATAGGTATGTTTTAAGAAAGGTATTAGTACATTGAGAGAATATCAGCAAATGTAGCTTTAACCACTCACAAAGGGAGCTGGAAGAAGACACTCATAGAGCGCCCGTAAATCCGTGAACTCAGCAAACATATACGACTAATAAGGGGAAGACAACGGAAAATCACTTAGAAATGTGATGAGAGACTCCCAGAGGTGTTTTAAAGGTGTTTGAATATGAGAAATAGAGCAATACATTCACCAGGAAACAAAGCGGAAAACCAAGGGAAATTCACTTGAAAAGCAGAAGTTTACAAAAGAGTCGTTAGATCACATTGAAGAGCATTTGGAAGGCGAGGGAAGACGGTAGAACCCGTTTGAATGCAGAGGTATTAGCGGTGAAGAGCAATACAAACGTTGCAGAGCTCATTTGAAAGCACCTCGTGAAGAGTGAACGGAGCAGTAATCTTTACAGGACACTAGTAAAACAGGTGGAAATAACTTATGAACGTGGGGAAGCACAGAACAGGAGCGTTTCCTAATATGAGATTCTCAGTGCTTAAGAATGGAAGCCCTCCACAGCAGAGTTTGAAACAAAACTAGTAATTCATAGGAAAGTATAAGTACCTGACCCATGCGGTTGGAAAACAAGAAAACCTCACCCGTGCATGAAGAGAGAACGTAGAAGTAGAAGGAAAAATACGCTAGTATAATGAGGAACACATGATATCCCACAAGAACTGTATTGGGAAGAGCTTTCATTGTTCAATGGCATCAGTAAAAGGTTCTGAATCATAGGAAGAGTCTGCTAAATCTCTCCTTAATGGTAGGTATGTCTTAAGAAACGTATTAGTATATTGAGAGAATTTCAGGAAATGTAGCTTTAACCACTCACAGAGGTAGCTGTAAGAGGACACTAACAGAGCGCCAGTCAATCCATGAACTCAGCAGTGACATACGCCTAATAAAAAGAAGTCAACTGCATATCACTTAGAAATGTGACGATAGAGCCTCAAAGGTCGCTGTAAATGTACTTCTATATGAGAAACAGCAGTATATTCACAGGGAACCAAAGTGGAAAACCAAAGAGAATTCACTTGAAAACCAGAAGTGTACAAAAGAACCGTTAGCTCTCATTTGAGAGCCTTTTGTCATCTGCGTAAAGACTGTAGAGCAGGTGTGAATGCAGACATATCAGTGGTGAAGAGCAATACAAAGTGGGAGAGCTCTTTTGAAAGCACTTTGAAATCAGTGAACCAGAGCGGTCATCTTTACAATACACTAGTAAAACAGGTGGCAATCACTTCTGAACGTCAGAAAGCACAGAACAGGAGCTTTTCAGAATAGGAGATTCTCAGTGCTTAAGAACGGAGGCCCTCCCCTGCAAAGTTTTAGACAACACTAGTAATTCCTAGGAAAGTAGAAGTACCTGAACCAGGTGGTTAAAAAAACAAGTAAAACTCCCCTCTACATCTGTAGAGAAAGTAGAAGTGGAAGGAAAAATAGGTGTATTTCCTGAGTAAGAGATGAAAGCCACTAGAAGTCTGCTCGTAACCACTCCATTTTTCCAATAGCAGCAGTAAAAGTTTCTGAATCACTGGAAGAGTAGTCTAAATCTAGCCCACTGATAGGTATGTTTTCAGAAAGGTATTAGTACATTGAGAGAATATCAGCAAATATAGCTTTAACCACTCACAAAGGGAGCTGGAAGAGGACACTCATAGAGCGCCCGTAAATCCGTGAACTCAGCAAACATATACGACTAATAAGGGGAAGACAACGGAAAATCACTTAGAAATGTGATGAGAATCTCCCAGAGGTGTTGTAAAGGTGTTTGAATATGAGAAATAGAGCAATACATTCACCAGGAAACAAAGCGGAAAACCAAGGGAAATTCACTTGAAAAGCAGAAGTTTACAAAAGAGTCTTTAGATCACATTGAAGAGCATTTGGAAGGCGAGGGAAGACGGTAGAACCCGTTTGAATGCAGAGGTATTAGCGGTGAAGAGCAATACAAACGTTGCAGAGCTCACTTGAAAGCACCTCGTAAAGAGTGAACGGAGCGGTAATCCTTACAGGACACTAGTAAAACCGGTAGAAATAACTGATGAACGTGGGGAAGCACAGAACAGGAGCGTTTCCTAATATGAGATTCTCAGTGCTTAAGAATGGAAGCCCTCCACAGCAGAGTTTTAAACAAAACTAGTAATTCATAGGAAAGTATAAGTACCTGACCCATGCGGTTGGAAAACAAGAAAACCTCACCCGTGCATGAAGAGAGAACGTAGAAGTAGAAGGAAAAATACGCTAGTATCATGAGGAACACATGATATCCCACAAGAACAGTATTGGGAAGAGCTTTCTTTGTTCATTGGCATCAGTAAAAGGTTCTGAATCATAGGAAGAGTCTGCTAAATCTCTCCTTAATGGTAGGTATGTCTTAAGAAACGTATTAGTTCATTGAGAGAATATCAGGAAATGTAGCTTTAACCACTCACAGAGGTAGCTGTAAGAGGACACTAACAGAGCGCCAGTCAATCCATGAACTCAGCAGTGACATACGCCTAATAAAAAGAAGTCAACTGCATATCACTTAGAAATGTGACGATAGAGCCTCAAAGGTCGCTGTAAATGTACTTCTATATGAGAAACAGCAGTATATTCACAGGGAACCAAAGTGGAAAACCAAAGAGAATTCACTTGAAAACCAGAAGTGTACAAAAGAACCGTTAGCTCTCATTTGAGAGCCTTTTGTCATCTGCGTAAAGACTGTAGAGCAGGTGTGAATGCAGACATATCAGTGGTGAAGAGCAATACAAAGTGGGAGAGCTCTTTTGAAAGCACTTTGAAATCAGTGAACCAGAGCGGTCATCTTTACAATACACTAGTAAAACAGGTGCCAATCACTTCTGAACGTCAGGAAGCACAGAACAGGAGCTTTTCATAATAGGAGATTCTCAGTGCTTAAGAACGGATGCCCTCCCCTGCAAAGTTTTAGACAACACTAGTAATTCCTAGGAAAGTAGAAGTACCTGAACCAGGTGGTTAAAAAAACAAGTAAAACTCCCCTCTACATCTGTAGAGAAAGTAGAAGTGGAAGGAAAAATAGGTGTATTTCCTGAGTAAGAGATGAAAGCCACTAGAGGTCTGCTCGTAACCACTCCATTTTTCCAATAGCAGCAGTAAAAGTTTCTGAATCACTGGAAGAGTAGTCTAAATCTAGCCCACTGATAGGTATGTTTTCAGAAAGGTATTAGTACATTGAGAGAATATCAGCAAATATAGCTTTAACCACTCACAAAGGGAGCTGGAAGAGGACACTCATAGAGCGCCCGTAAATCCGTGAACTCAGCAAACATATACGACTAATAAGGGGAAGACAACGGAAAATCACTTAGAAATGTGATGAGAATCTCCCAGAGGTGTTGTAAAGGTGTTTGAATATGAGAAATAGAGCAATACATTCACCAGGAAACAAAGCGGAAAACCAAGGGAAATTCACTTGAAAAGCAGAAGTTTACAAAAGAGTCTTTAGATCACATTGAAGAGCATTTGGAAGGCGAGGGAAGACGGTAGAACCCGTTTGAATGCAGAGGTATTAGCGGTGAAGAGCAATACAAACGTTGCAGAGCTCACTTGAAAGCACCTCGTAAAGAGTGAACGGAGCGGTAATCCTTACAGGACACTAGTAAAACCGGTAGAAATAACTTATGAACGTGGGGAAGCACAGAACAGGAGCGTTTCCTAATATGAGATTCTCAGTGCTTAAGAATGGAAGCCCTCCACAGCAGAGTTTTAAACAAAACTAGTAATTCATAGGAAAGTATAAGTACCTGACCCATGCGGTTGGAAAACAAGAAAACCTCACCCGTGCATGAAGAGAGAACGTAGAAGTAGAAGGAAAAATACGCTAGTATCATGAGGAACACATGATATCCCACAAGAACAGTATTGGGAAGAGCTTTCTTTGTTCATTGGCATCAGTAAAAGGTTCTGAATCATAGGAAGAGTCTGCTAAATCTCTCCTTAATGGTAGGTATGTCTTAAGAAACGTATTAGTTCATTGAGAGAATATCAGGAAATGTAGCTTTAACCACTCACAGAGGTAGCTGTAAGAGGACACTAACAGAGCGCCAGTCAATCCATGAACTCAGCAGTGACATACGCCTAATAAAAAGAAGTCAACTGCATATCACTTAGAAATGTGACGATAGAGCCTCAAAGGTCGCTGTAAATGTACTTGTATATGAGAAACAGCAGTATATTCACAGGGAACCAAAGTGGAAAACCAAAGAGAATTCACTTCAAAACCAGAAGTGTACAAAGGAACCGTTAGCTCACATTTGAGAGCCTTTTGTCATCTGCGTAAAGACTGTAGAACAGGTTTGAATGCAGACATATCAGTGGTGAAGAGCAATACAAAGTGGGAGAGCTCTTTTGAAAGCACTTTGAAATCAGTGAACCAGAGCGGTCATCTTTACAGTACACTAGTAAAACAGGTGGCAATCACTTCTGAACGTCAGGAAGCACAGAACAGGAGTTTTTCAGAATAGGAGATTCTCAGTGCTTAAGAACGGATGCCCTCCCCTGCAAAGTTTTAGACAACACTAGTAATTCCTAGGAAAGTAGAAGTACCTGAACCAGGTGGTTAAAAAAACAAGTAAAACTCCCCTCTACATCTGTAGAGAAAGTAGAAGTGGAAGGAAAAATAGGTGTACTTCCTGAGTAAGAGATGAAAGCCACTAGAGGTCTGCTCGTAACCACTCCATTTTTCCAATAGCAGCAGTAAAAGTTTCTGAATCACTGGAAGAGTAGTCTAAATCTCGCCTCACTGATAGGTATGTTTTAAGAAAGGTATTAGTACATTGAGAGAATATCAGCAAATGTAGCTTTAACCACTCACAAAGGGAGCTGGAAGAAGACACTCATAGAGCGCCCGTAAATCCGTGAACTCAGCAAACATATACGACTAATAAGGGGAAGACAACGGAAAATCACTTAGAAATGTGATGAGAGACTCCCAGAGGTGTTTTAAAGGTGTTTGAATATGAGAAATAGAGCAATACATTCACCAGGAAACAAAGCGGAAAACCAAGGGAAATTCACTTGAAAAGCAGAAGTTTACAAAAGAGTCGTTAGATCACATTGAAGAGCATTTGGAAGGCGAGGGAAGACGGTAGAACCCGTTTGAATGCAGAGGTATTAGCGGTGAAGAGCAATACAAACGTTGCAGAGCTCATTTGAAAGCACCTCGTGAAGAGTGAACGGAGCAGTAATCTTTACAGGACACTAGTAAAACAGGTGGAAATAACTTATGAACGTGGGGAAGCACAGAACAGGAGCGTTTCCTAATATGAGATTCTCAGTGCTTAAGAATGGAAGCCCTCCACAGCAGAGTTTGAAACAAAACTAGTAATTCATAGGAAAGTATAAGTACCTGACCCATGCGGTTGGAAAACAAGAAAACCTCACCCGTGCATGAAGAGAGAACGTAGAAGTAGAAGGAAAAATACGCTAGTATAATGAGGAACACATGATATCCCACAAGAACTGTATTGGGAAGAGCTTTCATTGTTCAATGGCATCAGTAAAAGGTTCTGAATCATAGGAAGAGTCTGCTAAATCTCTCCTTAATGGTAGGTATGTCTTAAGAAACGTATTAGTATATTGAGAGAATTTCAGGAAATGTAGCTTTAACCACTCACAGAGGTAGCTGTAAGAGGACACTAACAGAGCGCCAGTCAATCCATGAACTCAGCAGTGACATACGCCTAATAAAAAGAAGTCAACTGCATATCACTTAGAAATGTGACGATAGAGCCTCAAAGGTCGCTGTAAATGTACTTCTATATGAGAAACAGCAGTATATTCACAGGGAACCAAAGTGGAAAACCAAAGAGAATTCACTTGAAAACCAGAAGTGTACAAAAGAACCGTTAGCTCTCATTTGAGAGCCTTTTGTCATCTGCGTAAAGACTGTAGAGCAGGTGTGAATGCAGACATATCAGTGGTGAAGAGCAATACAAAGTGGGAGAGCTCTTTTGAAAGCACTTGGAAATCAGTGAACCAGAGCGGTCATCTTTACAATACACTAGTAAAACAGGTGGCAATCACTTCTGAACGTCAGAAAGCACAGAACAGGAGCTTTTCAGAATAGGAGATTCTCAGTGCTTAAGAACGGAGGCCCTCCCCTGCAAAGTTTTAGACAACACTAGTAATTCCTAGGAAAGTAGAAGTACCTGAACCAGGTGGTTAAAAAAACAAGTAAAACTCCCCTCTACATCTGTAGAGAAAGTAGAAGTGGAAGGAAAAATAGGTGTATTTACTGAGTAAGAGATGAAAGCCACTAGAGGTCTGCTCGTAACCACTCCATTTTTCCAATAGCAGCAGTAAAAGTTTCTGAATCACTGGAAGAGTAGTCTAAATCTCGCCTCATTGATAGGTATGTTTTAAGAAAGGTATTAGTACATTGAGAGAATATCAGCAAATGTAGCTTTAAACACTCACAGGGGGAGCTGGAAGAGGACACTCATAGAGCGCCCGTAAATCCGTGAACTCACCAAACATATAAGACTAATAAGGGGAGGACAACGGAAAATCACTTAGAAATGTGATGAGAGACTCCCAGAGGTGTTGTAAAGGTGTTTGAATATGAGAAATAGAGCAATACATTCACCAGGAAACAAAGCGGAAAACCAAGGGAAATTCACTTGAAAAGCAGAAGTTTACAAAAGAGTCGTTAGATCACATTGAAGAGCATTTGGAAGGCGAGGGAAGACTGAAGAACCCGTTTGAATGCAGAGGTATTAGCGGTGAAGAGCAATACAAACGTTGCAGAGCTCATTTGAAAGCACCTCGTGAAGAGTGAACGGAGCGGTAATCTTTACAGGACACTAGTAAAACAGGTGGAAATAACTTATGAACGTGGGGAAGCACAGAACAGGAGCGTTTCCTAATATGAGATTCTCAGTGCTTAAGAATGGAAGCCCTCCACAGCAGAGTTTTAAACAAAACTAGTAATTCATAGGAAAGTATAAGTACCTGACCCATGCGGTTGGAAAACAAGAAAACCTCACCCGTGCATGAAGAGAGAACGTAGAAGTAGAAGGAAAAATACGCTGGTATCATGAGGAACACATGATATCCCACAAGAACTGTATTGGGAAGAGCTTTCTTTGTTCAATGGCATCAGTAAAAGGTTCTGAATCATAGGAAGAGCCTGCTAAATCTCTCCTTAATGGTAGGTATGTCTTAAGAAACGTATTAGTTCATTGAGAGAATATCAGGAAATGTAGCTTTAACCACTCACAGAGGTAGCTGTAAGAGGACACTAACAGAGCGCCAGTCAATCCATGAACTCAGCAGTGACATACGCCTAATAAAAAGAAGTCAACTGCATATCACTTAGAAATGTGACGATAGAGCCTCAAAGGTCGCTGTAAATGTACTTGTATATGAGAAACAGCAGTATATTCACAGGGAACCAAAGTGGAAAACCAAAGAGAATTCACTTCAAAACCAGAAGTGTACAAAGGAACCGTTAGCTCACATTTGAGAGCCTTTTGTCATCTGCGTAAAGACTGTAGAGCAGGTGTGAATGCAGACATATCAGTGGTGAAGAGCAATACAAAGTGGGAGAGCTCTTTTGAAAGCACTTTGAAATCAGTGAACCAGAGCGGTCATCTTTACAATACACTAGTAAAACAGGTGGCAATCACTTCTGAACGTCAGAAAGCACAGAACAGGAGCTTTTCAGAATAGGAGATTCTCAGTGCTTAAGAACGGAGGCCCTCCCCTGCAAAGTTTTAGACAACACTAGTAATTCCTAGGAAAGTAGAAGTACCTGAACCAGGTGGTTAAAAAAACAAGTAAAACTCCCCTCTACATCTGTAGAGAAAGTAGAAGTGGAAGGAAAAATAGGTGTATTTACTGAGTAAGAGATGAAAGCCACTAGAGGTCTGCTCGTAACCACTCCATTATTCCAATAGCAGCAGTAAAAGTTTCTGAATCACTGGAAGAGTAGTCTAAATCTCGCCTCATTGATAGGTATGTTTTAAGAAAGGTATTAGTACATTGAGAGAATATCAGCAAATGTAGCTTTAACCACTCACAGGGGGAGCTGGAAGAGGACACTCATAGAGCGCCCGTAAATCCGTGAACTCACCAAACATATAAGACTAATAAGGGGAAGACAACGGAAAATCACTTAGAAATGTGATGAGAGACTCCCAGAGGTGTTGTAAAGGTGTTTGAATATGAGAAATAGAGCAATACATTCACCAGGAAACAAAGCGGAAAACCAAGGGAAATTCACTTGAAAAGCAGAAGTTTACAAAAGAGTCGTTAGATCACATTGAAGAGCATTTGGAAGGCGAGGGAAGACTGAAGAACCCGTTTGAATGCAGAGGTATTAGCGGTGAAGAGCAATACAAACGTTGCAGAGCTCATTTGAAAGCACCTCGTGAAGAGTGAACGGAGCGGTAATCTTTACAGGACACTAGTAAAACAGGTGGAAATAACTTATGAACGTGGGGAAGCACAGAACAGGAGCGTTTCCTAATATGAGATTCTCAGGGCTTAAGAATGGAAGCCCTCCACAGCAGAGTTTTAAACAAAACTAGTAATTCATAGGAAAGTATAAGTACCTGACCCATGCGGTTGGAAAACAAGAAAACCTCACCCGTGCATGAAGAGAGAACTTAGAAGTAGAAGGAAAAATACGCTGGTATCATGAGGAACACATGATATCCCACAAGAACTGTATTGGGAAGAGCTTTCTTTGTTCAATGGCATCAGTAAAAGGTTCTGAATCATAGGAAGAGTCTGCTAAATCTCTCCTTAATGGTAGGTATGTCTTAAGAAACGTATTAGTTCATTGAGAGAATATCAGGAAATGTAGCTTTAACCACTCACAGAGGTAGCTGTAAGAGGACACTAACAGAGCGCCAGTCAATCCATGAACTCAGCAGTGACATACGCCTAATAAAAAGAAGTCAACTGCATATCACTTAGAAATGTGACGATAGAGCCTCAAAGGTCGCTGTAAATGTACTTGTATAGGAGAAACAGCAGTATATTCACAGGGAACCAAAGTGGAAAACCAAGGAGAATTCACTTGAAAACCAGAAGTGTACAAAGGAACCGTTAGCTCACATTTGAGAGCCTTTTGTCATCTGCGTAAAGACTGTAGAACAGGTTTGAATGCAGACATATCAGTGGTGAAGAGCAATACAAAGTGGGAGAGCTCTTTTGAAAGCACTTTGAAATCAGTGAACCAGAGCGGTCATCTTTACAGTACACTAGTAAAACAGGTGGCAATCACTTCTGAACGTCAGGAAGCACAGAACAGGAGATTTTCAGAATAGGAGATTCTCAGTGCTTAAGAACGGATGCCCTCCCCTGCAAAGTTTTAGACAACACTAGTAATTCCTAGGAAAGTGAAGTACCTGAACCAGGTGGTTAAAAAAACAAGTAAAACTCCCCTCTACATCTGTAGAGAAAGTAGAAGTGGAAGGAAAAATAGGTGTATTTCCTGAGTAAGAGATGAAAGCCACTAGAGGTCTGCTCGTAACCACTCCATTTTTCCAATAGCAGCAGTAAAAGTTTCTGAATCACTGGAAGAGTAGTCTAAATCTAGCCCACTGATAGGTATGTTTTCAGAAAGGTATTAGTACATTGAGAGAATATCAGCAAATGTAGCTTTAACCACTCACAAAGGGAGCTGGAAGAGGACACTCATAGAGCGCCCGTAAATCCGTGAACTCAGCAAACATATACGACTAATAAGGGGAAGACAACGAAAAATCACTTAGAAATGTGATGAGAGACTCCCAGAGGTGTTGTAAAGGTGTTTGAATATGAGAAATAGAGCAATACATTCACCAGGAAACAAAGCGGAAAACCAAGGGAAATTCACTTGAAAAGCAGAAGTTTACAAAAGAGTCTTTAGATCACAGTGAAGAGCATTTGGAAGGCGAGGGAAGACGGTAGAACCCGTTTGAATGCAGAGGTATTAGCGGTGAAGAGCAATACAAATGTTGCAGAGCTCATTGGAAAGCAGCTCGTTAAGAGTGAACCAGAGCGGTCATCTTTACAGTACACTAGTAAAACAGGTGGCAATCACTTCTGAACGTCAGGAAGCACAGAACAGGAGCTTTTCAGAATAGGAGATTCTCATTGCTTAAGAACGGATGCCCTCCCCTGCAAAGTTTTAGACAACACTAGTAATTCCTAGGAAAGTGAAGTACCTGAACCAGGTGGTTAAAAAAACAAGTAAAACTCCCCTCTACATCTGTAGAGAAAGTAGAAGTGGAAGGAAAAATAGGTGTATTTCCTGAGTAAGAAATGAAAGCCACTAGAGGTCTGCTCGTAACCACTCCATTTTTCCAATAGCAGCAGTAAAAGTTTCTGAATCACTGGAAGAGAAGTCTAAATCTCGCCTCACTGATAGGTATGTTTTAAGAAAGGTATTAGTACATTGAGAGAATATCAGCAAATGTAGCTTTAACCACTCACAAAGGGAGCTGGAAGAGGACACTCATAGAGCGCCCGTAAATCCGTGAACTCAGCAAACATATAGGACTAATAAGGGGAAGACAACGGAAAATCACTTAGAAATGTGATGAGAGACTCCCAGAGGTGTTGTAAAGGTGTTTGAATATGAGAAATAGAGCAATACATTCACCAGGAAACAAAGCGGAAAAACAAGGGAAATTCACTTGAAAAGCAGAAGTTTACAAAAGAGTCTTTAGATCACATTGAAGAGCATTTGGAAGGCGAGGGAAGACGGTAGAACCCGTTTGAATGCAGAGGTATTAGCGGTGAAGAGCAATACAAACGTTGCAGAGCTCATTTAAAAGCACCTCGTAAAGAGTGAACGGAGCGGTAATCTTTACAGGACATTAGTAAAACAGGTGGAAATAACTTATGAACGTGGGGAAGCACAGAACAGGAGCGTTTCCTAATATGAGATTCTCAGTGCTTAAGAATGGAAGCCCTCCACAGCAGAGTTTTAAACAAAACTAGTAATTCATAGGAAAGTATAAGTACCTGACCCATGCGGTTGGAAAACAAGAAAACCTCACCCGTGCATGAAGAGAGAACGTAGAAGTAGAAGGAAAAATACGCTGTTATCATGAGGAACACATGATATCCCACAAGAACTGTATTGGGAAGAGCTTTCTTTGTTCAATGGCATCAGTAAAAGGTTCTGAATCATAGGAAGAGTCTGCTAAATCTCTCCTTAATGGTAGGTATGTCTTAAGAAACGTATTAGTTCATTGAGAGAATATCAGGAAATGTAGCTTTAACTTCTCACAGAGGTAGCTGTAAGAGGACACTAACAGAGCGCCAGTCAATCCATGAACTCAGCAGTGACATACGCCTAATAAAAAGAAGTCAACTGCATATCACTTAGAAATGTGACGATAGAGCCTCAAAGGTCGCTGTAAATGTACTTCTATATGAGAAACAGCAGTATATTCACAGGGAACCAAAGTGGAAAACCAAAGAGAATTCACTTGAAAACCAGAAGTGTACCAAAGAACCGTTAGCTCACATTTGAGAGCCTTTTGTCATCTGCGTAAAGACTGTAGAGCAGGTGTGAATGCAGACATATCAGTGGTGAATAGCAATACAAAGTGGGAGAGCTCTTTTGAAAGCACTTTGAAATCAGTGAACCAGAGCGGTCATCCTTACAGTACACTAGTAAAACAGGTGGCAATCACTTCTGAACGTCAGGAAGCACAGAACAGGAGCTTTTCAGAATAGGAGATTCTCAGTGCTTAAGAACGGATGCCCTCCCCTGCAAAGTTTTAGACAACACTAGTAATTCCTAGGAAAGTAGAAGTACCTGAACCAGGTGGTTAAAAAAACAAGTAAAACTCCCCTCTACATCTGTAGAGAAAGTAGAAGTGGAAGGAAAAATAGGTGTATTTCCTGAGTAAGAGATGAAAGCCACTAGAGGTCTGCTCGTAACCACTCCATTTTTCCAATAGCAGCAGTAAAAGTTTCTGAATCACTGGAAGAGTAGTCTAAATCTCGCCTCACTGATAGGTATGTTTTAAGAAAGGTATTAGTACATTGAAAGAATATCAGCAAATGTAGCTTTAACCACTCACAAAGGGAGCTGGAAGAGGACACTCATAGATCGCCCATAAATCCGTGAACTCAGCAAACATATACGACTAATAAGGGGAAGACAACGGAAAATCACTTAGAAATGTGATGAGAGACTCCCAGAGGTGTTGTAAAGGTGTTTGAATATGAGAAATAGAGCAATACATTCACCAGGAAACAAAGCGGAAAACCAAGGGAAATTCACTTGAAAAGCAGAAGTTTACAAAAGAGTCGTTAGATCGCATTGAAGAGCATTTGGAAGGCGAGGGAAGACGGTAGAACCCGTTTGAATGCAGAGGTATTAGCGGTGAAGAGCAATACAAACGTTGCAGAGCTCACTTGAAAGCACCTCGTAAAGAGTGAACGGAGCGGTAATCCTTACAGGACACTAGTAAAACCGGTAGAAATAACTTATGAACGTGGGGAAGCACAGAACAGGAGCGTTTCCTAATATGAGATTCTCAGTGCTTAAGAATGGAAGCCCTCCACAGCAGAGTTTTAAACAAAACTAGTAATTCATAGGAAAGTATAAGTACCTGACCCATGCGGTTGGAAAACAAGAAAACCTCACCCGTGCATGAAGAGAGAACGTAGAAGTAGAAGGAAAAATACGCTAGTATCATGAGGAACACATGATATCCCACAAGAACAGTATTGGGAAGAGCTTTCTTTGTTCAATGGCATCAGTAAAAGGTTCTGAATCATAGGAAGAGTCTGCTAAATCTCTCCTTAATGGTAGGTATGGCTTAAGAAACGTATTAGTTCATTGAGAGAATATCAGGAAATGTAGCTTTAACCACTCACAGAGGTAGCTGTAAGAGGACACTAACAGAGAGCCAGTCAATCCATGAACTCAGCAGTGACATACGCCTAATAAAAAGAAGTCAACTGCATATCACTTAGAAATGTGACGATAGAGCCTCAAAGGTCGCTGTAAATGTACTTGTATATGAGAAACAGCAGTATATTCACAGGGAACCAAAGTGGAAAACCAAAGAGAATTCACTAGAAAACCAGAAGTGTACAAAGGAACCGTTAGCTCATATTTGAGAGCCTTTTGTCATCTGCGTAAAGACTGTAGAACAGGTTTGAATGCAGACATATCAGTGGTGAAGAGCAATACAAAGTGGGAGAGCTCTTTTGAAAGCACTTTGAAATCAGTGAACCAGAGCGGTCATCTTTACAGTACACTAGTAAAACAGGTGGCAATCACTTCTGAACGTCAGGAAGCACAGAACAGGAGCTTTTCAGAATAGGAGATTCTCAGTGCTTAAGAACGGATGCCCTCCCCTGCAAAGTTTTAGACAACACTAGTAATTCCTAGGAAAGTAGAAGTACCTGAACCAGGTGGTTAAAAAAACAAGTAAAACTCCCCTCTACATCTGTAGAGAAAGTAGAAGTGGAAGGAAAAATAGGTGTACTTCCTGAGTAAGAGATGAAAGCCACTAGAGGTCTGCTCGTAACCACTCCATTTTTCCAATAGCAGCAGTAAAAGTTTCTGAATCACTGGAAGAGTAGTCTAAATCTCGCCTCACTGATAGGTATGTTTTAAGAAAGGTATTAGTACATTGAGAGAATATCAGCAAATGTAGCTTTAACCAATCACAAAGGGAGCTGGAAGAAGACACTCATAGAGCGCCCGTAAATCCGTGAACTCAGCAAACATATACGACTAATAAGGGGAAGACAACGGAAAATCACTTAGAAATGTGATGAGAGACTCCCAGAGGTGTTTTAAAGGTGTTTGAATATGAGAAATAGAGCAATACATTCACCAGGAAACAAAGCGGAAAACCAAGGGAAATTCACTTGAAAAGCAGAAGTTTACAAAAGAGTCGTTAGATCACACTGAAGAGCATTTGGAAGGCGAGGGAAGACGGTAGAACCCGTTTGAATGCAGAGGTATTAGCGGTGAAGAGCAATACAAACGTTGCAGAGCTCATTTGAAAGCACCTCGTGAAGAGTGAACGGAGCAGTAATCTTTACAGGACACTAGTAAAACAGGTGGAAATAACTTATGAACGTGGGGAAGCACAGAACAGGAGCGTTTCCTAATATGAGATTCTCAGTGCTTAAGAATGGAAGCCCTCCACAGCAGAGTTTGAAACAAAACTAGTAATTCATAGGAAAGTATAAGTACCTGACCCATGCGGTTGGAAAACAAGAAAACCTCACCCGTGCATGAAGAGAGAACGTAGAAGTAGAAGGAAAAATACGCTAGTATAATGAGGAACACATGATATCCCACAAGAACTGTATTGGGAAGAGCTTTCATTGTTCAATGGCATCAGTAAAAGGTTCTGAATCATAGGAAGAGTCTGCTAAATCTCTCCTTAATGGTAGGTATGTCTTAAGAAACGTATTAGTATATTGAGAGAATTTCAGGAAATGTAGCTTTAACCACTCACAGAGGTAGCTGTAAGAGGACACTAACAGAGCGCCAGTCAATCCATGAACTCAGCAGTGACATACGCCTAATAAAAAGAAGTCAACTGCATATCACTTAGAAATGTGACGATAGAGCCTCAAAGGTCGCTGTAAATGTACTTCTATATGAGAAACAGCAGTATATTCACAGGGAACCAAAGTGGAAAACCAAAGAGAATTCACTTGAAAACCAGAAGTGTACAAAAGAACCGTTAGCTCTCATTTGAGAGCCTTTTGTCATCTGCGTAAAGACTGTAGAGCAGGTGTGAATGCAGACATATCAGTGGTGAAGAGCAATACAAAGTGGGAGAGCTCTTTTGAAAGCACTTTGAAATCAGTGAACCAGAGCGGTCATCTTTACAATACACTAGTAAAACAGGTGGCAATCACTTCTGAACGTCAGAAAGCACAGAACAGGAGCTTTTCAGAATAGGAGATTCTCAGTGCTTAAGAACGGAGGCCCTCCCCTGCAAAGTTTTAGACAACACTAGTAATTCCTAGGAAAGTAGAAGTACCTGAACCAGGTGGTTAAAAATACAAGTAAAACTCCCCTCTACATCTGTAGAGAAAGTAGAAGTGGAAGGAAAAATAGGTGTATTTCCTGAGTAAGAGATGAAAGCCACTAGAGGTCTGCTCGTAACCACTCCATTTTTCCAATAGCAGCAGTAAAAGTTTCTGAATCACTGGAAGAGTAGTCTAAATCTCGCCTCATTGATAGGTATGTTTTAAGAAAGGTATTAGTACATTGAGAGAATATCAGCAAATGTAGCTTTAACCACTCACAGGGGGAGCTGGAAGAGGACACTCATAGAGCGCCCGTAAATCCGTGAACTCACCAAACATATAAGACTAATAAGGGGAAGACAACGGAAAATCACTTAGAAATGTGATGAGAGACTCCCAGAGGTGTTGTAAAGGTGTTTGAATATGAGAAATAGAGCAATACATTCACCAGGAAACAAAGCGGAAAACCAAGGGAAATTCACTTGAAAAGCAGAAGTTTACAAAAGAGTCGTTAGATCACATTGAAGAGCATTTGGAAGGCGAGGGAAGACTGAAGAACCCGTTTGAATGCAGAGGTATTAGCGGTGAAGAGCAATACAAACGTTGCAGAGCTCATTTGAAAGCACCTCGTGAAGAGTGAACGGAGCGGTAATCTTTACAGGACACTAGTAAAACAGGTGGAAATAACTTATGAACGTGGGGAAGCACAGAACAGGAGCGTTTCCTAATATGAGATTCTCAGGGCTTAAGAATGGAAGCCCTCCACAGCAGAGTTTTAAACAAAACTAGTAATTCATAGGAAAGTATAAGTACCTGACCCATGCGGTTGGAAAACAAGAAAACCTCACCCGTGCATGAAGAGAGAACTTAGAAGTAGAAGGAAAAATACGCTGGTATCATGAGGAACACATGATATCCCACAAGAACTGTATTGGGAAGAGCTTTCTTTGTTCAATGGCATCAGTAAAAGGTTCTGAATCATAGGAAGAGTCTGCTAAATCTCTCCTTAATGGTAGGTATGTCTTAAGAAACGTATTAGTTCATTGAGAGAATATCAGGAAATGTAGCTTTAACCACTCACAGAGGTAGCTGTAAGAGGACACTAACAGAGCGCCAGTCAATCCATGAACTCAGCAGTGACATACGCCTAATAAAAAGAAGTCAACTGCATATCACTTAGAAATGTGACGATAGAGCCTCAAAGGTCGCTGTAAATGTACTTGTATAGGAGAAACAGCAGTATATTCACAGGGAACCAAAGTGGAAAACCAAGGAGAATTCACTTGAAAACCAGAAGTGTACAAAGGAACCGTTAGCTCACATTTGAGAGCCTTTTGTCATCTGCGTAAAGACTGTAGAACAGGTTTGAATGCAGACATATCAGTGGTGAAGAGCAATACAAAGTGGGAGAGCTCTTTTGAAAGCACTTTGAAATCAGTGAACCAGAGCGGTCATCTTTACAGTACACTAGTAAAACAGGTGGCAATCACTTCTGAACGTCAGGAAGCACAGAACAGGAGATTTTCAGAATAGGAGATTCTCAGTGCTTAAGAACGGATGCCCTCCCCTGCAAAGTTTTAGACAACACTAGTAATTCCTAGGAAAGTGAAGTACCTGAACCAGGTGGTTAAAAAAACAAGTAAAACTCCCCTCTACATCTGTAGAGAAAGTAGAAGTGGAAGGAAAAATAGGTGTATTTCCTGAGTAAGAGATGAAAGCCACTAGAGGTCTGCTCGTAACCACTCCATTTTTCCAATAGCAGCAGTAAAAGTTTCTGAATCACTGGAAGAGTAGTCTAAATCTAGCCCACTGATAGGTATGTTTTCAGAAAGGTATTAGTACATTGAGAGAATATCAGCAAATGGAGCTTTAACCACTCACAAAGGGAGCTGGAGAGGACACTCATAGAGCGCCCGTAAATCCGTGAACTCAGCAAACATATACGACTAATAAGGGGGAAGACAACGAAAAATCACTTAGAAATGTGATGAGAGACTCCCAGAGGTGTTGTAAAGGTGTTTGAATATGAGAAATAGAGCAATACATTCACCAGGAAACAAAGCGGAAAACCAAGGGAAATTCACTTGAAAAGCAGAAGTTTACAAAAGAGTCTTTAGATCACAGTGAAGAGCATTTGGAAGGCGAGGGAAGACGGTAGAACCCGTTTGAATGCAGAGGTATTAGCGGTGAAGAGCAATACAAATGTTGCAGAGCTCATTGGATAGCAGCTCGTTAAGAGTGAACCAGAGCGGTCATCTTTACAGTACACTAGTAAAACAGGTGGCAATCACTTCTGAACGTCAGGAAGCACAGAACAGGAGCTTTTCAGAATAGGAGATTCTCATTGCTTAAGAACGGATGCCCTCCCCTGCAAAGTTTTAGACAACACTAGTAATTCCTAGGAAAGTGAAGTACCTGAACCAGGTGGTTAAAAAAACAAGTAAAACTCCCCTCTACATCTGTAGAGAAAGTAGAAGTGGAAGGAAAAATAGGTGTATTTCCTGAGTAAGAAATGAAAGCCACTAGAGGTCTGCTCGTAACCACTCCATTTTTCCAATAGCAGCAGTAAAAGTTTCTGAATCACTGGAAGAGAAGTCTAAATCTCGCCTCACTGATAGGTATGTTTTAAGAAAGGTATTAGTACATTGAGAGAATATCAGCAAATGTAGCTTTAACCACTCACAAAGGGAGCTGGAAGAGGACACTCATAGAGCGCCCGTAAATCCGTGAACTCAGCAAACATATAGGACTAATAAGGGGAAGACAACGGAAAATCACTTAGAAATGTGATGAGAGACTCCCAGAGGTGTTGTAAAGGTGTTTGAATATGAGAAATAGAGCAATACATTCACCAGGAAACAAAGCGGAAAAACAAGGGAAATTCACTTGAAAAGCAGAAGTTTACAAAAGAGTCTTTAGATCACATTGAAGAGCATTTGGAAGGCGAGGGAAGACGGTAGAACCCGTTTGAATGCAGAGGTATTAGCGGTGAAGAGCAATACAAACGTTGCAGAGCTCATTTAAAAGCACCTCGTAAAGAGTGAACGGAGCGGTAATCTTTACAGGACATTAGTAAAACAGGTGGAAATAACTTATGAACGTGGGGAAGCACAGAACAGGAGCGTTTCCTAATATGAGATTCTCAGTGCTTAAGAATGGAAGCCCTCCACAGCAGAGTTTTAAACAAAACTAGTAATTCATAGGAAAGTATAAGTACCTGACCCATGCGGTTGGAAAACAAGAAAACCTCACCCGTGCATGAAGAGAGAACGTAGAAGTAGAAGGAAAAATACGCTGTTATCATGAGGAACACATTATATCCCACAAGAACTGTATTGGGAAGAGCTTTCTTTGTTCAATGGCATCAGTAAAAGGTTCTGAATCATAGGAAGAGTCTGCTAAATCTCTCCTTAATGGTAGGTATGTCTTAAGAAACGTATTAGTTCATTGAGAGAATATCAGGAAATGTAGCTTTAACTTCTCACAGAGGTAGCTGTAAGAGGACACTAACAGAGCGCCAGTCAATCCATGAACTCAGCAGTGACATACGCCTAATAAAAAGAAGTCAACTGCATATCACTTAGAAATGTGACGATAGAGCCTCAAAGGTCGCTGTAAATGTACTTCTATATGAGAAACAGCAGTATATTCACAGGGAACCAAAGTGGAAAACCAAAGAGAATTCACTTGAAAACCAGAAGTGTACCAAAGAACCGTTAGCTCACATTTGAGAGCCTTTTGTCATCTGCGTAAAGACTGTAGAGCAGGTGTGAATGCAGACATATCAGTGGTGAATAGCAATACAAAGTGGGAGAGCTCTTTTGAAAGCACTTTGAAATCAGTGAACCAGAGCGGTCATCCTTACAGTACACTAGTAAAACAGGTGGCAATCACTTCTGAACGTCAGGAAGCACAGAACAGGAGCTTTTCAGAATAGGAGATTCTCAGTGCTTAAGAACGGATGCCCTCCCCTGCAAAGTTTTAGACAACACTAGTAATTCCTAGGAAAGTAGAAGTACCTGAACCAGGTGGTTAAAAAAACAAGTAAAACTCCCCTCTACATCTGTAGAGAAAGTAGAAGTGGAAGGAAAAATAGGTGTATTTCCTGAGTAAGAGATGAAAGCCACTAGAGGTCTGCTCGTAACCACTCCATTTTTCCAATAGCAGCAGTAAAAGTTTCTGAATCACTGGAAGAGTAGTCTAAATCTCGCCTCACTGATAGGTATGTTTTAAGAAAGGTATTAGTACATTGAAAGAATATCAGCAAATGTAGCTTTAACCACTCACAAAGGGAGCTGGAAGAGGACACTCATAGATCGCCCATAAATCCGTGAACTCAGCAAACATATACGACTAATAAGGGGAAGACAACGGAAAATCACTTAGAAATGTGATGAGAGACTCCCAGAGGTGTTGTAAAGGTGTTTGAATATGAGAAATAGAGCAATACATTCACCAGGAAACAAAGCGGAAAACCAAGGGAAATTCACTTGAAAAGCAGAAGTTTACAAAAGAGTCGTTAGATCGCATTGAAGAGCATTTGGAAGGCGAGGGAAGACGGTAGAACCCGTTTGAATGCAGAGGTATTAGCGGTGAAGAGCAATACAAACGTTGCAGAGCTCACTTGAAAGCACCTCGTAAAGAGTGAACGGAGCGGTAATCCTTACAGGACACTAGTAAAACCGGTAGAAATAACTTATGAACGTGGGGAAGCACAGAACAGGAGCGTTTCCTAATATGAGATTCTCAGTGCTTAAGAATGGAAGCCCTCCACAGCAGAGTTTTAAACAAAACTAGTAATTCATAGGAAAGTATAAGTACCTGACCCATGCGGTTGGAAAACAAGAAAACCTCACCCGTGCATGAAGAGAGAACGTAGAAGTAGAAGGAAAAATACGCTAGTATCATGAGGAACACATGATATCCCACAAGAACAGTATTGGGAAGAGCTTTCTTTGTTCAATGGCATCAGTAAAAGGTTCTGAATCATAGGA
>JAPDVU010000151.1:0-32992 GCA_026230045.1 Corynorhinus townsendii
GGCTGAGAACCTTCCGGAAGGCCGCCGGGCCATGTCCCGATGCAGAGAAGACCCCGCGGGCGCAGACTCGGAAGGACCCGACGTCGAGGGAGGGAGGCTGACCCCCATCCGGGCTCACGGTCTCGAGCGCCGATGGAACGCCGACGGGCAGACCCAGCCGCTGGTGTGGGGCCCCGGCAAGCTGGTCCCCACCTCCGGGAGCGAGCGGTGTTTAAGATGGTTTTCTAATGGATTGATTTTAGAGAGAGAGAGAGAGAGAGAGAGAGAAAGGATGGGGGAAAGAGAGAGAGGAGAGAGAGAGAGAGAGAAAGGATGGGGGAGAGAGAGAGAGAGAGAGGATGGGGGAGAGAGAGAGAGAGAGAGAGAGAGAGGATGGGGGAGAGAGAGAGAGAGAGAAAGGATGGGGGAGAGAGAGAGAGAGAGAGAGAGAGAGAGAGAGAGAGAGAGAGAGAAAGGATGGGGGAAAGAGAGAGAGGAGAGAGAGAGAGAAAGGATGGGGGAGAGAGAGAGAGAGAGAGAGAGAGAGGATGGGGGAGAGAGAGAGAGAGAGAGGATGGGGGAGAGAGAGAGAGAGAGAGAGAGAGAGGATGGGGGAGAGAGAGAGAGAGAGAAAGGATGGGGGAGAGAGAGAGAGAGAGAGAGAGAGAGAGAGAGAGAGAGAGAGAGAGAGAAAGGATGGGGGAGAGAGAGAGAGAGAGAGGATGGGGGAGAGAGAGAGAGAGAGAGGATGGGGGAGAGAGAGAGAGAGAGAGAGAGAGAGAGAGGATGGGGGGGAGAGAGAGAGAGAGAGAAAGGATGGGGAGAGAGAGAGAGCGAGAGAAAGGATGGGGGAAAGAGAGAGAGAGAGAGAGAGAAACAGAGAGAGAGAGAGAGAAAGGATGGGGGAAAGAGAGAGAGAGAGAAAGGATGGGGGAAAGAGAGAGAGAGAGAGAGAAAGGATGGGGAGAGAGAGAGAGCGAGAGAAAGGATGGGGGAAAGAGAGAGAGAGAGAGAGAGAGAGAAACCTTGGTGGGGGAGAGAGCCATAGACCGGTTGCTTCCCACACGTGCCGCACCCCGGGGGCCTGGGAGTGAACCCGCAACGCAGGCACGTGCCCTCGGCCGGGGATCGAACCCGGCACCCTTCCGCCTGCAGGCCGGCGCTCTACCCACTGAGCCGCACCGGCCGGGGCCCTTCTAGGGAACGGAGGCCCCCCCCACCACCTCCCTGTGTTCCGAGCCCCAAACAAAGAAAAACCATTTTTTTCTTTCTTTTTTTTTTTTTTTACCAACCGCCCCGCACCCCCCAACCCCCACCCCCCACCCCCCACCCCCGCCTTTGCCCCACCGCGTCTAATTTTGTTGTAGACAATTAGGTACTCGGGGAAGTTTGCATAACGTAACCGCGTTAGGGAAATGCAATTTGGCCGGGCTCGGCGGCTCCGGAGCGGGCGCCGGCGCCCTTAATAAAACGTGTCAGTTGAAATGAAAATACAGCTCCGGTAATTAAATCTAATTGGATCTTGTCACTTTAAATCCTCTTCCTGTTGCGGGGGGGCGGGTGGGGGGAGGGAGGGAGGGAGGCGGGGGGGCGGGCTTTCCGAGGAAGGCGCGGGTCTCTCTAATTCCTTTATTGCGCAAACCTGACCCCTCGTTGTAATAAACCCAGACCTCGCGTTGGTGGGTGGGTGTGTGGGTTGTTTTGTTTTATTTTGGTTTCTTTCTCTCTTTTTTTTCTCTTTCTTTTGCAAGAGGCTCTTAACCTCCAAGAGGCGGGCGAACTAAAGCGAGGAACTGGGCTGCCCCGGCCGGTGTGGCTCAGTGGGTAGAGCGCCGGCCTGCGGACGGAAGGGTCCCGGGTTCGATTCCCGGTCCAGGGGCAGGTGCCCGGCTTGCAGGCTCCATCCCCAGTGTAGGGGGCGTGCGGGAGGCAGCCGGTCCGTGATTCTCTTTCTTCTCCTGGATGTGTCTCTCTCTCTCTCTCTCTGTCTCTCTCTCTCTCCTCCTTCCTCTCTGAAATCTAGACTAGTGGCCCGGTGCACGAAATTCATGCACAAGGGGTGGGGGGGTGTCCCTCAGCCCGGCCTGCACCCTCTCCAATCTGGGACCCCTCGGGGGGATGTCTGGCCACCGGTTGGGATCGGGCCTACACCGGCAGTCGGACATCCCTCTCGCAATCTGGGACCGCTGGCTCCTAACCGCTCACCTGCCTGCCTGATTGCCCCCAACTGCCCCCCCACCCCGCTGGCCTGATTGCCCCCAACTGCCCGCACCCCTCCTGGCCTGATTGCCCCTAACCGCCTCTGCCTCGGCCCCACCACCATGGCTTTGTCCGGAAGGACGTCCGGAAGGTCTCCCGGTCTAATTAGCATATTATCCTTTTATTACTATATAATATATATATATATATACACAGAGCGGGCCAGATGAGGATGATCTCTGGACGCATCATCCTCTGGCTGCTCCATGTCCGTCCTATAGAATAAAAGGCTCCTAGGCACATGGTCCTCTCGACCAGGTGTTTGACCAGCAGGCCGGCCAACCGCCCATGTCCCCTCCCCCTGGCCAGGCAGGCCGGACCCCACCCATGCACGCATTCATGCACTGGGCCTCAAATATATATATATATATATATATATATATATATATATATATATATATATAAAATTTTTTTTTCTGAGTGGCCAGAGTATTATGCATCCAGAGATCATCATCATCTGGCTGCTCGGTGTATATTTTTAAAGGCCCCAGCCGGTTTGGCTCAGTGGATAGAGCACCGGCCTGCAGCCGGAAGGGTCCCGGGTTCGATTCGCGGTCAAGGGCACGGGTGGGAGCCCACCGACAGATGTGTTTCTCAAACACAGCTATGTCTTGTTCTCTCTCTCCCACTCGCTCTAACGTCCGTCGGAAATGATCCTCGGGTGAGCATTGCCCACGAAGGTAGTCGACGAGGAGAGGGAATCGTGGGCCGGCCGCCTCCTGCACGCCCCCTCCCGAGCCGGTGCCCTCGGCCGGGAACCGCACCCTGACCTCCTGGTTCCTAGGTCGACGCTCAGCCACGGAGCCCCATTGGCCGGGCACCTTCCCCGGGATCTAAAGGCACCCGCTGTCTCCCATCTCAAAATCTTAACCCCATTTCAAAGCATCTTTTTGGAATTTTGTTTTGCCCCGTATCTATGGGCGCTGGATATCCCAGAGGCTGTTATTCAGCCGATCGCGTACAGTACCGAGGGTTCAGCGACGATGGGTAAACTGGTGGGTGCGGTGGGCGGGGGCCCGCAAACTAAAGTCTTCACCTCCCAGCCACGGGGAGCCCTGACGGTGGTTTTAGACACTGGCTGCTGATCCCACAGGCCGGCTTGCGGGGCCCATTCCTTTGCTATAATCCCCACCCCCCCCCCACACCCAGTGTCCAAAATCGAGACTTTAAAAAAAATATCCATACTAATAACAGGGTAATATGCAAATCGGACCGGACATCTTCCGGACGTCCTTCCGGACAAGGCCATGGGGGCAGGGGCTGAGGCAGAGGCAGTTAGGGGCGATCAGGCAGGCAGGGGAGGGCAGTTAGGGGGTGGCCAGGCCGCCAGGGGAGCTGTCAGAGGCAATCAAGCTGGCAGGCAGAGGTGGCTAGGGGCGATCAGGCAGGCAGAGTGGTTAGGGGCGATCAGGCAGGCAGAGGTGGCTAGGGGCGATCAGGCAGGTAGGGGGAGCAGTTAGAGGCGATCAGGCAGGCAGAGTGGTTAGGGGCGATCAGGCAGGCAGGCAGGTGAGTGGTTAGGAGCCAGCGGTCCCAGATTGGAGAGGGGGCAGGCCAGGCTGAGGGGGACTCCCCCCCCGCTTCCGGGACGCATTTCATATACCAGGCCTCTAGTATGTATGTATTTTACTGATTTCAGAGAGGAAGGGAGAGGAGGGGACAGAGAGAGAGAGAGAGAAACATCCATGAGGAGAGAGAATCATGGATCGGCTGCCTATTGGGGATCGAACCCGCAACCTAGGCATGTGCCCCCCCGACCTGGATTTGAACCGTGACCTCCTGGTTCCTAGGTCCATGCTCAACCCCTGAGCCACCGCAGGTAGGTGGAAATGAAATAGCCATCACTATAAAACCCTAATATGCAAATAGACAGAACAGCAGAAGCACCGGTCACTATGCCGTGCGCTGACCACCAGGGGTGTGTGCACAGAATGTGGCGGGTATCAGCTGCAGAGGGTGGTGGTGCCGGTGAGCCGGGGGGAGGGGGGGCCCAGACCAAGGCGGGGCGAGCTGGTCGCTGTCACCGGGACGAGCCTCGGGTCGTTACTGAACAATCTTTGCTCCCGCACGGTGAGGTCCCGCGGGGTGCTCACCCTCGCTGTCAGCGCCCGGCGCTGGCCCCGACGGCTCAGTGCGGTCAGCGGGTGCGAGTGGCGGCTGCCGGCCCCGGGTCCCCTCTGAGGGCGTCTCCACCTCCGCCCTGCGCCTGAGGGGCGATCGGGGGACAGCAGCCGCTCACACCCGGTGATCGCTGTGCCCCATCGATGGGGGGAGGGGGGGTGAGCTGGGCTGGCACCTTCAGCTCACGGGAGCAGGGCTGCCCCGCAGACAAGGGACCGGGGGCCGCGGTGGGAGGGGCCGGGTGGGGGAGCGGAGGATGGGCCGAGACCCGCCCCCACGCCCAACGCAGCCTGGCGGCCCACAGTCCCTTTCAAGATGCACGAATTGGTGCGCTGGGCCCCTAGTATTTTCATAAACACTGGCTTTACAAGTATTCACAGTGTGTGTGTACCAAACACACACATACACACATGCACACACATACACATACTATGCACACACACATATATAAACACATACACACATGTATACACATAAATACACACACATGTATATACACATCCGCATATAAACACATACATATATACACACATATACACACATATACACATCCACATATAAACGCATACATATATACACATATGTATACACATATACATATACACATGTAAACACACATACATATACACATACGCACACACACATATACACATGTAAACACATATATACACATATTCATACATATATAGATATACACACACATATAAACACACATATACACATATGTATACACAAATATACACATGTGTATACACACATTCACACATATGCACATATAAACACATACATACATACACATATGCATATACACATATGCATATACACACATATAAACATATATATATATAGATACATATGTATACACATATATACATATGTTCATACATATATACACTGAGTGGCCAGATTATGATAGATCTCTGAATGCATAATAAACTGGCCACTCCGTGTCCGTCCTATAGAATAAAAGGCTCCTAGGCACATGGTCCCCTCGACCAGGAGTTCGACCAGCAGGCAGGCCGGCCCACCGCCCACGTCCCCTGCCCCTGGCCAGGCTGGCCGGACCCCACCCATGCACGCATTCATGCAGCGGGCCTCATATAATATATATAATAATTCATGCACCGGGCCTCTAATATACATATCATATACACACGGAGTGGCCAGATGATCACGCGTTCAGAGATCATCCTCATCCGGCCGCTCCGTGTAGACATATTTATGCTCAATCCCTTATTGAAACCAGGGCCCAGGAGCCACCCCCCCCCCATTCCCCCCCAAATACACAGAGTGTGTGTGAGAGTGGGGGGAAGGGAGGGACTGTCCCTCCTTGACCTAAGAGTCCCCATCACCCGGGAGTAGGTCACCTTTGCCCCCAATATTTTCCAACTCGGCGCCCTCCCCCCCCACCCCACCCCCGCCCCCATTGGCACCAAACGCATTCCCCGCAGGTGCGCAGGCAAAGCAGGGATGCGGGTGCGCACGGACGCGCGCGCACGGTTCCAATTGGAAATGGAACTCCGGTCCCCTCCGCGCTCCCCCGGCCCCCCCCCCCCCCCCACCGCCCCGCGATCTCGGATTCAATCTCTTCCCGGGCTCCCCCACCGCCCGCCCCGACTTCTAATTTGACAATGACAAAGAGATCCGCGGCGATTTTAAATTTCATAATTTTAATCCGTCAAGCTTGACAGTTAATTACTGCCCTAGCTCACCCCTCAGCCTCGCGCGCCCGTGTGTGTGTGCGTGTGAGCGCGCGCGCGCCCGGGGCTGCGTGTTCCTTTGGATACATTTTTTATTTTTTTTTATTTTCCTTTTGCTGGTCCCTGACTCACGGCCACGTCGATCCCCAACATAAGCCGGTGTAGGGGTCCTGAATTTTTTTTATTTTTAATTTTTTAAAAAATGTCATTAAAAATATATATATATATATTTTGTTATTGATTTCAGAAGGAAAGGGAGACAGAGAGAGAGAGAGAGAAATCATGGATCGGCCGCCTCCTTGCACGCCCCGCACCGCGGATGGAGCCCACAACCCCGGCCATGGGCCCTTGACCGGGAATCGAACCCGGGACCTCCTGGTTCCTAGCTGAACCCTCCTTCTTCTCTTGGACTCATTTTGCCGGGCGCTCCCCACCCTCCCTCTCCCCCTCCCCGGCCCTGAATGTCCCAATTGCAAGGATGAGCGACATCCAATTGGGATTTGAAATGAGCGGAGCCCCTGGCTGGTGTGGCTCCGTGGACAGCGCAGCGCGTCGGCCTGCGGACAGAAGGGTCCCGGGTTCGATGCCCGGTCCAGGGCCTGGACCTTGGTGGCGGGCACCTCCCCAGGTGGGGGGGGGGGGCGTGTGCAGGAGGCAGCCGATGGATGTTTCTCTCTCATCCTGGATGTTTCTAACTCTTTATTCCTCTCCCTTCCTTTCTGTAAAAAAAAAAAAAAAATTGATAAAATATATTTAAAAATAAAATAAAATGAAATGAGCAGAAATTGAGCGGATGGCCGGGATGTGCCTATCTGCTGGAAAGTTAACCTCCAAGATCCCGTGAAAGCTTTAAGATACATTGTTACAAAGACGGATTTCCTTTTTCGTCTTGTTGCCATCTGTATTGCTCCAAGGTATGACGTAGGTCCTCCCCCCTCCCCCTCTCTTTACTCCCCCATGGACCCCCCTCCTCTCCAGCCCGCCCCCATCCCCCTCACCCCAGGCCTTCACCTCCCTCCCTATTCACCCATGGGTGATGTGTCGACGCACCCACCTTCTTTGCTTGATCTCTTTTCGCCCCTCCCCCCCTCCCTTCCCTTCCCCCCCCCCCCCCCCCCCCCGCCTTCCCTCTGAGGTTTGACGCTCTGTTCGATGCTTCTATGTCTCTGGCATCCGTGGATGTGGTTCATGAGCGTCCACGTAGGAGTGAGGACACGGGAGACGTGTCTTTCTCTGACCGGCGTATGTTCCTCAGCACCCTGCTCTCCAGGTCCCTCCGAGCCGCCGCCTCAAGGGGTGAGAGACCCCCCTTTTTCACGGCTGCGTAGTATTCCACGGTGTCGATGAGCTGTGTCCGGATCTCACTCCATTTTTTTTTTTTTTTTTTTTTTTGGTGACAATGTGAAAACGGAAATACTCGCCCCAGCCGGTGTGGGTGGGTGGAGAGAGCATCTGGGCCTGCAGACAGAAGGGTCCCGGGTTCGAATCCAGGTCCAGGGCACGGACCTGGGTGGCAGGCTCGGCCCCGGGCCCTGGTCGGGAGGCGGTGCAGGAGGCAACCCCTCCCTGGGTCTCTCTCACGTCGATGTGTCTCTCTGTCGTTCCCTCTCTCTCTCCCCCACTCTCCCCCCAAAAAAAAATCCACGGGAAAATATCCCCAGGGGAGGATTTAAAAAAAACCAACCAACAGAAACTCTCCGAGTGAGGATTGTATGGGGGGGATGCCAACCCTTTTAATCTTTCGCGGGAGGCCCAGGGCATGGAATTGCTGCACGGGTGGGGTCCCTCGTGGCTGCCGGCTGTTGGCCAGGGCCTCCCTTGGTGATCAGCACACCTCCTAGCGAGCGATCGAACTCCCGGTCGGTCGAACTCCCGGTCGGTCGAACTCCCGAGGGGGACACTTTTGCATATTAGGGTTTTATATAGAGAGAGACTAGAAGCCTGGTGCACAAAATTCATGCACAGGGGGGAGGGGCTGGGGAAGGGGGGGAACCCTCAGTCCAGCCTGCACCCCTCTCCAATGCGGGACCCCTCGGGGGATGTCCGGCTGCTGATTTGGGCCCGATCCCTCTCACAATCCTGGACCGCTGGCTCGTCATCGCTCACCTGCCTGCCGGCCTGGTCGCCCCTAACTGTCCCCCTGCCAGCCTGGTCACCCCTAACTGTCCCCCTGCCAGCCTGCTCACCCCTAACTGCACCCCCCTGCCAGCCTGGTTGCCCCCAACTGCCCCCCACTGCCAGCCTGGTCACCCCTAACTGCCCCCCACTGCCAGCCTGGTCGCCCCTAACTGCCCCCCTGCCAGCCTGGTTGCCCCCAACTGCCCCCCTGCCAGCCTGGTCGCCCCCAACTGCCCCCCTGCCAGCCTGGTCGCCCCATGCCATCTTTTGTTCAGTTGTTTGGCCAACCTTCACTCACCCCCCCTGCCGGCCTGGTCGCAGGCAGCCATCTTGTGAGGGCGTGAGGGTTAATTTGCATATCACCTCTTGATTCTGTAGGATGCCCGTGAGAGCCCTCTCCCCGACGGAGGAACTGTGGGGGCCTGGGGCAGAGACAACTTCTCAGACTCGGACATGGCGTCCCGGCCACCGCGTCACGCGAGGCGTGGAGGAGCGGCCGTCCTTAATTTTTTTTTTTGGGGGGGGAGGGGGGCACGATGATGTTTCTAAAAGGGGGCGGGCTCCCCTCACCCCGGGGGGGCCGCGCTGCCGATGGGAGAACGTCCGCGATGCGTGTCGCGCCCCACGCGGGGCGGCGGCTCCCTCCCGCGTGCACCGAGGGTGGGACGTGCTCAGGTTATCCATTCCGACGTTCCGGACCCTCCCAAGATGGGCCCCTGGTTCTCACAGCCCCTCCACCCGCAGGGTCCTACGTCACCCATCCCTTCCTTAATTTAAAAAAATATATATATTATTTTATTGATTTTTTTTTTTTTTTTACAGGGAGGAAGGCAGAGGGAGAGAGCGTGAGAGACATGGACGAGAGAGACACATCGATCCGCGGCCTCCTGCACGCCCCCCACCTGGGGGAGGTGCCCGCCACCCAGGTGCGCGCCCTGGACCGGGAATCGAACCCGGGACCCTTCCGTCTGCAGGCCGACGCTCTAGTCCCGATGGGGGCCGATGGGGGCTGGCCGGCCTCGGGGGAGGGTCCACGCGGGAGGTTGGCTGGGAGAGCCGCTGACCGCCAGGGGCAGCTCCTGCACTGAGCGTCTGCCCCCTGGTGGTCCTTGCATGTCATTGCGACTGGTTGATCGGTCACTGAGGGTTTCATACAGACACGGAGCGGCCCGATGACGACGGTCTCTGGACGCATCATCCTCTGGCCACTCCGTGTCCGTCCTACAGAATAAAAGGCTCAGAGGCACATGGTCCCCTCGACCGGGAGTTCGACCAGCAGGCAGGCCGGCCCACCGCCCACGTCCCCTCCCCCTGGCCAGGCTGGCCGATATATATCGAGATATATATATATATATATATATATGGAGTGGCCAAATTATTATGCATTCAGCGATCATAATCATCTAGCCACTCCGTGTAGAGATATTTTTATTGATTTCAGAGAGAGGGAAGAGAATCATGGATCGGCCGCCTCCTGCCCGCCCCCTCCTGGGGATGGAGCCCACCACCCGGGCCTGTGCCCTGGACCGGGAATTGAACCCGTGACCTCCTGGTTCCTAGGTCGAAGGTCAGCCACGGATCCACGCCTGGCCGCGCCGTTTGTTTGTTTTGGGTTTGTTTTTGCTTTTGGTTGACGATGAATCTCTGACTTTGTGAAAAGGGTCCTTTGTAAAGCTGGGGGCCAGGGGGGGTCCCCCCAAAATGCCTCACCTCTTTCTTCTTCTTTCCACAGAGGCCGGAATCTCAAACCCACCTCATTATTTCTTTATTATTTCTTCTTCTTTTTTTTTTTAAAGAAATATTTGCAGACGGTGCTCATGTTTCATCTTTGCTCATAAACGAGGCAGACTCCCGCGCTTCTGTTTTTTAATAATTCCTTGCTCAGGGTTTGGCCTCATAAAAAAGAATTGAGTTCAAGGGCGTATTTCCTCTTTTTTTTTTTTTTTTTCTTCCAGATTCCGGAAGGTTCTACGAAGGTGGCATTTTTTTTTGTTTTGTTGTTGTTCTTAAGGATGTGTCCAATTTCTCAGCAAAGGTATATGAGCCTGGAAATTACCTTGCGGGGAAAGTTTAAATTATGCAACAAGTGTCTTTATGTTATCATATCCAAGGGCATCTTCGTTTTATCTAAGTTTTACATGTTGGCATGAAGCTGTTTACAGTATGCTTATTTAAAATACATCCGTCGTATTCTATCTATCTGTACCTATCAATTATCTAGCTATCATCTATCAGTTGTCCAGCTATCATCTATGTATGAATTATCCGTCTCTCATGTCTCTATCAAGTATCTATCTACCATCTATCTATCTGTCTGTCTATCTATCATCTATATCTATCTATATTTATCTATTTAATAGGTATATTCCATGTCTTCTCTCAATATTGCTTTTCAGGGTTCCTTCTTACCTTTTTTTAAGTATTTCACTTAAAATATATATATATATATATATATATATATTTTTTTTTTTTTGAGAGGAAGAGAGAGAGAGACAGAAACATCCGTGAGGAGAGAGAATCATGCATCGGCTGCCTCCTGCACGCCTCCTACTGGGGATGGAGCCTGCAACCCGGGCACGTGCCCTGGACCGGGACTCGAACCCGGGACCCTTCCGTCCGCAGGCCGACGCTCTATCCACTGAGCCACGCCAGCCACGCCGGCCAGGAGGTATTTCTTTTCCAAGTTCCACTTTGATGCCCACATACCTTGACCAGTTTTTCCCCTCGTCCATACGTGCAAGGTCCGTTCTCATTATTCACGGTGGGTACAGTCCACAAGGCGACCGTGCCTTAGTCACGACGGGCCCACTGCTTTCAGGAAAAATGCAGGGTTGGGTTCTTGCGAACAACTGGTCACGTTTTCAGGGAAATGTCACTCAGGGGTGGAGCGTCGACCTAGGAACCAGGAGGTCAGGGTTCGATTCCCGGTCCAGGGCACACGCCCGGGTGGCGGGTCCCATCCCCAGGAGGAGGCGTGCAGGAGGCGGCCGGTCCATGATTCTCTCTCATCATCATAGATGTTTCTCTCTCTCCCTCTCCCTTCCTCGCTGACATCAATAAAATATATATATATTTTAAAAAATAAATAAGTAAAAACGAATGGAAAAATATCCTCGGGTCCCCAGTAGGGGGCGTGCAGGAGGCAACTGGTGGATGAATCTCTCTCATCATGGATGTTTCTCTCTCTCTCTCCCTCTCCCTCCCTCTCTGAAATCAATAAAGATATATATATATATATATTTTAAAAAATATTCAAACAGGGAGACTGCCCAGAGAAAGCACAATCAATGCCATTTTTTTTTAAATTATGGCATTATGCAGACGGAGAAAAGAACAATTGTTTTCAGCTCCGAGGGGAGGGGGACTGACGGGAGGATGTGACGTTTGCTCTCAAATAGCTGAACGTCTGCCCCATGCGGGAGGCGTCCCATCTGCCAGCAGACGGGATGAGGAACCCCCGTGTCCCTCGCAGAGCAATCGGGGGGTCCCGCACCGAGGAGAGATGTCTCATGGTCATCACCGTCCATTCATGGGTTGCCTTTTTGTACGCATGCATTGGTTACCTCGTGTGTGCGTGCATTGGTTACCTCGTGTGTGCATGCATTGGTTACCTCGTGTGTGCATGCATTGGTTACCTCGTGTGTGCATGCATTGGTTACCTCGTGTGTGCATGCATTGTTTACCTCATGTACACATGCATTGGTTACCTCGTGTGTGCATGCATTGGTTACCTCGTGTGTGCATGCATTGGTTACCTCGTGTGTGCATGCATTGGTTACCTCGTGTGTGCATGCATTGTTTACCTCATGTACACATGCATTGGTTACCTCGTGTGTGCATGCATTGGTTACCTCGTGTGTGCATGCATTGGTTACCTCGTGTGTGCATGCATTGTTTACCTCATGTACACATGCATTGGTTACCTCATGTACACATGCATTGGTTACCTCGTGTGTGCATGCATGGGTTACCTCGTGTGTGCATGCATTGGTTACCTTGTGTGTGCATGCATTGGTTACCTCGTGTGTGCATGCATTGTTTACCTCATGTACACATGCATTGGTTACCTCATGTACACATGCATTGGTTACCTCGTGTGTGCATGCATTGGTTACCTCGTGTGTGCATGCATTGGTTACCTCGTGTGTGCATGCATTGGTTACCTCATGTACACATGCATTGGTTACCTCGTGTGTGCATGCATTGGTTACCTCGTGTGTGCATGCATTGGTTACCTCGTGTGTGCATGTATTGGTTACCTCGTGTGTGCATGCATTGTTTACCTCATGTACACATGCATTGGTTACCTCGTGTGTGCATGCATTGGTTACCTCGTGTGTGCATGCATGGGTTACCTCGTGTGTGCATGCATTGATTACCTCACGTACACATGCATTGGTTACCTCGTGTGTGCATGCATTGGTTACCTCGTATGTGCATGCATTGGTTACCTCATGTACACATGCATTGGTTACCTCGTGTATTCATGCATCGGTTACCTCGTGTATGCATGCATCTGTTACCTCATGTATGTATGCATTGGTTAGCTCATGTGTGCATGCATTGGTTACCTCATGCGTGCATGCATTGGTTACCTCATGTATGTATGCATTGGTTACCTCATGTGTGCATGCATTGGTTACCTTGTGTGTGCATGCATTGGTTACCTCATGTGTGCATGCATTGGTTACCTTGTGTGTGCATGCATTGGTTACCTCGTGTGTGCATGCATTGGTTACCTCATGCATGCATGCATTGGTTAGCTCATGTATGCATTCCTTGATTGCATGCATTCATCGGGTGCCTCATTCATGCATTCATTTGTTGCCTTTAAAAAAAACATATTTTATTGATTTTCTTACAGAGAGGAAGGGAGAGGGAGAGAGAGTTAGAAACATCGATGAGAGAGAAACACCCATCAGCTGCCTCCTGCACGCCCCCTCCTGGGGATGTGCCCACCACCAGGGTACATGCCCTTGACCAGCGTCAAACCCGGGACCCTTGAGTCCGCAGGCCGACGCTCTATCCACTGAGCCACACCGGTGAGGGCTTCATTGATTGCCTTTTGTATCCTGGACGTGGGTGGTGAGCTCTCCGTCACTGGAGGTATGCAAGCACAACCTGGATTTCCACTCAGAGAAGACTGAAGGCAGCCAGCTCGGCCAGGGTGGCTAGTGGTTGAGTGTCGACCTAGAAACCAGGAGGTCACAGTTCGGTTCCCGGTCAAGGGCACAGGCCCAGGTGGCAGGGTGGATCCCCAGGAGGGGGCGTGCAGGAGGCAGGCGATCCATGATTCTCTCTCCTCCTGGATGTTTCTCTCTCTCCCTCTCCCTCTCCCTTCTTCTCTGTAATCAATAAATATATATATTTTTTAAAAAAACACACACATCAAGCCCTAGCCGGTGTGGCTCAGTGGATAGAGCGTCGGCCTGCGGACGGAAGGGTCCCGGGTTCGATTCCCGGTCCAGGGCACAGGCCCGGGTTGCGGGCTCGATCCCCAGGAGGGGGCATGCAGGAGGCAGCCGATTCATGGTTCTCTCTCTGTCATCATGGATGTTTCTCTCTCTCTCTCCCTCTCCCTTGCTCTCTCAAATCAATATATATATATATATATATATATTTTTTAAAACCCCAAAGGAACCAGAAACCTGCAGACACAGGTCAGAAGCTGTCGGTCCACCCCACGGGCGTCTTTCGGCACCTGGAGCCACATGAGAGGAATCACTGGACAATTGGAATGTCCTCCTCCTCCTCCTCCTCCTCCTCCTCCTCTTCCTCTCGGGCAGAGACCTGGGGGTGGGGAGGGGAAACCCACAAAAAACGAAGAATTATACAAACGCGTCTTCCTCGGAAACCTGCCGTTGTTCAAAATTCCCCCCCCTCCCCCCCTCCAAAAGGAAATGGTCTATTTCATATACCATCCAGGAAATATGAAACCTTCCCGTCATTTTTTTTTCTTCTTCTTCCTTTTTCTTTAAACCCTGAACGGTTTGCATTTTCTCTCCCCTTATGATAAATGCAGGCGTCGAGGCCAGAATAATCAAGGCATTCGGTAAGAAAAAAAGAAAAAAAAAAAAGAAAGAAGGAAAGGAACCCGCATTTATTCTGGGACAAATCCACCAGGGCCTGACCGTTCGAAGGCAAAGCTGGGCTCCTTGGGAAGCGGGCAGAGGATGCTCTGGAATGTAGGGTGGACCCAGCAGAAGGGGTGTCTCGGATACATTTTTCCACCGTGTGAGGCTCGGGGAGATTTGGGGACGGGGGGTGGGGGTGAGGGGCGGGGTGAGGGGCGGTTGAGGGGAGAATGGGGGACAGCCTCCCTCATCTCCCCGGAGATTAAGCAATTTCCGGGTGGAGAACATAGTCTGTGTGTGTGTGTGCGCGTGTGTGTGCGTGTGTGTGTGTTTTGTGGCAACCGTCAGTCAAGACGGGTTGTTGAGGAAAAAGAGATTTTAGGTGTTTTTTTTTTTAAAAAAACCTATTTTTTAAAAATGTACTTTTATTCATGTCAGAAAGGAAGAGAGAGCAGGAGGGAGAGAGAGAGAGAGAGAGAGAGAGAGAGAGAGAGAGAGAGAGAGAGAGAGAGACATCCATGAGGAGAGAGAATCCTGGATCGGCTGCCTCCTGCACGCCCCCCGACGGGGGATGGAGCCCACCACCCGGGCCTGTGCCCTGGACCGGGAATCAAACCCGGGACCTCCTGGTTCCGAGGTCGACGCTCCACCCCAGAGCCACACCAGCTGGGCTAGTTTTTTTTTTTTTTTAATTCATGGATTGAGTTTAGAGAGAGACAGGAATAGGGAAGGAGAGAGAAAGAGAGAGAAAGATCGATTTGTTGTGCTATTTATTTATGCATTCATGGGGTGCCTCATGTATGCATTCATCAGGTGCGTTCATTGAGTGCCTCATTCATGCAGTAATTGATTGCCTTTTGTATGCATTCATTAGGTGCCTCCTTCATGCATTAGTTGGGTGCCTCATGTATGCATTCATCAGGTGCCTCATGTATGCATTCATCGGGTGCCTCATGTATGCATTCATCGGGTGCCTCATGTATGCATTCATCAGGTGCCTCATGTATGCATTCATCAGGTGCCTCATGTATGCATTCATCAGGTGCCTCATTCATGCATTAATTGATTGCCTTTTGTATGCCAATGGGTTCTTACTCTAATTGACTGCATGGTTTGTTTTTTTTTCCAAAAAAATCTATCCTCTATAATAATGAGGTAATATGCAAATTGACCCTCAGGCCCGGGCATCACAAGATGGCTGCCCCCACGTCATCACAAGATGGCCGCCGCCACAAAATGGCCGGCCCTCCATGGCATCACAAGATGGCCACCCCCATGTTGTCACAAGATGGCCGGCAAGGTGAGGGCAGTTGGGGGTGACCAGGCCTGCAGGGGAGGGCAGTTAGGGGTGACCAGGCCTGCAGGGGAGGGCAGTTAGGGGTGACCAGGCCTGCAGGGGAGCAGTTAGGTGTCAATCAGGCTGGCAGGGGAGTGGTTAGGGGGTGATCAGACTGGCAGGGGAGCGGTTAGGGGGCTATCACCCTGGCAGGCAGAAGCGGTGAGGGGCAATCATGCAGCCAGGCAGGCGAGTGGTTAGGAGCTAGCCGTCCTGGATTGTGAGAGGGATGTCTGACTGCAGGATCGGGCCTCAATGGGCAGTCGGGCATCCCCCGAGGAGTCCCAGACTGGAGAGGGTACAGGCTGGGCTGAGAAACACCGGCCCCCCCCTCGCCCCCCGTCTCCCAGCGCACGAATTTCTGTGCACCAGGCCTCTAGTGCAAAATAAAGGGGATCCATAATTTATTATCCAGGAATCTCTTTTCCCAATCCATGGTGCAATACACGGAGTGGCCCGATGAGGATGATCTCTGAACGCATCGTCATCTGGCCACTCCGTGTCCGTCCTATAGAATAAAAGGCTCAGAGGCACATGGTCCCCTCGACCAGGAGGTCGACCAGCAGGCAGGCCTGCCCACCGCCCATGTCCCCTCCCCCTGGCCAGGCTGGCCGGACACCACCCATGCACGCATTCATGCACTGAACCTCTAATACGTATATGTATATGTATATGTATATCTATATTTATATATCTATATCTATATCTATACACACACACACACACACACACACACACACACACACACACTGAGTGGCCAGGTTATTATGCGTTCAGAGATCATCATCCTCTGGCCACTCCGTGAATTTATCAGGAGCCACAAAAGGTAAAAAAAAAACAACCCTCCCCCCTCAAACTCTTTAGGTTCGGTAGCGGCCAGTCAAGCCTTTTTCCGTTCGTGCGGACAAAAATGTCAAGATGCGTTCAAGCAGAAAGCGTAGAAACCTAAGCCCATTGGTAGAAAGCGTAGCAGTCACGGATCTCATTCTAAACCAGAGGCGCGGTGCATGGGATTCGTGCACAGGGTGGCGGGGGGGGGGGGGGGAGGGTGTCCCTCAGCCCGGCCTGCACCCTCTCCGTTCTGGGACCCACAGGGATCGGGCCTGAACTGGCATTCGGGCATCCCTCTGGCAGAATCTGGGACGGCTGGCTCCTTACGATGATACATTGTTTCACCGACATGCATGAGAACGATACATTGTTTCACCACGCACCTGCCTGCCTGCTTGATCGCCCCTAACCACTCTGCCGGCCAGCCTGATCGCCTCCAACTCCCCGCCCTCCCCCCACCCCTCCACCAGCCTGCTCACCCCTAACCGCCTCTGCCTCAGCCCCACCACCATGGCTTTGTCCGGAAGGACGTCCGGAAGGTCTCCTGCTCTAATTAGCATATTACCCTTTTATTAGTATAGATGATTAACCCACACTCTAGGGAACAGTATGGAAAGGTGGAAGACAAGTGTGTGACTCTTTTCACTTTTATTGTTATAGATTTTTTAAAATTGTTTAAGCTATTACCAATAGGAATACATATGTCTCCCTTTTTTAAAAAAAATATATATATTTTTTATTGATTTCAGAGAGGGAGAAAGAGAGAGGGAAAAAAACATCCGTGATGAGAGAGAATCATGGATCGGCTGCCTCCTGCACGCCCCCTACTGGGGATCGAGCCCGCAACCCGGGCACATGACCTTGACCGGGAATCGAACCCGTGACCTCCTGGTTCCTCTTAGGTCGACGCTCAACCACTGAGCCACACCATCCGGGCTCAGGCCTCTTTTAAAAGCCTGTTTCGGGACTGGACACAGTGTGTGACCCCTTCCCGTGACCCTGTGCCCCCAGCATGAGATTAATTTTGCCTTAAGGAGGCCGCCCTAAGGTGTGCTGGATTTCACAGTTCATTGCCCTTCTCTCTCATGTCTGGCAGGAAAATGCAGAACCCTCCTAGCAGCCGTGCAGGGCTGAGCCGCACCCCCGCCAGCCCCTTCCTCTCTGAAATCAATAAAAATATATTTTAAAATAAAAATAAAAGTAAAATCTACAGCAATCAAAGAAAGATGCAAATGGACCGTACCTCCGCGACGCCCACCGGCCAATCAGGAGTGAGTATGCAAATGAGCCCAACCAAGATGGCGGGTTGGTTTGCATACGCAGACATGGAGCGAAGACTGAAGGCTCCCCCTCCCCCCTTATTAAAAACATCCCCACGCGTTTGTAGTTTCAGATCCCACGCTCGCGCTCATCACTTGCGTGCGCATGGGGCGTGTGCGTGTGCGTGTGTGTGCGTGTTTCCAAAGATACCTAAGGATTCATCACACGGCCACAGGCTCACTTCGAAGCGGTGGTCTCTTTAACCTACCGAGGTGAGCTGGAAGCGACGCGCGTACAGTGATGCTCGCGCGAAGAGGAACGGATGTGTGGGAGGAGGTGTGACTCCTGTCTTTTCTTCCATGTTCGAACAGACAGACAGACAGACAAACAAACCAACAAACATATCCGCTCGGCGAGAGCCCGTGAAATCCGGAGGTCCACGCCACCCGTCTGCCCACTTTGTAAGCCAGTTCTCTGCCCCCCCCCCCCAGAACGTGCGTCTCCCCAAGTTAGTCTGGAATGGAGCCAATTAACCCCAAAGAGGTGTCCTGTGCTATTTTCCTTTTTTCTTTTTTTAATTTGTATTTTTACTTGAGGCCTCAGCCTGGCCTGCAGGATCGGGCTGAAACCGGCTCTCCGACATACCCTGAGGGGGTCCCAAAGGGCGCAGGCCAGGCCATGGGACCCTACCGGTGCACAATCAGGGGCGGGGAGGGACACGGGAGGTTGGCCATTGGGGGAGGGCTCCAGGGCGTGTCCGGCCCGTCTCGCTCAGTCCCGATCGGCCGGACCCCAGCAGCAAGCTCACCTACCGGTCGGAGCGTCTGCCCCCTGGTGGTCCGTGCCCATCCTAGCGAGCGGCGGAGTGGCCTTAGCATCTCATTAGCATACATCATTTTGATTGGTTGAATGGCCGAGCGGTCGACCGGACACGTAGCCTAATTAGGCTTTTATCCTATGGGATTGATTTCAGCGAGGGAGGGAGAGGGAGGTCCCGGGTTCGATTCCCGGTCCAGGGCACAGGCCTGGGTGGGGGGCTCCATCCCCAGTCGGGGGGCGTGCAGGAGGCAGCCGATCCGTGATTCTCTCTCATCACGGATGCCTCTTTCTCTCTCTCTCTGTCCCTCACCCTTCCTCCCTGAAATCGATTAAAAATACTTTTTTAAAAAATAAAAATGACAAATATTTCGTACCATCAACTTTATCTTTTATGTATCCTCATTAAAAAAAAAAAAATGTCTAGGGCCACGTTAGGGTACCTTTTTCTTTGTTCAAAGCGTAGTCTGGCTTCCCCCAGGACTTCAAAAGCAGTTAATCCGGAAAAGGAGTGAAAAGGAAGTGAGTGATTGTTCTCAGACACCCTATCCTACTTATATAAAAAAGCCAGGGCCGTCACGACTGAAACAACCGGACGGATGCCCGAACAGCAGGCTGCGTGGGGGTGACCAGGCCGGCAGGGGGGGAGCAGTTAGGGGTGACCAGGCCAGGAAGGGGTGGGAGCAGTTGGGGGTGACCTGGCTGGCATCAGGTTGGCAGAGGTGGGCAGTTGGGGGATGACCAGGCCAGAAGGGGGGGTCAGTTGGGGGTGACCAGGCCAGCAAGGGGGGGCAGTTAGAGGCAATCCAGCTGGCAGGCAGAGGCAGTTAGGGGCGATCAGGCTGGCAGGGGGCAATCAGGCTGGCAGGAAGCAGTTAGGGGCAATCAGGCTGGCAGGGGGCAGTTAGGGGCAATCAGGCTGGCAGGGGGCAGTTAGGGGCGATCAGGCAGGCAGGCAGAGGCAGTTAAGGGTGATCAGGCAGGCAGGGGGGCAGTTAGGGGCAATCAGGCAGTCAGGCAGAGGCAGTTAGGGGTGATCAGGCAGGCAGGGGGGCAGTTAGGGGCAATCAGGCAGGCAGAGGCAGTTAGGGGCAATCAGGCCGGCAGGGGGGGAGGGCAGTTAGGGGCGATCAGGCAGGCAGGCAGGAGAGCAGTTAGGAGCCAGGGGTCCTGGATTGTGAGAGGGATGTCCGACTGCTGGTTTAGGCTGGGATCGGGCCTAAACTGGCAGTCGGACATCCCCTGAGGGGTCCCGGATTGGAGAGGGTGCAGGCAGGGCTGAGGGGACCCTGCCCCCATGCATGAATTTCATGCACCAGGCCTCTAGTGTGTGTGTGTGTGTGTGTGTGTGTGTGTGTGTGTGTGTATATGTATAAGTATATATATACATATAAATATATATTTGCCTTTATTGTAGATCCGAATCTCACCCTAATACTAAAATGAGCTCATTTCGTCACGTTTCACCCCTCGCTCCCCAGAGCATAAATTATACATCTGAACCTCACAATATTGCTCACAGGAGTTTCATTTTGTAGCCAAACATTCCCCGGGCTTCCCACAACACAGAATGAACAGTAATTTGCTTTGCTTCCAACACGTGAGTTTTTATGTATGATTTTTGGGACCCTGTGGCCCAGAACCGCGGGTCTCCAGGACAGAGAGGGAGAGAGAGAGAGAGAGAGAGAGAGAGAGAGGAGAGAGAGAGAGAAACATCCATGACGAGAGAGCATCATGGACCGGCTGCCTCCTGCATGCCCCCTCCTGGGGATCGAACCCGCCACCCGGGCCTGTGCCCTTGACCGGGAATCGAACCCTGACCTCCTGGTTCCTAGGTCGATGCTCATCCACGGAGCCACGCCCGCCGGGCTCCCTCCCATTTCTGTCTCTTTGTTCCACAGGAAAACGCTTTGAAACTCAGTGTCCCTGCGGATGCCCGGGCATCCGGTGGGGACAGGTCCCTGTGTGTGACTGGACCATGAACCTGCACACCCAGTGCCATGATTCCAGGTGTGTGTGACTTTGCCCAAATACCCAAGGAGGAGGAAAAAAAAAAAAAAAAAAGTCCCACCAAACTGTTTTATTTTTATTTATTGTGGCCTCCCCTTCGTTAACACATTCACGGTATGGGAATGGCATGGATTCGTAAAAACCCTGACTTAAGAAAACTATCCGCCTCGCCCACGTGGCTCAGTTGGCGGAGCGGCGACCCCACCGAGGAACCAGGAGGTCCCGGGTTCGATTCCCGGTCCAGGGCACGTGCCCGGGTTGCGGGGTTCGATCCCCAGGAGGGGGCCGTGCGGGAGGCGGCCGATCCGTGATCCTCTCTCCTCACGGATGTTTCTCTCTCTCCCCTTCCTCTCTCCCTCTAAAAATCCATAAAAACGTATTTTATATATATTTTTTTAAAAAAGCGAATACGTTTCCTCTGGCACAGCCTGCAAACTCAAGGTGGGATGGTTTGGTGAGAAGCCTGTGTCGGAATTCACACTACAAATGCGGAGGCCAATGTTTATGTGTGATGAGGTGTTCATGCCACGAGGATATGCAAATCGGCATGGGGAGGGGGCGGGGCGAGGGGTAGAGAGAGGGGGGGGGCGGGGCTGGGCAGTGAGGGGCAGGGCAGTTGGCAGGGCAATGGGGGTGAGGGGCTCAATGAGAGGTGATGGGCGGGGCAATGGGGTGAGGGGCGGGTCTGAGCTCAAAGGGTGGAGCGAGGGGCGGGGGCAAGGGTGGGACTTGCCAGTGTGGCTAGGAGTTAACGGTGGGGCGGGGGCGGGGCTTGCTCATGTGGCTGGGAATTAGGGGCGGGGCAGGGGGTGGGACTTGCCAGTGTGGCTAGGAGTTAGGGGCGGGATGGGGGCGGGGCTTGCTGATGTGGCTGGGAGTTAGGGGCGGGTCAGGGGGTGGGGCTTGCTGATGTGGCTGGGAGTTAGGGGTGGGTCAAGGGGCGGGGGCTTGCCGATGTGGCTAGGAGTTAGGGGTGGTTCAGGGGGTGGGGCTTGCCGATGTGGCTAGGAGTTAGGGGTGGGATGGGGGCGGGGCTTGCTGATGTGGCTGGGAGTTAGGGGCGGGGCAGGGGGCGGGGGCTTGCCGATGTGGCTGGGAGTTAGGGGCGGGTCAGGGGGCGGGGCTTGCCGATGTGGCTAGGAGTTTAGGGGTGGTTCAGGGGGCGGGGCTTGCTCATGTGGCTGGGAGTTAGGGGTGGGTCAGGGGGCGGGGCTTGCTGATGTGGCTGGGAGTTAGGGGCGGGTCAGGGGGTGGGGCTTGCCGATGTGGCTGGGAGTTGGGGTGGGGGTGGGGGCGGGGGCTTGCTGATGTGGCTGGGAGTTAAGGGCGGGGCAGGGGACGGGGCTTGCTGAATGGCTAGGAGTTAGGGGCGGGGCTTGCCCATATGGCTAGGAGTTAGGGGCAGGGCAGGGGGTCCCCTCTGTGTTCCAGGACACACAGAGATGGGTCTCTATGCAGAACTGCCCCCGTAGCCCCGGTAGCTGGGGGTCCCCCCACCCTCTCTGAGAAGCAGACAAAGGCGCTCGAAGCTCACCTGTCAATGCCATGCCCTCCCGCGTCCATCCGTTCTTCTGTATTTGCATCTCGGTCGGTCGGAGGGTCCCCCCCCCCGCCCCCCCCGCCGCCCCGTGCTGAATCCACTTCACGCGATTCAATCTCAGACTCTCGCCCGACACCATGAATATGTTAATCTCATCGGGGTTCCTTGAACTGGCGCCCCCCTCCTTCCCTGTCAGCCCCCATCAGCTTGTCATATTAGAAGGAGTTTCGTCCCTGGCATCTAATCAACCTCGCAGGACGGCGTGGGGGGTCCGGGGGGGTGGGGGTGGCGGGTATGGGGGGGGGGAGGGGGCATCTATACATCATCGAGTCCTCGCCCTGGCTCGGACCCCTACCCCGCCCCTAACGCCTAGCCTCCTTGCCTTGATCCGTCCCTCATGGGCTCCTGAGCTCCCCGAGGTGAAAACATCATACTAATGCAAGCACAATAAATGTTTGGCTTTGACGGAGCAAAACGGGATGGCCGCGTGTGAGCGACGCTAATGAGGGACGGTTCGCGGAGGGCCGCCTGGGGAAGGTGTTTCCGCGGGGGCCCTGCTGGAGTTTGGAGGGTTCTGTTCGTTTCCAGATGGTTAATTCCCCACCCCCCCACCCCCCCGCCCCCCGCCCCCGGCTCGGCTGTTTCAGCTGCGGTGACGTGGACACAAAGACGTTGGAGGCCCTGAAGGGGACACGTTCCGTGTGGCCTAAAGGGGCTGAGCCTGAGAGAAGGCGAGGCGGGAGAAGGCAAGGTCCGAGGGGTGGTGCTGCTATACGGCCTTTGGGGGAGCCCTGGGGGCGCACGATAGGGCGTACGCGTGTGCACGCAAACGCACGCGCAAACACACAAATGCACACGCATAGGAGCTCGTGCGCACATGCCCGCCAGCTCATGGGGGCATGCACGCATGCACACACACCAGCACCCACACACACCAGCTCATGTATACACACCAGCACCCACACACACCAGCTCATGCACACACACACACACACACACACACCAGCTCATGCACACACACACAAACACACACACAACAGCTCATGTACACACACACCAGCACCCACACACACCAGCTCATGCACACACACATACACACACACCAGCTCATGAACACACACACACACCCAGCTAATGTACACACACACACACACACACACACACACCAGCTCATGCACACACACACACACACACCAGCTCATGTACAATCACACCAGCACCCACACACACCAGCTCATGTATACCACCAGCACCCATACACACCAGCTCATGCACACACATACACACGCACACCAGCTCATGTACACACACACACACACACCAGCTCATGCACACACACACACACACCAGCTCATGAATACACACACACACACCAGCTCATGTACAATCCCACCAGCACCCACACACACCAGCTCATGTATACACACCAGCACCCACACACACCAGATCATGCACACACATACACCAGCACTCGCACACACACACACACACGCACACACCAGCTCATGAACACAAACATGTACACATACCAGCTCATAGATACAAGCACAGACACCAGCACACCCCCCAAACATACATGCACACTCCAACAAATGCATGCACACATGCACACACATACCAGCCCATCCATACATGCAGCAGCTCTTACACACACACCAACACTCACACACACTGTCACGCCCCCCACAACAGCTCATGCACACATGCACACACACACACACACGTCAGCTCACGCACACACACAAGCTCATGCATACCTGTGCGCGCACATGCATGAACACATGGATGCACACACACCAGCACACACACGCACAGGCACACTCATCGCTGAGGGCTCAGAAGGCGCAGCCGGAACCCGCACACCCTGCACGTGTGGCTTTGACCTTGCAGCTGCCGTGACCCACAAACCACAGCCAGGAACCCACAGAGAAAGGAGCCCGAAGTCACACCCTCTAACCTCCAACTCAGAAAATCGGGGGTCCCAGGCATGGTCCCCGAAACAGGACAAGGATGCCCCTCAAAGAAAAGCAGCCCCCACCGGAGAGGGGAACATACCAAGAAACACGTGCGAGTCCAAAGAAATGCTAATCGCTCACGTGGTGATTCGTTCTTCCTCCGCCCGGAGGCATGTGCAAAGCTGCAAAAGGCGTCACCTGTGGGGAGGGCAGTTGGGGGGACCAGGCCTGCAGGAAAGGGCAGTGGGGGGGGGACCAGGCCCTGCAGGAAAGGGCAGTGGGGGGGGGGGACCAGGGCTGCAGGATAGGGCCGTGGAGGTGGGGGGGGAGCAGGCATACAGGAAAAGGCAGTTGGGGGGGACCAGGCCTGAGGAGAGGGCCGTTGGGGGGGACCAGGCCTGCAGGGGGAGGGCAGTTGTGGGGTCCAGGCCTGAAGGAAAGGGCCGTTGGGGGAGACCAGGCCAGCAGGAGAGGACAGTGGGGGGGGGGGGGACCTGGCCTGCAGGGTAGGGCAGTTGGGAGGGACCAGGCCTGCAGGGGAGGGCAGTTAGGGGGGACCAGGCCTGAAGGGAAGGGTCAGTTGGGCGGGACCAGGCCTGCAGGGGAGGGCAGGTGGGGAGACCCAGGCCTGCAGGGGAGGGGTTTGGGGAAACCAGGCCTACAGGGGAGGGCAGTTGGGGGGGGAACCAGGCCTACAGGGGAGGGCAGTTGGGGGAAACGAGGCCTACGGGGGGGGGGGGCAGTTGAGGGGGGGACCAGGCCTACAGGGGGAGGGCAGGTGGGGGGACCAGGCCTGCAGGGGAGGGCAGTTGGGGAAACCAGGCCTACAGGGGGGGGCACTTGAGGGGGGGGACCAGGCCTACAGGGGAGGGAAGGAGGGGGGACCAGGCCTGCAGGGGAGTGCAGTTGAGGGCCACATGTTTCAGTAAATACTAGAGGCCTGGTGCACAGGATTCTTGCACTGGTGGGGGCTGTGGCCTGCGAAGATTGGCCCACTGTGGGAGTGCACTGCCTTGAGCATCTGCCCCCTGGTGGTCATGGCGCATCATAGCGACCGGACCACCACCGTGCGGTCGGTGGGCTTTCATTATACAGGATTGAGTTCGAATGTCCACCCTCGGAGCTGTGTCCTCTCTCGCAAGCTGATTCCCGCTTTGCTCTCCGAGGGCTCTCCACACCCTTGGGAATGAATCAGCCGGGCCGGCGTGGCTCCGTGGTGGAGCGCCGAGTCACGAACCAGGAAGTCAGGGTTCGAGTCCCTGACTTCAGGGCACAGGCCCGGGTTGCGGGTTCGATCCCCAGTAGGGGGCGTGCAGGAGGCAGCCGACCGTGGTTCTGTGTCATCATGGGTGTTTCTCTCTCTCGCTCCCTGTCCCTTCCTCGCTGACATCAATAAAATATATATATATATATATTTATTATTGAAGAGAGAGGGAGAGAGAGAAACATCAATGATGAGAGCGAATCCTGGATCGACTTAAGACCGAGCCCGCAACCCGGGCACGTGCCCTGACCGGGCATCGAACCGTGACCTCCTGGTTCAGACTTGAGGCCTGCCTGCCAGGCTAAAAAAAAAAAAACAAAACCCCACAAAACTACAAGTTTTAGATACAAGTGGGAGAATTCAACATCCCGTGCATTCCTCTGATACTTTAAAACCATTTCGACCGGAATCGAACCCGGGACCCTTCAGTCCGCAGGCCGACGCTCAACCCACGGAGCCACACCGGTGAGGGCTCCCCTCCTGATTTTTAAACATATATGCTGGGAATGCTCACGTAGAGTCACGTCCGCCTGTTAGAAATGATAGGGCAATTTTTTTGGGGAGGGGGGGGGCGGGGGTGGGTAATTAAACAATGCATTATGAATTTTAAGGACTTTACAGGGAATTCATTTTTTTTATTTTTATTTTTTTTTTATTTTCCAAGGCTCGTCTGACGTTGGAAAATGTTGCATTTCTCCGGACTTAACAAAACTCGGACTTCACAAAACTCGGACTTCCCGAAAAGCGAAGAGGGTTGCCTATTCGTATGCCTTCTGACCAGGAAAAAATAAAACATAAAGGAAACAAACCACGTGGATTACTCGCTGGGACGTGGCGAAGGAGTCCTGGTCGGAGAAGAAGGGAGGCAATCGATGCAAACCCTCTGCCTTTAATTCCTTTTTTTTAATTTATTTATTTACCCCGGGTCCTCACGGCACGAATTGCTTGGGGGAAAAAAAACAAAACCAACCAAAAACAAAAAACAAACAAACAAACAACAAAAAAAAACCCACTGAAAGCCCCCCATCACGGATTATTCATAAAACGTCACCATTCCGCGTGCGTCCCCGGCCACATTTACATCTGAAATACAATTTGGGTGCAGGCGGAAAAGCGCGCGGGAATGACTTTGGACGACGAGACACTTTTCACGGCGGAAGCGGCTGGGGGCGGGGGGGGGGGTGAATTTTTATTAGGGTTTATGGGGGGGGGAGAGAGGGGGGCACAGGGCAGTTAGTGGTGGGTTCGTGGGTGGTCCCCCCCAAGTGTGGGTGGGGCGTTAAGAAACAGAACCCCGGCCCTAGCCGGCGTGGCTCAGCGGATACCGTGTCAGCCTGTGGACTGAAGGGTCCAGGGTTCGATTCCGGGTCGAGAGCACGTGCCCGGGGTTGCAGGCTAGATCCCCTAGCAGAGGGGGGCGTGCAGGAGGCAGCCAATCCTTGAGTTTCTCTCCTAATGGATGTTTCTATCTCTCTCCCTCTCCCTTCCCCCTCTGAACGGAATCTACACGAATAAAAGAGAAATAGGCAAAGTGGCCGTACCTCCGCGACGCCCACCAGCCAATCAGGAGTGAGTATGCAAATGAACCCAACAAAGATGGCGGGCTCATTTGCATATGTCAGCGTGGAGCGGTCGGCTGGTGCGGGACGCCTGCTATGAGGGGGAGGGGACAGGAGTGACGGTCCAGCCGGGAGCGAATCCAGGGGAAGGAAGGCCTATTCTCGTAGGAATCTTCGCGCCACGGGCCTCTCGTGAAAATATATAAAAGCAAAAAGGACCCCGATGGAAGGCAGGCCTGTGCCCTCCCCGGATTCTACCTGGTTTTTATGCACCGTAACCTGCTTCCGTGTTGAAAATAAAGGGGAGCCCGGCCGGTGCGGCTCCGTGGCTGAGCGCCGACCTACGAACCAGGAGGTCCCGGGTTCGATTCCCGGTCAAGGGCGCAGGCCCGGGTGGTGGGCCTGGTCCCCGGTCGGGGGGCGTGCAGGAGGCGGCCGACCCGGGATGCTTCTCTCTCGTGGATGTTTCTCTGTCTCTCTTCTTGGCTCTCTAAAAAAAAAAAAAAAAAAAAATCGATAAAGACATTTTTCAAAAAAATAAAAATGCTCAGGAGGAAACAGACGTGGGCGTGACACCTGGCCGGGCGCCTTGCGTGTGATGAGCCCATCTGGTGGCCACGGCAGCTTCATCAGCTGGGACAATGTCACGTGAGGGTGTGGTTTTAGAGCTTGTGACGGGGTCCTTCCGGGCAGAGGGTCTGTCTGCTCCTGGGGTGCACGGGGGTGAGCTTTGGGGTGCAGAAAGGGAGCCGCACACACGTGCACCCAAGCACACACAGGTAGACAGAGGTGCACGCAGGAACATGCAGAGGCACACACCACATGCCTATACGCACACACAGGCAGGGAGAGCCACACACGCATGCACAAGCACACACATGCAAAGGCACACGCACACACACGTGAGAATGCATGTGTACATGCATGTATGCAGACACAGAGGTTTGCATGCACAGACGGACGCACGTGGTCACACAAGCACATGTGCAAACATGCACACAGGCACACACGAACAGACACACGCATGAACAAATGTGTGCGCAGACAGGTGTGCGCATACATGCGTGCACATGCACACAGCACAGGTGTACACACATGCACGCGCCCGCACACACACGTGTGCACACCACTTGCCTTGCCCCAGCCCAGCCCACCCCATTCCTCACTTTACCACGGGCGTTGCCCCCTGTCCAGCGAGAGGAACCAGGATGCAGCCTGAAAACGAACCACAGAGGCCCCGGCTGGTGTGGCTCAGTGGATAGAGCGTCGGCCTGCGGACTGAAGGGTCCCGGGTTCGATTCCCGGTCAAGGGCACAGGCCGGGGTTGTGGCTCCATCCCCAGCAGGGGGCGTGCAGGAGGCAGCCGATCCATGATTCTCTCTCCTCATGGATATTTCTCTCCCTCTCCCTTCCTCTCTGAAATCAATAAAATTATATATATTTAAAAAAAAAATACAGGTCTCTCCACTATTAAATATCCAGTAAAGTGATATTTGGACACAACAAGAAAGGAAGTTATAAAAGAAAAGAAAAAAGGAAGAAATTGATCCTCAGGTGAGGATTATAAAAAAATAATAATAATAATAAATGACAAAAATATAATAAAAATGCAGTTCCTTTCAGATTCCGGTGTGCATTAATCACTAAGATAAATAAAAATGTACGTTCGCCCCCGGCTGGTGTGGCTCAGTGGACAGAGCGTCGGCCTGCGGACGGAAGGGTCCCCGGGTTCGAGTCCCGGTCAAGGGCACAGGCCCGGGTTGCGGGCTCCATCCCCAGCAGGGGAGGCGTGAGGGAGGCAGCCGGTCCGTGATTCTCTCTCTCTCTCATCGATGTTTCTCTCTCTCTCTCCCTCTCACCCCTCCTTCTCCCTTCCTCTCTGACATCAATTAAAAAATATATATATATATTCTCTCCGGATCAATGCTATGAGCGAAGCCAACGCTAGTTCCTCGCTGTTACAAAGTTCGCTTCTCACCGCCCCGGAGGGAAAAATAAACTTATTTTTGTGGCTATAATTACGTTGGCCCACGTTCCCCCCCCGCCCCCACCCTTGGCGGGTCCCCGGCTGCAAAGGGAAATTAGTTTGGGATGAAAAGGGGGCCGGGGAGGGGGAGGGGGGGGTGGCTCGCCTGGCCCAGAAGCCAGAGAGGGGTGTGTGTGTATATGTGCAATACCCATTCGGCTGTCTTCCGCTGGCCCCCAGAACGTGGGGAGTCCGGGCAGGAGGAGGGGGGCTGCGTATGCCAGGCCCTCGTTAGCCGGGGTTTTATTGCCCGCCATAAAGGAACCTCTGGGTCCACATTTGTCCATGTCGTAAAATGCCTCCCCCCCTCCCCCCCCTCCCCCAGGAACCCCAGACCCCTTAGATGCATGAATGCCCGGAGTGTGGCTGACCCGCCCCCTAGCCGGGGAGTGCATTTGAAGAGACTCATGGATTTGGGTCTCCCAGATCCATTTCTTTCTTTCCTTAAAAAAAAAAAAATATATATATATATATATATTTATATTATATAATATATCTTTCTTTCTTTAAAAATATATATTTTATATTATATATATATATATTTCTTTCTTTCTTTCTTTAAAAAAAATATATATGGAGTGACCAGATGAGGATGATCTCTGAACGCATAATAAACTGGCCACTCCGTGTCCATCCTATAGAATAAAAGGCTCATAGGCACACGGTCCCCTCGACCAGGAGGTCGACCAGCAGGCAGGCCGGCCCACCGCCCATGTCCCCTCCCCCCTGGCCAGGCTGGCTGGACCCCATCCATGCACACATTCATGCACTGGGCCTCTAATATATAGATATAGATATAGATATAGATATAGATATATAGATATAGATATAGATATAGATATAGATATAGGTATAGGTATAGGTATAGGTATAGGTATAGGTATAGGTATAGATATAGATATAGATATAGATATAGATATAGATATAGATATAGGATATAGATATAGATATAGATATAGGTATAGGTATAGGTATAGATATAGGTATAGGTATAGATACAGATATAGATATAGATATAGATATAGATATAGATATAGGTATAGGTATATCTATATAGATATAGGTATAGATATAGATATAGATATAGGTATAGGTATAGGTATAGATATAGATATAGATATAGATATAGATATAGATATAGATATAGATATAGGTATAGGTATAGATACAGATATAGATATAGATAAACATACACACACACACACACACACACACACATACACACACACACGGAGTGGCCAGATTATTATGCGTTCAGAGATCATCATCCTCTGGCCGCTCAGTGCGTATATGTTTATTGATTGTCAGAGAGGAAGGGAGAGGGAGAGAGAGAGAGAAACATCCATGAGGAGAGAGAACCATGGATCAGCTTGCCTCCTGCACGCCCCCTACTGGGAATCCAGCCCGCAACCCGGGCCTGTGCCCTGGACCGGGAATCGAACCCGGGACCCTTCCGTCCGCAGGCCGACGCTCTATCCACTGAGCCACACTGGCCAGGGCTTAATTTTTTAATCTTCACCCAAGAATATTTTTCTCCATTGATTTTTTAAAAAAATATGTTTTTATTGGTTTCAAAGAGGAAGGGAGAGAGACAGAAAGAGAAACATCCAGGATGAGAGAGAGAACCATGGACCGGCCGCCTCCTGCACGCCCCCTCCTGGGGATCCAGCCCACAACCCCGGGCCTGTGCCCTGGACCGGGAATCGAACCCGGGACCCTTCCGTCTGCAGGCCGGTGCTCTACCCACTGAGCCACACCGGCTAGGTGCATCCATTTTCTATCTTCCTTCTTTTTATTAATTTTTTTTTTCATTTTTTTTTCTCCTCTTCCATTTATTTTCTTCGTTTCCACTTAACCCAAAGTACCCTCAATGGGATCTACACGCAGGGGCCACCTAATGCCATTGGGGGGGGGAGGGGGGCCCATATCCAGGAAGCTGTGAGGGGGAGGGGGAGAGGGGGAGGGGGGAGGAGGGGAAATGTCACATTTCCTCTCTCTCTTTCCTGCCGAAAGCCATCCAGGGGTTTCCGCAGCGGAGGGTCATCGCTGGGAAAGCCAGGGAGCGCGGCGTGGGTGTTACCTCCACCCTCCTCGACGTCCCTGGTGTCCTAGGATTGTTTTTCTGCTTCTTCTGTCTCTCTTAAAAAAAAAAAAAAGAAAGAAAGAAGAAATCATGCTTCATTAGTTTGGTTTTTTTTTCTGTTTTTTTTTCCCCATCAGCCTCACCAACCCAATCTGGAGGACTGCATACTTCATGGCAGCGAAGGGGCCCCGTGTCAGACATCCGCAGCCGCCCATGAAACATAACAAGTTTGAGACTCAGCGATTCCATTAAAAACGCGGAGGGTAGGGTAGGGTGGGGAGGGGGAGGGGGAGGGGGAGGGGGTGGTGGGGTGGGGAGGGGGAGGAGGAAACATCGGATTATGCATAATTGAGAGGTGGCGCGCCGGGAAGGGACGCGTGGGGTCCCTGTCAGCGTGGATTGGACCCCGGGTTGCCAGGGGATCTTTAAATTAAGGCGGTAAAAAACAAAACAAAAAAAAACAGAAAAAGAAGAAAAAAACCCATATATATATATATATATATATATATATATATATATAGAGAGAGAGAGAGAGAGAGAGAGAGAGAGAGAGAGAGAGAGCTTTTCCAATGGCATCCTTAAGACGACAAGATTTCACGTTGAGGGGAAGCGGGAAAAGTGGGGTTCGGGGATGGGGGGACAGGAGGGTCCCAGCCCTGGACCGGTGACACCGATGGTGGGCGGGAGCTGCTCACAGTAGAGTGGGGGACCCTCCCGCACGGACCACGAGGGACTCAGAAGGTCCTCAGTCACCCACCCCCTCACCCCGGAACTTTCTCCTAAGAAGGGTGCACACATTTGCCATATGGTATCTCTCCCAAAAGGTGGTGGTTTCTAGGCAAATGCAATGGGAGGAGAAAAAAAAAATTTTTTTTTTTCAGAGAGAAGAAGGGAGAAGGGGAGAGAGAGAGAGAGAGAGAGAGAGAGAGAGAGAGAGAGAGAGAAACATCCATGAGGAGAGAGAATCAAGGATCGGCTGCCTCCTGCACGCCCCCTCCTGGGGATGGAGCCTGCACCCCGGGCCTGTGCCCTGGACGGGGAATGGAACCATGACCTCTTGGTTCATAGGTCAACACTCGACCACTGACCCAGGTCGCCGGGCAATTCCAGAACAAGAAAACTGGGATGGGAGGAGAGATGGAGAAACACAGAGGAGGAGAGAGAAGAGGGAAGAGACACAGAGAGAGAGAGAGAAACGGGAGGGGGGAGAGGAGGGAGACATTGGGGAAGAGAGATAGAGACAGAAAGAGAGAGATTGTGAGAGAGGAGGAGGAGGAGGAGGAAGAAGAAGAAGAAGGAGAAGGAGGAGGAAGAGGAGGAGGAGGAGGAGGAGGAGGAGGAGGAAGAAGAAGAAGAAGGAGAAGGAAGAGGAGGAGGAGGAGGAGGAGGAAGAAGAAGAAGGAGAAGGAAGAGGAGGAGGAGGAGGAGGAGGAGGAAGAAGAAGGAGAAGGAGGAGGAGGAGGAGGAGGAAGAAGAAGGAGAAGGAGGAGGAGGAGGAGGAGAGGAGGAGGAGGAAGAAGAAGAAGAAGAAGAAGAAGAAGAAGAAGAAGAAGAAGAAGAAGAAGAAGGAGAAGAAGGAGAAGAAGAAATGAATGAGAAGGAGGAGATGGAGGAGAATGAAGGTAAAGAGGAGGAGCAGGTAGATGGGAAGGAGGAGAAGGAGGAGGAGGAGGAAGAAGAAGAAGAAGAAGAAGAAGAAGAAGAAGAAGAAGAAGAAGAAGAAGAAGAAGGAGAAGAAGAAGAAGGAGAAGGAGAAGAAGGAGGAGGAGGAGGAGGAGGAAGAAGAAGAAGAAGGAGAAGGAAGAGGAGGAGGAGGAGGAGGAGGAAGAAGAAGAAGGAGAAGGAAGAGGAGGAGGAGGAGGAGGAGGAAGAAGAAGGAGAAGGAGGAGGAGGAGGAGGAGGAAGAAGAAGGAGAAGGAGGAGGAGGAGGAGGAGAGGAGGAGGAGGAAGAAGAAGAAGAAGAAGAAGAAGAAGAAGAAGAAGAAGAAGAAGAAGAAGGAGAAGAAGGAGAAGAAGAAATGAATGAGAAGGAGGAGATGGAGGAGAATGAAGGTAAAGAGG
>JAPDVU010000152.1:0-32576 GCA_026230045.1 Corynorhinus townsendii
TCCTATGGGGAACCCTTTTTCCTGTGGGGGACACACACTGTCCTGTGGTGTAACCCAGCTTCCCTGTAGAGACACCCTGCTTCTTGTGGGGAAATGCACCTTCCTGTGGGGGCACTCTTCTTCCTGTGGGGGAAAGTCACGTTCCTGTGGAGGAAGTCTTCTTCCTGTGGAGGAAAGACACCCTCCTGTGGGGGAACACAGCTTCCTATGGGGAACCCTGCTTCCTTTGGGGGACACACACTGTCCTGTGGTGTAACCAAGCGCCCTTGGAGAAATTCTGCTTCCTGTGAGAGAAATGCAAATTCCTGTGGGGGAACCATTCTGTGGGGGAAAGTCACCTCCCTGTAGGGGAACCTTTCTTCCTGTCAGGAAAATGCAACTTCCTGTGGGGGAAATGCACCTTCCTGTGGGGGACACTTCTTCCTGTGGGGAAGAGTCACCTTCCTGTGGGGGAAGTCTTCTCCCTGTGGGGGAAACAAAGCTTCCTATGGGGAACCGTTCTTCCTGTGGGGACACACTGTCCTGTGGTGTAACCCAGTGTACTGTAGAGAAACCCTGCTTCCTATGAGGGAAATGCACCTTCCTGTAGGGGCACTCTTCTTCCTGTGGGGGAAAGTCACCTTCCTGTGGAGGAAGTCTTCTCCCGTTTTGGGGAAAGGCACCCTCGTGTGAGGGAAACACAGCTTCCTATGGGGAACCCTTCTTCCTGCGGGGGACACACACTGTCCTGTGGTGTAACCCAGCTTCCTGTAGAGACACCCTGCTTCTTGTGGGGGAAATGCATCTTCCTGTGGGGTCACTCTTCTTCCTAAGGAGGAAAGTCACCTTCCTGTGGGGGAAGTCCTCTTCCTGTCGGGAAAAATTCACCCTCCTGTGAGGGAAACACAGCTTCCTATGGGGAACCATTCTTCCTGTGGGGGACACACACTGTCCTGTGGTGGTAATCCAGCGTCTTGTGGAGAAATCCTGCTTCCTGTGGGAGAAACACAAATTCCTGTGGGGGAACCCTGCTTCCTGTGGAAGAAACGCAACTTCCTGTGGGGGAAATGCACCTTCCTGTAGGAAACGCACCTTCCTGTGGGGGAACACACCTTCCTGTGGGGGAACCATTCCTGTGGGGGAAAGTCACCTTCCTGTGCGGGAACCTTTCTTCCTGTCAGGGGAATGCAACCTCCTGTGGGAACTCATCATCCTGTTGGGGAAACACACCTTCTGTGGGGGGTAATGCACCTTTGTGGGGGTACCCTTCTTCCTGTGGGGAAAATGCACCTTCCTGTGGGGGGCACTCTTCTTGCTGTGGAGGAAAGTTAACTTCCTGTGGGGGAAGTCTTCTTCCAGTGTGGGAAAGTCACCCTCCTGTGGGGATAACACAGCTTCCTATGGGGAACCCTGCTTCCTGTGGGGGACATACACTGTACTGTGGTGTAACCCAGCGTCCAGTGGAGAAATCCTGCTTTGTGTGGGAGAAATGCAAATTCCTGTGGGGGAACCCTGTTTACTGTGGAAGAAACTCAACTTCCTGTGGGGGAAATGCACCTTCCTGTAGGGAAATGCACCTTCCTGTGGGGGCACACTTCTTCCTGTGGGGGAAAGTCACCTTCCTGTGGGGGAAGTCTTCTCCCTGTGGGGGAAACAAAGCTTCCTATGGGGAACCCTTCTTCCTGTGGGGACACACTATCCTGTGGTGTAACCCAGTGTCCTGTAGAGAAACCCTGCTTCCTATGAGGGAAATGCACCTTTCTGTAGGGGCACTCTTCTTCCTCTGGGGGAAAGTCACCTTCCTGTGGAGGAAGTCTTCTCCCTGTGGGGGAAAGTCACCCTCCTGTAGGGGAAACACAGTTCCTATGGGGAACCCTTTTTCCTGTTGGGGACACACACTGTCCTGTGGTGTAACCCAGCTTCCTGTAGAGACACCCATTTTCTTGTGGGGAAATGCACCCTCCTGTGGGGGCACTCTTCTTCCTGTGGGGGGAAAGTCACCTTCCTGTGGGGGAAGTCCTCTTCCGGTCGGGAAAAATTCACCCTCCTGTGAGGGAAACACAGCTTCCTATGGGGAACCATTCTTCCTGTGGGGGACACACACTGTCCTGTGGTGTAATCCAGCGTCCTGTGGAGAAATCCTGCTTCCTGTGGGAGAAACACAAATTCCTGTGGGGGAACCCTGCTTCCTGTGGAAGAAACGCAACTTCCTGTGGGGGAAATGCACCTTCCTGTAGGGAAACGCACCTTCCTGTGGGGGAACACACCTTCCTGTGGGGGAACCATTCCTGGGGGGGGAAGTCACCTTCCTGTGCGGGAACCTTTCTTCCTGTCAGGGGAATGCAACCTCCTGTGGGAACTCATCATCCTGTTGGGGAAACACACCTTCCTGTGGGGGTAATGCACCTTTGTGGGGGTACCCTTCTTCCTGTTGTGAAAATGCACCTTCCTGTGGGGGGCACTCTTCTTGCTGTGGAGGAAAGTTAACTTCCTGTGGGGGAAGTCTTCTTCCTGTGGGGGAAAGTCACCCTCCTGTGGGGATAACACAGCTTCCTATGGGGAACCCTGCTTCCTGTGGGGACATACACTGTACTGTGGTGTAACCCAGCGTCCAGTGTAGAAATCCTGCTTTCTGTGGGAGAAATGCAAATTCCTGTGGGGGAACCCTGTTTACTGTGGAAGAAATTCAACTTCCTGTGGGGGAAATGCACCTTCCTGTAGGGATATGCACCTTCCTGTGGGGGGCACACTTCTTCCTGTGGGGGAAAGTCACCTTCTGTGGGGGAAGTCTTCTCCCTGTGGGGGAAACAAAGCTTCCTATGGGGAACCCTTCTTCCTGTGGGGACACACTGTCCTGTGGTGTAACCCAGCGTCCTGTGGAGAAATTCTGCTTCCTGTGGGAGAAATGCAAATTCCTGTAGGGGAAACTTCGCACCTTCCTGTTGTGGCAATTCATCTTCCTGTGGGGCACCCTGCTGCTTGTGGGGGGAAATGCAACTTCCTGTGAAAAACACACCTTCCTGTGGGGAAACCCACCTTCCTGTAGGGGAAACACACCTTCCTGTGGTGGCAATGTATCTTCCTTTGTGGGAACCCTGCTTCCTGTGGGTGAAATGCACTTTCCTGTGGTGTAACCCTGCTTCCTGTGGGGGAAACCAACTTCCTGTGGGGAAAACCCACGATCCTGTGGGGGAAACGCACCTCCTGTGGGGGAAATGCACCTTCCTGTGGAGAAATGCATCTTCTTGTGGGGAGAGCCATCTTCCTGTGGGGGCCTTCCTTTCTGTGGGGGACACACACTTTCCTGTGGTGTAACACATCTTCCTGTGGGAGAAACGACCCTCCTGTTGGGGAAACACAACTTCCTGTGGGGAACCATTCCTGTGGGGGAAAGTCACCTCCCTGTAGGGGAACCTTTCTTCCAGTCAGGGAAATGCAACTTCCTCGGGGGAAATGCACCTTCCTGTGGGGGCACACTTCTTCCTGTTGGGGAAAGTCACCTTCCTGTGGGGGAAGTCTTCTCCCTGTGGGGGAAACAAAGCTTCCTATGGGGAACCCTTCTTCCTGTGGGGACACACTGTCCTGTGGTGTAACCCAGCGTCCTGTGGAGAAATTCTGCTTCCTGTGGGAGAAATGCAAATTCCTGTAGGGGAAACGCACCTTCCTGTTGTGGTAATTCATCTTCCTGTGGGGCACCCTGCTTCTTGTGGGGGAAATGCAACTTCCTGTGAAAAAGACACCTTCCTGTGGGGAAACCCACCTTCCTGTAGGGGAAACACACCTTCCTGTGGTGGCAATGTATCTCCCTTTGGGGGAACCCTGCTTCGTGTGGGGGAAATGCACTTTCCTGTGGTGTAACCCTGCTTCCTGTGGGGGAAACGCAACTTCCTGTGGGGAAAACCCACGATCTTGTGGGGGAAACGCACCTCCTGTGGGGGAAATGCACCTTCCTGTGGAGAAATGCATCTTCTTGTGGGGAGAGCCATCTTCCTGTGGGGGCCTTCCTTTCTGTGGGGGACACACACTTTCCTGTGGTGTAACCAATCTTCCTGTGGGAGAAACGACCCTCCTGTGGGGGAAACACAACTTCCTGTGGGGGAACCATTCCTGTGGGGGAAAGTCACCTCCCTGTAGGGGAACCTTTCTTCCAGTCAGGGAAATGCAACTTCCTCTGGGGGAAATGCACCTTCCTGTGGGGGCACACTTCTTCCTGTTGGGGAAAGTCACCTTCCTGTGGGGGAAGTCTTCTCCCTGTGGGGGAAAGTCACCCTCCTGTGGGGGAATCACAGCTTCCTATGGGGAACCCTTCTTCCTGTGGGGGACACACACTGTCCTGTGGTGTAACCCAGCTTCCTGTAGAGACACCCTGCTTCTTGTGGGGAAATGCACCTTCCCGTGGGGGCACTCTTCTTCCTGTGGGGGAAAGTCACCTTCCTGTGGAGGAAGTCTTCTTCCTGTGGGGGAAAGACACCCTCCTGTGGGGGAAACACAGCTTCCTATGGGGAACCCTGCTTCCTTTGGGGGACACACACTGTCCTGTGGTGTAACCCAGCGCCCTTGGAGAAATTCTGCTTCCTGTGAGAGAAATGCAAATTCCTGTGGAGGAACCATTCCTTTGGGGGAAATTCACCTCTCTGTAGGGGAACCTTTCTTCCTGTCAGGGAAATGCAACTTCCTGTGGGGGAAATGCACCTTCCTGTGGGGGCACACTTCTTCCTGTGGGGAAAAGTCACCTTCCTGTGGGGGAAGTCTTCTTCCTGTGGAGGAAACAAAGCTTCCTATGGGGAACCGTTCTTCCTGTAGGGACACACTGTCCTGTGGTGTAACCCAGTGTACTGTAGAGAAACCCTGCTTCCTATGAGGGAAATGCACCTTCCTGTAGGGGCACTCTTCTTCCTGTGGGGGAAAGTCACCTTCCTGTGGAGGAAGTCTTCTCCCTTTTGGGGAAAGGCACCCTCCTGTGAGGGAAACAGAGCTTCCTATGGGGAACCCTTCTTCCTGCGGGGGACACACACTGTCGTGTGGTGTAACCCAGCTTCCTGTAGAGACACCCTGCTTCTTGTGGGGGAAATGCATCTTCCTGTGGGGTCACTCTTCTTCCTAAGGAGGAAAGTCACCTTCCTGTGGGGGAAGTCCTCTTCCTGTCGGGAAAAATTCACCCTCCTGTGAGGGAAACACAGCTTCCTATGGGGAACCATTCTTCCTGTGGGGGACACACACTGTCCTGTGGTGTAATCCAGCGTCTTGTGGAGAAATCCTGCTTCCTGTGGGAGAAACACAAATTCCTGTGGGGGAACCCTGCTTCCTGTGGAAGAAACGCAACTTCCTGTGGGGGAAATGCACCTTCCTGTAGGGAAACGCACCTTCCTGTGGGGGAACACACCTTCCTGTGGGGGAACCATTCCTGGGGGGGGAAGTCACCTTCCTGTGGGGGAATCTTTCTTCCTGTCAGGGGGATGCAACCTCCTGTGGGAACTCATCATCCTGTTGGGGAAACACACCTTCCTGTGGGGGTAATGCACCTTTGTGGGGGTACCCTTCTTCCTGTGGGGAAAATGCACCTTCCTGTGGGGGCACTCTTCTTGCTGTGGAGGAAAGTTAACTTCCTGTGGGGGAAGTCTTCTTCCTGTGCGGGAAAGTCACCCTCCTGTGGGGATAACATAGCTTCCTATGGGGAACCCTGCTTCCTGTGGGGGACATACACTGTACTGTGGTGTAACCCAGCGTCCAGTGGAGAAATCCTGCTTTGTGTGGGAGAAATGCAAATTCCTGTGGGGGAACCCTGTTTACTGTGGAAGAAACTCAACTTCCTGTGGGGGAAATGCACCTTCCTGTAGGGAAATGCACCTTCCCGTGGGGGAAGTCTTCTCTCTGTGGGGGAAACAAAGCTTCCTATGGGGAACCCTTCTTCCTGTGGGGACACACTGTCCTGTGGTGTAACCCAGCGTCCTGTGGAGAAATTCTGCTTCCTGTGGGAGAAATGCAAATTCCTGTAGGGGAAACTTCGCACCTTCCTGTTGTGGCAATTCATCTTCCTGTGGGGCACCCTGCTTCTTGTGGGGGAAATGCAACTTCCTGTGAAAAACACACCTTCCTGTGGGGAAACCCACCTTCCTGTAGGGGAAACACACCTTCCTGTGGTGGCAATGTATCTTCCTTTGGGGGAACCCTGCTTCCTGTGGGGGAAATGCACTTTCCTGTGGTGTAACCCTGCTTCCTGTGGGGGAAACGCAACTTCCTGTGGGGAAAACCCACGATCCTGTGGGGGAAACGCACCTCCTGTGGGGGAAATGCACCTTCCTGTGGAGAAATGCATCTTCTTGTGGGGAGAGCCATCTTCCTGTGGGGGCCTTCCTTTCTGTGGGGGACACACACTTTCCTGTGGTGTAACACATCTTCCTGTGGGAGAAACGACCCTCCTGGTGGGGAAACACAACTTCCTGTGGGGGAACCATTCCTGTGGGGGAAAGTCACCTCCCTGTAGGGGAACCTTTCTTCCAGTCAGGGAAATGCAACTTCCTCTGGGGGAAATGCACCTTCCTGTGGGGGCACACTTCTTCCTGTTGGGGAAAGTCACCTTCCTGTGGGGGAAGTCTTCTCCCTGTGGGGGAAACAAAGCTTCCTATGGGGAACCCTTCTTCCTGTGGGGACACACTGTCCTGTGGTGTAACCCAGCGTCCTGTGGAGAAATTCTGCTTCCTGTGGGAGAAATGCAAATTCCTGTAGGGGAAACGCACCTTCCTGTTGTGGTAATTCATCTTCCTGTGGGGCACCCTGCTTCTTGTGGGGGAAATGCAACTTCCTGTGAAAAACACACCTTCCTGTGGGGAAACCCACCTTCCTGTAGGGGAAACACACCTTCCTGTGTGGCAATGTATCTTCCTTTGGGGGAACCCTGCTTCCTGTGGGGAAATGCACTTTCCTGTGGTGTAACCCTGCTTCCTGTGGGGGAAACGCAACTTCCTGTGGGGAAAACCCTTGATTTTGTGGGGGAAACGCACTTCCTGTGGGGGAAATGCACCTTCCTGTGGAGAAATGCATCTTCTTGTGGGGAGAGCCATCTTCCTGTGGGGGCCTTCCTTTCTGTGGGGGACACACACTTTCTTGTGGTGTAACCCATCTTCCTGTGGGAGAAACGACCCTCCTGTTGGGGAAACACAACTTCCTGTGGGGGAACCATTCCTGTGGGGGAAAGTCACCTCCCTGTAGGGGAACCTTTCTTCCAGTCAGGGAAATGCAACTTCCTCTGGGGGAAATGCACCTTCCTGTGGGGGCACACTTCTTCTGTTGGGGAAAGTCACCTTCCTGTGGGGGAAGTCTTCTCCCTGTGGGGGAAACAAAGCTTCCTATGGGGAACCCTTCTTCCTGTGGGGACACACTATCCTGTGGTGTAACCCAGTGTCCTGTAGAGAAACCCTGCTTCCTATGAGGGAAATGCACCTTCCCTTGGGGGCACTCTTCTTCCTGTGGGGGAAAGTCACCTTCCTGTGGAGGAAGTCTTCTCCCTGTGGGGGAAAGTCACCCTCCTGTGGGGGAAACAAGCTTCCTATGGGGAACCCTTCTTCCTGTGGGGGACACACACTGTCCTGTGGTGTAACCCAGCTTCCTGTAGAGACACCCTGCTTCTTGTGGGGAAATGCACCTTCCTGTGGGGGCACTCTTCTTCCTGTGGGGGAAAGTCACCTTCCTGTGGAGGAAGTCTTCTTCCTGTGGGGGAAAGACACCCTCCTGTGGGGGAAACACAGCTTCCTATGGGGAACCCTGCTTCCTTTGGGGGACACACACTGTCCTGTGGTGTAACCAAGCGCCCTTGGAGAAATTCTGCTTCCTGTGAGAGAAATGCAAATTCCTGTGGGGGAACCATTCCTGTGGGGAAAGTCACCTTCCTATTCGGGAACCTTTCTTCCTGTCAGGGGAATGCAACCTCCTGTGGGAACTCATCATCCTGTTGGGGAAACACACCTTCCTGTGGGGTTAATGCACCTTTGTGGGGGTACCCTTCTTCCTGTGGGGAAAATGCACCTTCCTGTGGGGGCACTCTTCTTGCTGTGGAGGAAAGTTAACTTCCTGTGGGGGAAGTCTTCTTCCTGTGGGGGAAAGTCACCCTCCTGTGGGGATAACACAGCTTCCTATGGGGAACCCTGCTTCCTGTGGGGGACATACACTGTACTGTGGTGTAACCCAGCGTCCAGTGTAGAAATCCTGCTTTCTGTGGGAGAAATGCAAATTCCTGTGGGAAAATCCTGTTTACTGTGGAAGAAACTCAACTTCCTGTGGGGGAAATGCACCTTCCTGTAGGGAAATGCACCTTCCTGTGGGGGCACACTTCTTCCTGTGGGGGAAAGTCACCTTCCTGTGGGGGAAGTCTCCCTGTGGGGAAAACAAAGCTTCCTATGGGGAACCCTTCTTCCTGTGGGGACACACTGTCCTGTGGTGTAACCCAGCGTCCTGTGGAGAAATTCTGCTTCCTGTGGGAGAAATGCAAATTCCTGTAGGGGAAACACACCTTCCTGTTGTGGCAATTCATCTTCCTGTGGGGCACCCTGCTTCTTGTGGGGAAATGCAACTTCTTGTGAAAAACACACCTTCCTGTGGGGAAACCCACCTTCCTGGAGGGGAAACACACCTTCCTGTGGTGGCAATGTATCTTCCTTTGGGGGAACCCTGCTTCCTGTGGGGGAAATGCACTTTCCTGTGGTGTAACCCTGCTTCCTGTGGGGGAAACGCAACTTCCTGTGGGGAAAACCCACGATCCTGTGGGGGAAACGCACCTCCTGTGGGGGAAATGCACCTTCCTGTGGAGAAATGCATCTTCTTGTGGGGAGAGCCATCTTCCTGTGGGGGCCTTCCTTTCTGTGGGGGACACACACTTTCCTGTGGTGTAACCCATCTTCATGTGGGAGAAACGACCCTCCTGTTGGGGAAACACAACTTCCTGTGGGGGAACCATTCCTGTGGGGGAAAGTCACCTCCCTGTAGGGGAACCTTTCTTCCAGTCAGGGAAATGCAACTTCCTCTGGGGGAAATGCACCTTCCTGTGGGAGCACACTTCTTCCTGTTTGGGAAAGTCACCTTCCTGTGGGGGAAGTCTTCTCCCTGTGGGGGAAACAAAGCTTCCTATGGGGAACCCTTCTTCCTGTGTGGACACACTATCCTGTGGTGTAATCCAGTGTCCTGTAGAGAAACCCTGCTTCCTATGAGGGAAATGCACCTTCCTGTAGGGGCACTCTTCTTCCTGTGGGGGAAAGTCACCTTCCTGTGGAGGAAGTCTTCTCCCTGTAGGGGAAAGTCACCCTCCTGTGGGGGAAACACAGCTTCCTACGGGGAACCGTTCTTCCTGTGGGGACACACTGTCCTGTGGTTTAACCCAGTGTACTGTAGAGAAACCCTGCTTCCTATGAGGGAAATGCACCTTCCTGTAGGGGCACTCTTCTTCCTGTAGAGAAAGTCTTCTCCCTTTTGGGGATAGGCACCCTCCTGTGAGGGAAACACAGCTTCCTATGGGGAACCCTTCTTCCTGTGGGGGACACACACTGTCCTGTGGTGTAACCCAGCTTCCTGTAGAGACACCCTGCTTCCTATGGGGGAAATGCACCTTCCTGTGGGGGCACTCTTCTTCCTGTGGGGGAAAGTCACATTTTGTGGAGGAAGTCTTCTTCCTGTGGGGGAAAGTCACCCTTCTGTGGGGGAAACTCAGGTTCCTATGGGGAACCCTTCTTCCTGTGGGGGACACACACTGTCCTGTGGTGTAACCCAGCTTCCTGTAGAGACACCCTGCTTCTTGTGGGGGAAATGCACCTTCCGTGGGGGCACTCTTCTTCCTGTGGGGGAAAGTCACCTTCCTGTGGGGGAAGTCTTCTCTCTGTGGGGGAAACAAAGCTTCCTATGGAAAACCCTTCTTCCTGTGGGGACACACTATCCTGTGGTGTAACCCAGTGTCCTGTAGAGAAACCCTGCTTCCTATGAGGGAAATGCACCTTCCTGTAAGGGCACTCTTCTTCCTGTGGGGGAAAGTCACCTTCCTGTGGAGGAAGTCTTCTCCCTGTGGGGGAAAGTCACCCTCCTGTAGGGAAAACACAGCTTCCTATGGGGAACCCTTCTTCCTGTGGGGGACACACACTGTCCTGTGGTGTAACCCAGCTTCCTGTAGAGACACCCTGCTTCTTGTGGGGAAATGCACCTTCCTGTGGGGGCACTCTTCTTCCTGTGGGAGAAAGTCACGTTCCTGTGGAGGAAGTCTTCTTCCTGTGGGGGAAAGACACCCTCCTGTGGGGGAAACACAGCTTCCTATGGGGAACCCTGCTTCCTTTGGGGGACACACACTGTCCTGTGGTGTAACCAAGCGCCCTTGGAGAAATTCTGCTTCCTGTGAGAGAAATGCAAATTCCTGTGGGGGAACCATTCCTGTGGGGAAAGTCACCTTCCTATTCGGGAACCTTTCTTCCTGTCAGGGGAATGCAACCTCCTGTGGGAACTCATCATCCTGTTGGGGAAACACACCTTCCTGTGGGGTTAATGCACCTTTGTGGGGGTACCCTTCTTCCTGTGGGGAAAATGCACCTTCCTGTGGGGGCACTCTTCTTGCTGTGGAGGAAAGTTAACTTCCTGTGGGGGAAGTCTTCTTCCTGTGGGGGAAAGTCACCCTCCTGTGGGGATAACACAGCTTCCTATGGGGAACCCTGCTTCCTGTGGGGGACATACACTGTACTGTGGTGTAACCCAGCGTCCAGTGGAGAAATCCTGCTTTCTGTGGGAGAAATGCAAATTCCTGTGGGAAAATCCTGTTTACTGTGGAAGAAACTCAACTTCCTGTGGGGGAAATGCACCTTCCTGTAGGGAAATGCACCTTCCTGTGGGGGCACACTTCTTCCTGTGGGGGAAAGTCACCTTCCTGTGGGGGAAGTCTCCCTGTGGGGAAAACAAAGCTTCCTATGGGGAACCCTTCTTCCTGTGGGGACACACTGTCCTGTGGTGTAACCCAGCGTCCTGTGGAGAAATTCTGCTTCCTGTGGGAGAAATGCAAATTCCTGTAGGGGAAACACACCTTCCTGTTGTGGCAATTCATCTTCCTGTGGGGCACCCTGCTTCTTGTGGGGAAATGCAACTTCTTGTGAAAAACACACCTTCCTGTGGGGAAACCCACCTTCCTGGAGGGGAAACACACCTTCCTGTGGTGGCAATGTATCTTCCTTTGGGGGAACCCTGCTTCCTGTGGGGGAAATGCACTTTCCTGTGGTGTAACCCTGCTTCCTGTGGGGGAAACGCAACTTCCTGTGGGGAAAACCCACGATCCTGTGGGGGAAACGCACCTCCTGTGGCGGAAATGCACCTTCCTGTGGAGAAATGCATCTTCTTGTGGGGAGAGCCATCTTCCTGTGGGGGCCTTCCTTTCTGTGGGGGACACACACTTTCCTGTGGTGTAACCCATCTTCATGTGGGAGAAACGACCCTCCTGTTGGGGAAACACAACTTCCTGTGGGGGAACCATTCCTGTGGGGGAAAGTCACCTCCCTGTAGGGGAACCTTTCTTCCAGTCAGGGAAATGCAACTTCCTCTGGGGGAAATGCACCTTCCTGTGGGAGCACACTTCTTCCTGTTTGGGAAAGTCACCTTCCTGTGGGGGAAGTCTTCTCCCTGTGGGGGAAACAAAGCTTCCTATGGGGAACCCTTCTTCCTGTGGGGACACACTATCCTGTGGTGTAATCCAGTGTCCTGTAGAGAAACCCTGCTTCCTATGAGGGAAATGCACCTTCCTGTAGGGGCACTCTTCTTCCTGTGGGGGAAAGTCACCTTCCTGTGGAGGAAGTCTTCTCCCTGTAGGGGAAAGTCACCCTCCTGTGGGGGAAACACAGCTTCCTACGGGGAACCGTTCTTCCAGTGGGGACACACTGTCCTGTGGTTTAACCCAGTGTACTGTAGAGAAACCCTGCTTCCTATGAGGGAAATGCACCTTCCTGTAGGGGCACTCTTCTTCCTGTAGAGAAAGTCTTCTCCCTTTTGGGGATAGGCACCCTCCTGTGAGGGAAACACAGCTTCCTATGGGGAACCCTTCTTCCTGTGGGGGACACACACTGTCCTGTGGTGTAACCCAGCTTCCTGTAGAGACACCCTGCTTCCTATGGGGGAAATGCACCTTCCTGTGGGGGCACTCTTCTTCCTGTGGGGGAAAGTCACATTTTCTGGAGGAAGTCTTCTTCCTGTGGGGGAAAGTCACCCTTCTGTGGGGGAAACTCAGGTTCCTATGGGGAACCCTTCTTCCTGTGGGGGACACACACTGTCCTGTGGTGTAACCCAGCTTCCTGTAGAGACACCCTGCTTCTTGTGGGGGAAATGCACCTTCCTGTGGGGGCACTCTTCTTCCTGTGGGGGAAAGTCACCTTCCTGTGGGGGAAGTCTTCTCTCTGTGGGGGAAACAAAGCTTCCTATGGAAAACCCTTCTTCCTGTGGGGACACACTATCCTGTGGTGTAACCCAGTGTCCTGTAGAGAAACCCTGCTTCCTATGAGGGAAATGCACCTTCCTGTAAGGGCACTCTTCTTCCTGTGGGGGAAAGTCACCTTCCTGTGGAGGAAGTCTTCTCCCTGTGGGGGAAAGTCACCCTCCTGTAGGGAAAACACAGCTTCCTATGGGGAACCCTTCTTCCTGTGGGGGACACACACTGTCCTGTGGTGTAACCCAGCTTCCTGTAGAGACACCCTGCTTCTTGTGGGGAAATGCACCTTCCTGTGGGGGCACTCTTCTTCCTGTGGGAGAAAGTCACGTTCCTGTGGAGGAAGTCTTCTTCCTGTGGGGAAAAGACACCCTCCTGTGGGGGAAACACAGCTTCCTATGGGGAACCCTGCTTCCTTTGGGGGACACACACTGTCCTGTGGTGTAACCAAGCGCCCTTGGAGAAATTCTGCTTCCTGTGAGAGAAATGCAAATTCCTGTGGGGGAACCATTCCTGTGGGGGAAAGTCACCTCCCTGTAGGGGAACCTTTCTTCCTGTCAGGGAAATGCAACTTCATGTGGGGGAAATGCACCTTCCTGTGGGGGACACTTCTTCCTGTGGGGAAGAGTCACCTTCCTGTGGGGGAAGTCTTCTCCCTGTGGGGGAAACAAAACTTCCTATGGGGAACCGTTCTTCCTGTGGGGACACACTGTCCTGTGGTGTAACCCAGTGTACTGTAGAGAAACCCTGCTTCCTGTGAGGGAAATGCACATTCCTGTGGGGTCACTCTTCTTCCTAAGGGGGAAAGTCACCTTCCTGTGGGGGAAGTCCTCTTCCTGTCGGGAAAAATTCACCCTCCAGTGAGGGAAACACAGCTTCCTATGGGGAACCATTCTTCCTGTGGGGGACACACACTGTCCTGTGGTGTAATCCAGCGTCCTGTGGAGAAATCCTGCTTCCTGTGGGAGAAACGCAAATTCCTGTGGGGGAACCCTGCTTCCTGTGGAAGAAACGCAACTTCCTGTGGGGGAAATGCACCTTCCTGTAGGGAAACGCACCTTCCTGTGGGGGAACACACCTTCCTGTGGGGGAACCATTCCTGTGGGGGAAAGTCACCTTCCTGTGCGGGAACCTCTCTTCCTGTCAGGGGAATGCAACCTCCGGTGGGAACTCATCATCCTGTTGGGGAAACACACCTTCCTGTGGGGGTAATGCACCTTTGTGGGGGTACCCTTCTTCCTGTGGGGAAAATGCACCTTCCTGTGGGGGCACTCTTCTTGCTGTGGAGGAAAGTTAACTTCCTGTGGGGGAAGTCTTCTTCCAGTGGGGGAAAGTCACCCTCCTGTGGGGATAACACAGCTTCCTATGGGGAACCCTGCTTCCTGTGGGGGACATACACTGTACTGTGGTGTAACCCAGCGTCCAGTGGAGAAATCCTGCTTTCTGTGGGAGAAATGCACATTCCTGTGGGGGAACCCTGTTTACTGTGGAAGAAACTCAACTTCCTGTGGGGGAAATGCACCTTCCTGTAGGGAAATGCACCTTCCTGTGGGGGCACTCTTCATCCTGTGGGGGAAAGTCACCTTCCTGTGGAGGAAGTCTTCTTACTGTGGGGGAAAGACACCCTCCTCTGGGGGAAACACAGCTTCCTATGGGGAACCCCAGCTTCCTTTGGGGGGACACACACTGTCCTGTGGTGTAACCAAGCGCCCTTGGAGAAATTCTGCTTCCTGTGAGATAAATGCAAATTCCTGTGGGGGAACCATTCCTGTGGGGGATAGTCACCTCCCTGTAGAAGAACCTTTCTTCCTGTCAGGGAAATGCAACTTCCTGTGGGGGAAACGCATCTTCCTGTGGGGGAACACACCTTCCTGTGGGGGAACCATTCCTGTGGGGAAAGTCACCTTCCTGTGCGGGAACCTTTCTTCCTGTCAGGGGAATGCAACCTCCTGTGGGAACTCATCATCCTGTTGGGGAAACACACCTTCCTGTGGGGTTAATGCACCTTTGTGGGGGTACCCTTCTTCCTGTGGGGAAAATGCACCTTCCTGTGGGGGCACTCTTCTTGCTGTGGAGGAAAGTTAACTTCCTGTGGGGGAGGTCTTCTTCCTGTGGGGGAAAGTCACCCTCCTGTGGGGATAACACAGCTTCCTATGGGGAACCCTGCTTCCTGTGGGGGACATACACTGTACTGTGGTGTAACCCAGCGTCCAGTGGAGAAATCCTGCTTTCTGTGGGAGAAATGCAAATTCCTGTGGGGGAATCCTGTTTACTGTGGCAGAAACTCAACTTCCTGTGGGGGAAATGCACCTTCCTGTAGGGAAATGCACATTCCTGTGGGGGCACACTTCTTCCTGTGGGGGAAAGTCACCTTCCTGTGGGGGAAGTCTCCCTGTGGGGAAAACAAAGCTTCCTATGGGGAACCCTTCTTCCTGTGGGGACACACTGTCCTGTGGTGTAACCCAGCGTCCTGTGGAGAAATTCTGCTTCCTGTGGGAGAAATGCAAATTCCTGTAGGGGAAACGCACCTTCCTGTTGTGGCAATTCATCTTCCTGTGGGGCACCCTGCTTCTTGTGGGGGAAATGCAACTTCCTGTGAAAAACACACCTTCCTGTGGGGAAACCCACCTTCCTGTAGGGGAAACACACCTTCCTGTGGTGGCAATGTATCTTCCTTTGGGGGAACCCTGCTTCCTGTGGGGGAAATGCACTTTCCTGTGGTGTAACCCTGCTTCCTGTGGGGGAAACGCAACTTCCTGTGGGGAAAACCCACGATCCTGTGGGGGAAACGCACCTCCTGTGGGGGAAATGCACCTTCCTGTGGAGAAATGCATCTTCTTGTGGGGAGAGCCATCTTCCTGTGGGGGCCTTCCTCTCTGTGGGGGACACACACTTTCCTGTGGTGTAACCCATCTTCCTATGGGAGAAACGACCCTCCTGTTGGGGAAACACAACTTCCTGTGGGGGAACCATTCCTGTGGGGGAAAGTCACCTCCCTGTAGGGGAACCTTTCTTCCAGTCAGGGAAATGCAACTTCCTCTGGGGGAAATGCACCTTCCTGTGGGGGCACACTTCTTCCTGTTGGGGAAAGTCACCTTCCTGTGGGGGAAGTCTTCTCCCTGTGGGGGAAACAAAGCTTCCTATGGGGAACCCTTCTTCCTGTGGGGACACACTATCCTGTGGTGTAATCCAGTGTCCTGTAGAGAAACCCTGCTTCCTATGAGGGAAATGCACCTTCCTGTAGGGGCACTCTTCTTCCTGTGGGGGAAAGTCACCTTCCTGTGGAGGAAGTCTTCTCCCTGTGGGGGAAAGTCACCCTCCTGTGGGGGAAACACAGCTTCCTATGGGGAACCGTTCTTCCTGTGGGGACACACTGTCCTGTGGTTTAACCCAGTGTACTGTAGAGAAACCCTGCTTCCTATGAGGGAAATGCACCTTCCTGTAGGGGCACTCTTCTTCCTGTGGAGAAAGTCTTCTCCCTTTTGGGGATAGGCACCTTCCTGTGAGGGAAACACAGCTTCCTATGGGGAACCCTTCTTCCTGTGGGGGACACACACTGTCCTGTGGTGAAACCCAGCTTCCTGTAGAGACACCCTGCTTCCTATGGGGGAAATGCACCTTCCTGTGGGGGCACTCTTCTTCCTGTGGGGGAAAGTCACATTTTGTGGAGGAAGTCTTCTTCCTGTGGGGGAAAGTCACCCTTCTGTGGGGGAAACTCAGGTTCCTATGGGGAACCCTTCTTCCTGTGGGGGACACACACTGTCCTGTGGTGTAACCCAGCTTCCTGTAGAGACACCCTGCTTATTGTGGGGGAAATGCACCTTCCTGTGGGGGCACTCTTCTTCCTGTGGGGGAAAGTCACCTTCCTGTGGGGGAAGTCTTCTCCCTGTGGGGGAAACAAAGCTTCCTATGGGGAACCCTTCTTCCTGTGGGGACACACTATCCTGTGGTGTAACCCAGTGTCCTGTAGAGAAACCCTGCTTCCTATGAGGGAAATGCACCTTCCTGTAAGGGCACTATTCTTCCTGTGGGGGAAAGTCACCTTCCTGTGGAGGAAGTCTTCTCCCTGTGGGGGAAAGTCACCCTCCTGTGGGGGAGACACAGCTTCCTATGGGGAACCCTGCTTCCTTTGGGGGACACACACTGTCCTGTGGTGTAACCAAGTGCCCTTGGAGAAATTCTGCTTCCTGTGAGAGAAATGCAAATTCCTGTGGGGGAACCATTGCTGTGGGGGAAAGTCACCTCCCTGTAGGGGAACCTTTCTTCCTGTCAGGGAAATGCAACTTCCTGTGGGGGAAATGCACCTTCCTGTGGGGAACACTTCTTCCTGTGGGGAAAAGTCACCTTCCTGTGGGGGAAGTCTTCTCCCTGTTGGGGAAACAAAGCTTCCTATGGGGAACCGTTCTTCCTGTGGGGACACACTGTCCTGTGGTGTAACCCAGTGTACTGTAGAGAAACCCTGCTTCCTATGAGGGAAATGCACCTTCCTGTGGGGTCACTCTTCTTCCTAAGGGGGAAAGTCACCTTCCTGTGGGGGAAGTCCTCTTCCTGTCGGGAAAAATTCACGCTCCAGTGAGGGAAACACAGCTTCCTATGGGGAACCATTCTTCCTGTGGGGGACACACACTGTTCTGTGGTGTAATCCAGCGTCCTGTGGAGAAATCCTGCTTCCTGTGGGAGAAACACAAATTCCTGTGAGGGAACCCTGCTTCCTGTGGAAGAAACGCAACTTCCTGTGGGGGAAATGCACCTTCCTGTAGGGAAACGCACCTTCCTGTGGGGGAACACACCTTCCTGTGGGGGAACCCTTCCTGTGGGGGAAAGTCACCTTCCTGTGCGGGAACCTCTCTTCCTGTCAGGGGTATGCAACCTCCTGTGGGAACTCATCATCCTGTTGGGGAAACACATCTTCCGGTGGGGGGTAATGCACCTTTGTGGGGGTACCCTTCTTCCTGTGGGGAAAATGCACCTTCCTGTGGGGGCACTCTTCTTGCTGTGGAGGAAAGTTAACTTCCTGTGGGGGAAGTCTTCTTTCTGTGGGGGAAAGACACCCTCCTGTGGGGGAAACACAGCTTCCTATGGGGAACCCTGCTTCCTTTGGGGGACACACACTGTCCTGTGGTGTAACCCAGCGCCCTTGGCGAAATTCTGCTTCCTGTGAGAGAAATGCAAATTCCTGTGGGGGAGCCATTCCTGTGGGGGAAAGTCACCTCCCTGTAGGGGAACCTTTCTTCCTGTCAGGGAAATGCAACTTCCTGTGGGGGAAATGCACCTTCCTGTGGGGGCACACTTCTTCCTGTGGGGAAAAGTCACCTTCCTGTGGGGGAAGTCTTCTCCCTGTCGGGGAAACAAAGCTTCCTATGGGGAACCGTTCTTCCTGTGGGGACACACTGTCCTGTGGTGTAACCAAGTGTACTGTAGAGAAACCCTGCTTCCTATGAGGGAAATGCACCTTCCTGTAGGGGCACTCTTCTTCCTGTGGGGGAAACTCACCTTCCTGTGGAGGAAGTCTTCTCCCTTTGGGGAAAGGCACCCTCCTGTGAGGGAAACACAGCTTCCTATGGGGAACCCTTCTTCCTGTGGGGGACACACACTGTCCTGTGGTGTAACCCAGCTTCCTGTAGAGACACCCTGCTTCTTGTGGGGGAAATGCATCTTCCTGTGGGGTCACGCTTCTTCCTAAGGGGGAAAGTCACCTTCCTGTGGGGGAAGTCCTCTTCCTGTCGGGAAAAATTCACCCTCCTGTGAGGGAAACACAGCTTCCTATGGGGAACCATTCTTCCTGTGGGGGACACACACTGTCCTGTGGTGTAATCCAGCGTCCTGTGGAGAAATCCTGCTTCCTGTGGGAGAAACACAAATTCCTGTGGGGGAACCCTGCTTCCTGTGGAAGAAACGCAACTTCCTGTGGGGGAAATGCACCTTCCTGTAGGGAAACGCACCTTCCTGTGGGGGAACACACCTTCCTGTGGGGGAACCATTCCTGGGGGGGGAAGTCACCTTCCTGTGCGGGAACCTTTCTTCCTGTCAGGGGAATGCAACCTCCTGTGGGAACTCATCATCCTGTTGGGGAAACACACCTTCCTGTGGGGGTAATGCACCTTTGTGGGGGTACCCTTCTTCCTGTGGTGAAAATGCACCTTCCTGTGGAGGCACTCTTCTTGCTGTGGAGGAAAGTTAACTTCCTGTGGGGGAAGTCTTCTTCCTGTGGGGGAAAGTCACCCTCCTGTGGGGATAACACAGCTTCCTATGGGGAACCCTGCTTCCTGTGGGGGACATACACTGTACTGTGGTGTAACCCAGCGTCCAGTGGAGAAATCCTGCTTTCTGTGGGAGAAATGCAAATTCCTGTGGGGGAACCCTGTTTACTGTGGAAGAAACTCAACCTCCTGTGGGGGAAATGCACCTTACTGTAGGGAAATGCACCTTCCTGTGGGGGCACACTTCTTCCTGTGGGGGAAAGTCACCTTCCTGTGGGGGAAGTCTTCTCCCTGTGGGGAAACAAAGCTTCCTATGGGGAACCCTTCTTCCTGTGGGGACACACTGTCCTGTGGTGTAACCCAGCGTTCTGTGGAGAAATTCTGCTTCCTGTGGGAGAAATGCAAATTCCTGTAGGGGAAACTTCGCACCTTCCTGTTGTGGCAATTCATCTTCCTGTGGGGCACCCTGCTTCTTGTGGGGGAAATGCAACTTCCTGTGAAAAACACACCTTCCTGTGGGGAAACCCACCTTCCTGTAGGGGAAACACACCTTCCTGTGGTGGCAATGTATCTTCCTTTGGGGGAACCCTGCTTCCTGTGGGGGAAATGCACTTTCCTGTGGTGTAACCCTGCTTCCTGTGGGGGAAACGCAACTTCCTGTGGGGAAAACCCACGATCCTGTGGGGGAAACGCACCTCCTGTGGGGGGAAATGCACCTTCCTATGGAGAAATGCATCTTCTTGTGGGGAGAGCCATCTTCCTGTGGGGGCCTTCCTTTCTGTGGGGGACACACACTTTCCTGTGGTGTAACCCATCTTCCTGTGGGAGAAACGACCCTCCTGTGGGGGAAACACAACTTCCTGTGGGGGAACCTATCCTGTGGAGGAAAGTCACCTCCCTGTAGGGGAACCTTTCTTCCAGTCAGGGAAATGCAACTTCCTCTGGGGGAAATGCACCTTCCTGTGAGGGCAAACTTCTTCCTGTTGGGGAAAGTCACCGTCCTGTGGGGGAAGTCTTCTCCCTGTGGGGGAAACAAAGCTTCCTATGGGGAACCCTTCTTCCTGTGGGGACACACTATCCTGTGGTGTAACGCAGTGTCCTGTAGAGAAACCCTGCTTTCTATGAGGGAAATGCACCTTCCTGTAGGGGCACTCTTCTTCCTGTGGGGGAAAGTCACCTTCCTGTGGAGGAATTCTTCTCCCTGTGGGGGAAAGTCACCCTCCTGTGGGGGAACACAGCTTCCTATGGGGAACCCTTCTTCCTGTGGGGGACACACACTGTCCTGTGGTGTAACCCAGCTTCCTGTAGAGACACCCTGCTTCTTGGGGGGAAATGCACCTTCCTGTAGGGGCACTCTTCTTCCTGTGGGGGAAAGTCACCTTCCTGTGGAGGAATTCTTCTCCCTGTGGGGGAAAGACACCGTCCTGTGGGGGAAACACAGCTTCCTATGGGGAACCCTGCTTCCTGTGGGGGACACACACTGTCCTGTGGTGTAACCAAGCGCCCTTGGAGAAATTCTGCTTCCTGTGAGAGAAATGCAAATTCCTGTGGGGGAACCATTCCTGTGGGGGAAAGTCACCTCCCTTTAGGGGAACCTTTCTTCTTGTCAGGGAAATGCAACTTCCTGTCGGGGAAACGCACCTTCCTGTGGGGGAACACACCTTCCTGTGGGGGAACCATTCCTGTGGGGGAAAGTCCCCTTCCTGTGCGGGAACCTTTCATCCTGTCAGGGGAATGCAACCTCCTGTGGGAACTCATCATCCTGTTGGGGAAACACACCTTCCTGTGGGGATAATGCACCTTTGTGGGGGTACCTTTCTTGCTGTGGGGAAAATGCACCTTCCTGTGGGGGCACTCTTCTTGCTGTGGAGGAAAGTTAACCTCCTTTGAGGGAAGTCTTCTTCCTGTGGGGGAAAGTTACCCTCCTGTGGGGATAACACAGCTTCCTATGGGGAACCCTGCTTCCTGTGGGGGACATACACTGTACTGTGGTGTAACCAGCGTCCAGTGGAGAAATCCTGCTTTCTCTGGGAGAAATGCAAATTCCTGTGGGGGAACCCTGTTTACTGTGGAAGAAACTCAACTTCCTGTGGGGGAAATGCACCTTCCTGTAGGGAAATGCACCTTCCTGTGGGGGCACACTTCTTCCTGTGGGGGAAAGTCACCTTCCTGTGGGGGAAGTCTTCTCCCTGTGGGGGAAACAAAGCTTCCTATGGGGAACCCTTCTTCCTGTGGGGACACACTGTCCTGTGGTGTAACCCAGCGTCCTGTGGAGAAATTCTGCTTCCTGTGGGAGAAATGCAAATTCCTGTAGGGGAAACGCACCTTCCTGTTGTGGTAATTCATCTTCCTGTGGGGCACCCTGCTTCTTGTTGGGAAATGCAACTTCCGGTGAAAAACACACCTTCCTGTCGGGAAACCCACCTTCCTGTAGGGGAAACACACCTTCCTGTGGTGGCAATGTATCTTCCTTTCGGGGGAACCCTGCTTCCTGTGGGGGAACTGCACTTTCCTGTGGTGTAACCCTGCTTCCTGTGGGGGAAACGCAACTTCCTGTGGGGAAAACCCACGATTTGTGGGGGAAACGCACCTCCTGTGGCGGAAATGCACCTTCCTGTGGAGAAATGCATCTTCTTGTGGGGAGAGCCATCTTCCTGTGGGGGCCTTCCTTTCTGTGGGGGACACACACTTTCCTGTGGTGTAACCCATCTTCCTGTGGGAGAAACGACCCTCCTGTGGGGGAAACACAACTTCCTGTGGGGGAACCATTACTGTGGGGGAAAGTCACCTCCCTGTAGGGGAACCTTTCTTCCAGTCAGGGAAATGCAACTTCCTCTGGGGGAAATGCACCTTCCTGTGGGGGCACACTTCTTCCTGTGGGGAAAAGTCACCTTCCTGTGGGGGAAGTCTTCTCCCTGTGGGGCAAACAAAGCTTCCTATGGGGAACCTTCTTCCTGTGGGGACACACTGTCCTGGGGTGTAACCCAGTGTCCTGTAGAGAAACCCTGCTTCCTATGAGGGAAATGCACCTTCCTGTAGGGGCACTCTTTTTCCTGTGGGGGAAAGTCACCTTCCTGTGGAGGAAGTCTTCTCCCTGTGGGGGAAAGTCACCCTCCTGTGGGGGAACCTTTCTTACTGTCAGGGAAATGCAACCTCCTGTGGGAACTCATCATCCTGTTGGGGAAACACACCTTCCTGTGGGGGTAAGGCACCTTTGTGGGGGTACCCTTTTTCCTGTGGGGAAAATGAACCTTCCTCGGGGGCACTCTTCTTCTTGTGGGGGAAAGTCAACTTCCTGTGGGGGAAGTCTTCTTCCTGTGGGAGAAAGTCACCCTCCTGTGGGGGAAACACAGCTTCCTATGGGGAACCCTTTTTCCTGTGGGGACACACTGTCCTGTGGTGTAACCCAGCGTCCTGTAGAGAAACCCTGCTTCCTATGGGGGAAATGCAACTTCCTGTGGGGGCACTCTTCTTCCTGTGGGGGAAAGTCACCTTTTGTGGAGGAAGTCTTCTTCCTGTGGGGGAAAGTCACCCTTCTGTGGGGGAAACTCAGGTTCCTATGGGGAACCCTTCTTCCTGTGGGGGACACACACTGTCCTGTGGTGTAACCCAGCTTCCTGTAGAGACACCCTGCTTCTTGTGGGGGAAATGCACCTTCCTGTGGGGGCACTCTTTTTCCTGTGGGGGAAAGTCACCTTCCTGTGGGGGAAGCCTTCTTGCTGTGGGGGAAACAAAACTTCCTATGGGGAACCCTTCTTCCTGTGGGGGAAATACACTGTGCTGTGGTGTAACCCAGTTTCCTGTAGAGACACCCCGCTTCTTGTGGGGGAAATGCACCTTCTTTTGGGGGCACTCTTCTTCCTTTGGGGTGAAGTCTTCTTCCTGTGGGGGAAACGTCACCCTCCTGTGGGGGAAACACAGCTTCCTATGGGGAACCCTACACCTGTCGGGGACCACACTGTCCTTTGGTGTAACCCAGCTTTCTGTGGAGAAATCCTTCTTCCTGTGGGAGAAACGCAAATTCCCTTGGGGGAAACGCACCTTCCTGTGGGGAAACGCACGTTCCTTGGAGAAAATGCACCCTTGTGTGGGGAATCTCATCTTCCTGTGGGGGAAACGTACCTTGCTGTTGTGGCAATTCATCTTCCTCTGGGGCACCCTGCTTCCTGGGGGGTAAATCAACTTCCTGTGGGAAACACACCTTCCTGTGGGGAAACCCACCTTCCTGTGGGGGAAACACACCTTCCTGTGGTGGCAATGTATCTTCCTTTGGGGGAACCCTGCTTCCTGTAGGGGAAAGGAAACTTCCTGTGGGGAACACCCATGTTCCTGTGGGGGAAACGCACCTCCTGTGGGGGAAATACACCTTCCTGTGGAGAAATGCATCTTCCTTTGGGGAGACCATCTTCCTGTGGGGGCCTTCCTTTCTGTGGGGGACACACACTTTCCTGTGGTGTAACCCATCTTCCTGTGGTAGAAACGCACCTTCCTGTGGGGTAACACACCTTCCTGTGGGGGAACCATTCCTGTGGGGGAAAGTCACCTCCCTGTACGGGAACCTTTCTTCCTGTCAGGGAAATGCAGCTTCCTGTGGGGGAAATGCACCTTCCTGTAGGGGCACACTTCTTCCTGTGGGGGAAAGTCACCTTCATGTGGGGGAAGTCTTCTCCCTGTGGGGGAAACAAAGCTTCCTATGGGGAACCCCTCTTCCTGTGGGGACACACTGTCCTGTGATGTAACCCAGTGTCCTGTAGAGGAACCCTGCTTCTTGTGGGGGAAATGCACCTTCCTGTGGCGTCACTCTTCTTCCTGTGGGGGAAAGTCACCTTCCTGTGGAGGAAGTCTTCTTCCTGTGGGGGAAAGTCAACCTCCTGTAGGGAAAACACAGCTTCCTATGGGGAACCCTGCTTCCTGTGGGGGACACACACTGTCCTGTGGTGTAATCCAGCATCCTGTGGAGAAATCCTGCTTCCTGTGGGAGAAACACAAATTCCTGTGGGGGAACACTGCTTCCTGTGGAAAAACGCACCTTCCTGTGGGGGAAATGCACCTTCCTGTAGGGAAACGCACCTTCCTGTGGTGGAACACTCCTTTCTGTGGGGGAACCATTCCTGTGGGAGAAAGTCACCTTCCTGTGCGGGAACCTTTCTTCCTGTCAGGGAAATGCAACCTCCTGTGGGAACTCATCATCCTGTTGGGGAACAAACCTTCCTTTGGGGGTAATGCACCTTTGTGGGGGTACCCTTCTTCCTTTGGGGAAAATGCAACTTCCTGCGGGGGCACTCTTCTTCCTGTGGGGAAAGTCATCTTCCTGTGGGGGAAGCACAGCTTCCTATGGGGAACCCTTCTTCCTGTGGGGACACACTGTCCTGTGGTGTAACCCAGCGTCCTGTAGAGAAACCCTCCTTCCTATGGGGGAAATGCACCTTCCTGTGGGGGCACTCTTCTTCTTGTGTGGGAAAGTCACCTTCCTGTGGGGGAAGTCTTCTCCCAGTGGGGGAAACAAAGATTCCTATGGGGAAGCCTTCTTCCTGTGGGGGACACACACTGTCCTGTGGTGTAACCCAGCTTACTGTAGAGACACCCTGCTTCCTGTTGGGGAAATGCACCTTGCTGTGGGGGCACTCTTCTTCCGGTGGGGGAAAAGTCACCCTCCTGTGGGGGAAACACAGCTTCCTATGGGGAACCCTTCTCCTGTCGGGGACACACACTGTCCTATGGTGTAACCTAGCTTCCTGTGGAGAAATCCTGCTTCCTGTGGGAGAAACGCAAATTCCTGTGGGGGAACCCTGCTTCCTGTGGGAGAAACGCAACTTCCTGTGGGGAAAACGCACCATCCTTTGGGGGAACCATTCCTGTGGGGAAAGTCACCTTCCTGTGCGGGAACCTTTCTTCCTGTCAGGGAAATGCAACCTCCTGTGGGAACTCATCATCCTGTGGGGGAAACACACCTTCCTGTGGGGGTAATGCACCTTTGTGGGGGTACCCTTCTTCCTGTGGGGGAAATGCACCTTCCTGTGAGGGCACTCTTCTTCCTATAGAAGAAGGTCACCTTCCTGTGGTGGAAGTCTTCTTCCTGTGGGGGAAAGTCACCCTCCTGTGCGGGAAACACAGCTTCCTATGGGGAACCCTTCTTCCTGTGGGGGACACACACTGTCCTGTGGTGTTACCCAGCTTCCTGTGGACAAATCCTGCTTCATGTGGGGAAATGCAAATTCCTGTGGAGGAACCCTGCTTCCTGTGGGGTAATGCACTTTCCTGTGGTGTAACCCTGCTTCTTGTGGGGGAAACACAACTTCCTGTGGGGGAAACCCACGTTCCTGTGGGGGAAACGCACCTGCTGTGGGGGAAACGCACTTCCTGTGGGAACCCATCTTCTTGTGGGGGAAACCCACGTTCCTGTGGGGGAAACGCACCTCCTTTGGGGGAAATGCACCTTCCTGTGGGGCAAACACAGCTTCTTATGGGGAACCCTTCTTCCTGTGGGGTCATGCACTTTCCTGTGGTGTAACCCAGCTTCCTGTGGGGGAACCCTTCTTCCTGTGGGGGAAATGCATCTTCATGTGGGGGACACACACCTTCCTCTGGGGGAACCCTTACAGTAGGAAATAGCACCTTCCTTTGGGGGAACCCTACTTCCTGTGGGTGAAACACAACTTTCTGCAAGGGAACCCTTGTTCCTGTGGGGGAAATGCACCTTCATGTAGGCAACCCTTCTTCATGTCGGGGAAACACACTTTCTGCAAGGGAGCCCTTCTTCCTGTGGGGGAAATGCATCTTCCTGTGTGGAAATGCATCTTCCTGTGGCGAGACCCATCTTCCTGTGGGGGACCTTCCTTTCTGTGGGGGACACGGAGTTTCCTGTGGTGTAAACCATCTTCCTGTGGGAGAAATGCAACTTCATAGGCAACTCTTCTTCATGTCGGGGAAACACAACGTTCTGCAGGGGAACCCTTCTTCCTGTTGGAGAAACACAACTTCCTGTGGGAAATCTATCTTCCCATGGGGGAACCACACCTTCCTTTGTGGGAAACGCACCTTCCTGTGGGGAAAAACAGCTTACTATGGGGAACCCTCTTTCCTGTAGGGGACACGCACTTTCCTGTGGTGTAACCCTAATTCTTGTGGTAGAAATGCACCTTCCTGTGGGAGAACCGTTCCTGTGGGGGGAAAGTCAGCTTCCTATGGGGGACCTTTCTTCCTGTCAGGGAAATGCAACTTCCTGTGGAGAACCCATCTTCCTGTGGGCCAACCACACCTTCCTGTGGTAGAAATGCACCTTCCTGTGGGGGAACCGTTCCTGTGCGGGAAAGTCACCTTCCTGTGGGGGAACCTTTCTTCCTGTCAGGGAAGTGAAACTTCCTGTGGGAACTCATTTGTCTGTGGGGGAACCCTTCTTCCTGTGGAGAAATGCATCTTCCTGTGGGGAGACCCATCTTCCTGTGGGGGACCTTCTTTCTGTGGGTGACAGGCACTTTCCAGTGGTGTGACCCATCTTCCTGTGGGAGAAATGCACCTTCATGTGCGGACACACACCTTCCTTTGGGGAACCCTTCCTGTAGGAAATAGCACCCTGCTTTGGGGGAACCCTTCTTCTTGTGGGAGAAACACACCTTCAGGTAGGCAACCCTTCTTCCTGTGGAAAAATGCATCTTCCTGTGGGGAGACCCATCTTCCTGTGGGGGACCTTCTTTTCTGTGGGGGACACGCACTTTCCTGTGGTGTAAACCATCTTCCTGTGGGAGAAATGCACCTTCCTGTGGGGGAAAGTCACCCTCCTGTGGGGGAACCTTTCTTCCTGTCAGGGAAACGCAACTTCCTGTGGGGGAAATGCACCTTCCTGTGGGGGCACTCTTCTTCCTGTGGGGGAAAGTCACCTTCCTGTGGAGGAAGTCTTCTTCCTGTGGGGGAAAGTCACCCTCCTGTGGGGAAACACAGCTTCCTATGGGGAACCCTTCTTCCTGTGGGGACACACACTGTCCTGTGGTGTAACCCAGCGTCCTGTGGAGAAATCCTGCTTCCTGTGGGAGAAATGCAAATTCCTGTGGGGGAAACGACCCTTCCTGTGGGGAAACGCACCTTCCTTGGGGAAAATGCACCTTCGTGTGGGGAATCCCATCTTCCTGTTGTGGCAATTCAACTTCCTGTGGGGGCACCCTGCTTCCTGTGGGGGAAATGCAACTTTCTGTGGGAAACACACCTTACTGTGGGGAAACCCACCTTCCTGTGGGGGATACACACCTTCCTCTGGTAGCAATGTATCTTCTTTAGGGGAACCCTGCTTCCTGTGGGGGAAATGCACTTTCCTGTGGTGTAACCCTGGATCCTATGCGGGAAACGCAACTTCCTGTGGGGGAAAACCCACGTTCCTGTGGGGGACCTTCTTTTCTGTGGGGGACACGCACTTTCCTGTGGTGTAAACCATCTTCCTGTGGGAGAAATGCACCTTCCAGTGGGGGAAAGTCACCCTCCTGTGGGGGAACCTTTCTTCCTGTCAGGGAAACGCAACTTCCTGTGGGGGAAATGCACCTTCCTGTGGGGGCACTCTTCTTCCTGTGGGGGAAAGTCACCTTCCTGTGGAGGAAGTCTTCTTCCTGTGGGGGAAAGTCACCCTCCTGTGGGGAAACACAGCTTCCTATGGGGAACCCTTCTTCCTATGGGGACACACACTGTCCTGTGGTGTAACCCAGCGTCCTGTGGAGAAATCCTGCTTCCTGTGGGAGAAATGCAAATTCCTGTTGGGGGAAACGACCCTTCCTGTGGGGAAACGCACCTTCCTTGGGGAAAATGCACCTTCGTGTGGGGAATCCCATCTTCCTGTTGTGGCAATTCATCTTCCTGTGGGGGCACCCTGCTTCCTGTGGGGGAAATGCAACTTCCTGTGGGAAACACACCTTACTGTGGGGAAACCCACCTTCCTGTGGGGGATACACACCTTCCTCTGGTGGCAATGTATCTTCCTTTGGAGGAACCCTGCTTCCTGTGGGGGAAATGCACTTTCCTGTGGTGTAACCCTGGTTCCTGTGCGGGAAACGCAACTTCCTGTGGGGAAAACCCACGTTCCTGTGGGGGAAACGCACCTCCTGTGGGGGAAATGCTCCTTCCTGTGGAGAAATGCATCTTCCTGCGGGGAGACCCATATTCCTGTGGGGGACCTTCTTTTCTGCGGGGGACACGCACTTTCCTGTGGTGTAACCCAGCGTCCTGTAGAGAAACCCTGCTTCCTATGGGGGAAATGCACCTTCCTGTGGGGGCATTCTTCTTCCTGTGGGGGAAAGGCACCTTCCTGAGGAGGAAGTCTTCTTCCTGTGGGGGAACGTCACCCTCCTGTGGGGGAAACACAGCTTCCTATGGGGAACCCTTCTTCCTGTGGGGGACACACATTGTCCTGTGGTGTAACCCAGCATCCTGTGGAGAAATCCTGCTTCCTGTGGGAGAAATGGAAATTCCTGTGGGGGAAATGCACCTTCCTGTGGGGAAACGCACCTTCCTCGGGAAATTGCACCCTCGTGTGGGGAATCCCATCTTCCTGTGGGGGAAACGCACCTTCCTATTGTGGCAATTCATCTTCCTGTGGGGAACCCTGTTTCCTTTGGGAGAAATGCACCGTCCTGTGGGGGCACCCTGCTTCCTGTGGGGGAAATGCAACTTCCTGTGGGAAACACACCTTCCTGTGGGGAAACCCACCTTCCTGTGGTGGCAATGTATCTTCCTTTGGGGGAACCCTGCTTCCTTTGGGGGAAATGCACTTTCCTGTGGTGTAACCCTGCTTCCTGTGGGGGAAACACAACTTCATGTGGGGAACCCATCTTCCCGGGGGGAAACCCATGTTATTGTGGGGGAAACGCACCTGCTGTGGGGAAACGCAACTTTCTGTGGGAACCCATCTTCCTATGGGGGAAACCCACGTTCCTGTCGGGGAAACGCACCTGCTGTGGGGGAAATGTACCTTCCTGTGGGGCAAACACAGCTTCCTATGGGGAACCCTTCTTCCTGTGGGGTCATGCACTTTCCTGTGGTGTAACCCAGCTTCCTGTGGGGGTACCCTTCTTCCTGGGGGGAAATGCATCTTCCTTGGGGAGACCCAATTTCCTGTGGGGGACCTTCCTTTCTCTGGGGGACACGCACTTTCCTGTGGTGTAACCCATCTTCCTGTGGGAGAAATGCACCTTCATGTGGGGGACACACACCTTCCTGTGGGGGAACCCTTCCAGTAGGAAATAGCACCTTCCTTTGGGGGAACCCTTCTTCCTGTGGGAGAAACACAACTTTCTGCAAGGGAACCCTTCTTCCTGAGGGGGAAATGCATCTTCCTGTGGAGAAATGCATCTTCCTGTGGCGAGACCCATCTTTCTGTGGGGGACCTTCTTTTCTGTGGGGGACACGCAGTTTCCTGTGGTGTAAACCATCTTCCTGTGGGAGAAGTGCACCTTCATATAGGCAACCCTTCTTCATGTCGGGGAAACACAACGTTCTGCAGGGGAACCCTTCTTCCTGTTGGAGAAACACAACTTCCTGTGGGGAATCCATCTTCCCATGGGGGAAACACACCTTCCTTTGTGGGAAACGCACCTTCCTTTGGGGAAAAACAGCTTCCTATGGGGAACCCTCTTTCCTGTAGGGGACACGCACTTTCCTGTGGTGTAACCCAAATTCTTGTGGTAGAAATGCACCTTCCTGTGGGAGAACCGTTCCTGTGGGGGAAAGTCTCCTTCCTATGGGGGACCTTTCTTCCTGTCAGGGAAATGCAACTTCCTGTGGAGAACGCATCTTCTTGTGGGGCAACCACACCTTCCTATGGGGGAACTCTACCTTCCTGTGGTAGAAAGGCACCTTCCTGTGGGGGAACCGTTCCTGTGCGGGAAAGTCACCTTCCTGTGGGGGAACCTTTCTCCTGTGGGGCAACCACACCTTCCTGTAGGGGAAATGCATCTTCCTGTGGGGAGAACCATCTTCCTGTGGGGGACCTTCTTTCTGTGGGTGACACACACTTTCCAGTGGTGTGACCCATCTTCCTGTGGGAGAAATGCACCTTCATGTGGGGGACACACACCTTCCTGTGGGGAACCCTTCTTCCTGTGGGGGACATGCACTTCCCTGTAGTTTAACGCAGCTCCCTTTGGGGGAAAGTCACTCTCCTCTGGGGGAAACACAGGTTCCTATGGGAACCCTTCTTCCTGTGGGGGACACACACTGTCCTGTGGTGTAACCCAGCTTCCTCTAGAGACACCCTGCTTCTTGTGGGGGAAATGCACCTTCCTGTGGGCACTCTTCTTCCTGTGGGGAAAGTCACCTTCCTGTGGGGGAAGTCTTCTTCCTGTGGGGGAAAAGTCACCCTCCTGTGGGGGAAACACAGCTTCCTATGGGGAACCCTTCTTCCTGTGGGGGACACACATTGTCCTGTGGTGTAACCCAGCTTCCTGTGGAGAAATCCTGCTTCCTGTGGGAGAAACGCAAATTCCTGTGGGGGAACCCTGCTTCCTGTGGGAGAAACGCAACATCTGTGGTGGAAATTCACCTTCCTGTAGGGAAACGCACCTTCCCTGTGGGGGAACCTTTCTTCGTGTCAGGGAAATGCAACATCCTGTGGGAACTCATCTTCCTGTGGGGGGAAACACACCTTCCTGTTGGGGGAAATGCACCTTACTGTGGGGGAAACGCAACCTTCCTGTGGGGGCAATTCAACTTCCTCTGGGTGAACCCTTTCAGTGGGGGAAAGTCATCTTGCTGTGGGGAAAACTTTCTTCCTGTCAGGGAACTCAACTTCCTGTGGGGGAATCTTCCTTCCTGTGGGGAACACGCCTTTTCCCTGTGGTGTAACCCATCTTTCTGTGGGAGAAATGCACATTCATGTGGGGGAAACACACCTTCCTGTGGGAGAACCCTTCTTCCTGTGGGGGACACGCACTTCCCTGTAGTGTAACGCAGCTCCCTGTGGGGGAACCCTGCTCCCTGTGGGGGAAATGCACCTTCCTGTGGGGGAACCCTTCTTCCTGTGGGAGAAACGCAACTTCCTGTGGTGAACCCATCTTCAAGTGTTGGAAACACACCTTCCTGTGGGGGAAACCATCTTCCTGTGGGGGAAACGGACCTTCCTGAGGGGAAGCCCATCATCCTGTGGAGAAACGCACCTTCCTATTGGGGAAACTTTCTGTGGGGACACGCACTTTCCTACGGTGTTACCCTTCTTCCTGTGGGGGAAACACACCTTCCTGTGGGGGAAATGCACCTTCCTGGGGGGCTCCTTTCTTCTTGTGGGGGAAAGTCACCTTCCTGTGGGGGAACCTTTCTTCCTGTCTTAGAAATGCAACTTCCTGTGCCGAACTCATCTTCCTGTGAGGGAACCCTTCTTCATTTTGGGGAACTGCAACTTCCTGCGGGGAGCACATCATCCGGTGGGGAAACACACCTTCCTGTGGAGGAAGTCTTCTTCCTGTAGGGGAAAGTCATCCTCCTGTGGGGGAAACATAGATTCGTATGAACTACCCTTGTTCCTGTGGGGGACACACACTTTCCTGCGGTGTAATCCAGCTTCCTGTGGGGGAACCCTGCTTCCTGTGCAAGAAATGCACGTTCCTATGGGGAACCCTGCTTTCCTGTGGGGGAAACACACCTTCCTGTGGGGGAAGTCTTCTTCCTGTGAGGGAAAGTCACCCTCCTGTGGAGGAAACACAGCTTCCTGTGGGAAAACCCTTCTTCCTGTGGGGACACAAACTTTCCTGTGGTATAACCCAGCATCCTGTGGGGAACCCTGCTTCCTGTGGGGGAAATGCACCTTCTTGTGGGGAAACCTTTCTTCATGTCAGGGAAATGCAACTTCCTGTGGGAACTCATCTTCCTGTGGGGGAACCCTTCTTCCTGTGTGGGAAACGCAACTTCCCTTGGGGAACCCATCTTCCCTGTGGGGAAGCACACCTTCTGTGGAGGAAACGCACCTTCCTGTGTGGGAAACGCACCTTCCTGTGGGGGACCCTGCTTCTTGTGTGGGAAAAGCAACTTCCTGTCGGGAACCCATCTTTCTGTGGGGGAAACACACCTTCCGGTAGGGAAAACGCACCTTCCTTTGGGGGAAATGCACATTCCTGTGGGAAATCCCATCTTCCTGTGTGGGAACCCTTCCTATAGCGAATAGTACCTTCCTTTGGGGGAACTCTTCTTCCCGTGGGATAAACACACCTTCTGCTGGGTAATCCTTCTTCCTGTGGGGGAAACACAACTTTCTGTGGGGGAACCATTCTTCCTGTGGGGGAAATGCAACTTCATTTGGGGAACCCATCTTCCTGTGGGGGAACCCACACCTTCCCTGTGGGGGAAACACACCTTCCAGTGGGGAAATGTGCCGTCCTGTGTGGGACACGCATTTTTCTGCGGTGTAACCCAGCTCTCTGTGGGCGAACCCTTCTTCCTGTGGGGGACATGCACTTTCCTGTGGTGTAACCCAGCTTCCTGTGGGGGAACCCTTCTTCCTGTGGGGGAAACGCAACTTCCTGTGCTGAACCCATCTTCCTTGGGGAAACCACACCTTCCTGTGTGGGAAACCCACCTTCCTGTGGGGAAAAAACAGCTTCCTATGGGGAACCCTTCTTCCTGTGGGGGACTCACAGTTTCCTGTGGTTTAACCCAGCTCCTGTGGGGGAACCCTGCTTCCTGTGGGGGAAATGCACCTTCCTGTGGGGAACCCTGATTCCTGTTGGGGAAACACAACTGCCTGTGGGGATAATTCACCTTCCTGTTAGGGAACCCTTCCTATGGGGGAAAGCCACCTGGCTGTGGGGGAACCTTCCTTCCTTTGGGGGACACGCACTTTCCTCTGGTGTAACCCATCTTTCTGTAGGAGAAATGCACCTTCATGTGGGGGAAGCACACCTTCCTGTGGGGGGCACCTTTCCTTTAGGGGAATCGCACCTACCTGTGCAGGAACCGTTCTTCCTGTGTGAGAAACACACCTTCAGATGGGGAACCCTTCT
>JAPDVU010000153.1:0-31329 GCA_026230045.1 Corynorhinus townsendii
TGTATACATTCCAGCTCTATAAATGTAAACTTTTTCTCTTTTAAAGACTATCGTGGCCTTAACAGCCCTTTGGATACAAATACCTCGTATTTCAACACTGCATTAGAGATATTCAGGTTCTACAAAAGTATTCCAAGGGTAACCAGTATCACACTCACTCCTCTGCTCTTGGAATACTACTTCCCAGTGAGGAAACAGTGTCCTTCACATAATAAGGCTCCGTAAAGTTGTGTTCCTCCTGTTTCAGGCACTTTCCTACATATTTCCCTAGTCCTGTGAATTTCAATGTTTGACTCACTTTTGTACAGACATTCAAGCTCAGTCACTGTGCATTCCAAGTATGTATACAGCGTTTCGCCAAAGATAGCAGACTTTAAATGTAAATTATTACCACTTTGATCACTAGGTTGACTATCATTTTGATTTCCAAGAGTTTTGAATACTTTTATGCTATTACATCAGCTCTGTGCAGATGAATTTATGTTTCACCAACTTTCTTGCTAAAACGCCAACTCATTTACACTGAATTACAAAAGTGAAGAGAATCACACACTTCTCCCCTCTTGGAACACAATTGCCCATTCACTAAACAGTGTCCTTTACAATTAAGGCTCTATGAACTGGTATTCCTACTGCTTCAGACACCTTCCTATTTATTTTTCCTGTTCTTTCATTGTGAATTCTCAGTGTTGGATTCACTTTTGTCCTGTGATGCACGCTCATTCTTTGTGAATTTCAAGTGTTTACCATGGTTGTATACATTCCAGCTCTATAAATGTAAACTTTTTCTCTTTTAAAGACTATCGTGGGCCTTAACAGCCCTTTGGATACAAATACCTCGTATTTCAACACTGCATTAGAGATATTCAGGTTCTACAAAAGTATTCCAAGGGTAACCAGTATCACACTCACTCCTCTGCTCTTGGAATACTACTTCCCAGTGAGGAAACAGTGTCCTTCACATAATAAGGCTCCGTAAAGTTGTGTTCCTCCCTGTTTCAGGCACTTTCCTACATATTTCCCTAGTCCTGTGAATTTCAATGTTTGACTCACTTTTGTACAGACATTCAAGCTCAGTCACTGTGCATTCCAAGTATGTATACAGCGTTTCGCCAAAGATAGCAGACTTTAAATGTAAATTATTACCACTTTGATCACTAGGTTGACTATCATTTTGATTTCCAAGAGTTTTGAATACTTTTATGCTATTACATCAGCTCTGTGCAGATGAATTTATGTTTCACCAACTTTCTTGCTAAAACGCCAACTCATTTACACTGAATTACAAAAGTGAAGAGAATCACACACTTCTCCCCTCTTGGAACACAATTGCCCATTCACTAAACAGTGTCCTTTACAATTAAGGCTCTATGAACTGGTATTCCTACTGCTTCAGACACCTTCCTATTTATTTTTCCTGTTCTTTCATTGTGAATTCTCAGTGTTGGATTCACTTTTGTCCTGTGATGCACGCTCATTCTTTGTGAATTTCAAGTGTTTATACACCATGGTTGTATACATTCCAGCTCTATAAATGTAAACTTTTTCTCTTTTAAAGACTATCGTGGCCTTAACAGCCCTTTGGATACAAATACCTCGTATTTCAACACTGCATTAGAGATATTCAGGTTCTACAAAAGTATTCCAAGGGTAACCAGTATCACACTCACTCCTCTGCTCTTGGAATACTACTTCCCAGTGAGGAAACAGTGTCCTTCACATAATAAGGCTCCGTAAAGTTGTGTTCCTCCTGTTTTCAGGCACTTTCCTACATATTTCCCTAGTCCTGTGAATTTCAATGTTTGACTCACTTTTGTACAGACATTCAAGCTCAGTCACTGTGCAATTCCAAGTATGTATACAGCGTTTCGCCAAAGATAGCAGACTTTAAATGTAAATTATTACCACTTTGATCACTAGGTTGACTATCATTTTGATTTCCAAGAGTTTTGAATACTTTTATGCTATTACATCAGCTCTGTGCAGATGAATTTATGTTTCACCAACTTTCTTGCTAAAACGCCAACTCATTTACACTGAATTACAAAAGTGAAGAGAATCACACACTTCTCCCCTCTTGGAACACAATTGCCCATTCACTAAACAGTGTCCTTTACAATTAAGGCTCTATGAACTGGTATTCCTACTGCTTCAGACACCTTCCTATTTATTTTTCCTGTTCTTTCATTGTGAATTCTCAGTGTTGGATTCACTTTTGTCCTGTGATGCACGCTCATTCTTTGTGAATTTCAAGTGTTTATACACCATGGTTGTATACATTCCAGCTCTATAAATGTAAACTTTTTCTCTTTTAAAGACTATCGTGGCCTTAACAGCCCTTTGGATACAAATACCTCGTATTTCAACACTGCATTAGAGATATTCAGGTTCTACAAAAGTATTCCAAGGGTAACCAGTATCACACTCACTCCTCTGCTCTTGGAATACTACTTCCCAGTGAGGAAACAGTGTCCTTCACATAATAAGGCTCCGTAAAGTTGTGTTCCTCCTGTTTCAGGCACTTTCCTACATATTTCCCTAGTCCTGTGAATTTCAATGTTTGACTCACTTTTGTACAGACATTCAAGCTCATTCACTGTGCATTCCAAGTATGTATACAGCGTTTCGCCAAAGATAGCAGACTTTAAATGTAAATTATTACCACTTTGATCACTAGGTTGACTATCATTTTGATTTCCAAGAGTTTTGAATACTTTTATGCTATTACATCAGCTCTGTGCAGATGAATTTATGTTTCACCAACTTTCTTGCTAAAACGCCAACTCATTTACACTGAATTACAAAAGTGAAGAGAATCACACACTTCTCCCCTCTTGGAACACAATTGCCCATTCACTAAACAGTGTCCTTTACAATTAAGGCTCTATGAACTGGTATTCCTACTGCTTCAGGCACCTTCTTAACAAATACCTCGTACTTCAACACTGCACTACAGATATTCAGGTTCTACAAAAGTATTCGAAGTGTAACCAGTATCACCCTCACTTCTCCGCTCTGGGAATATAACTTCCCAGTCAGGAAACAGTGACCTTCACATGTTAAGGCTCTGTGAACTTGTATTCCTTTTTTTTCAGGACCCTTCCTACATTTTTCCCTAATCTTTCATTGTGAATTTCAATGTTTGATTCACTTTTGCACAGATTCAACCTCATTCACTGTGAATTCCAGTATGTATACAGCGTTTTGCCAAAGATAGCAGACTTTAAATGTAAATTATTACCACTTTGATCACTAGGTTGACTATCATTTTGGTTTCCAAGAATTTTGAATACTTTTATGCTACTACATCAGCTCTGTGCAGATGAATTTATGTGTACCAACATTCTGGCTAAAACGCCAACTCATTTAGACTGAATTATAAAAGTAGAGTAGCGTATTGAATTCTCTCCTCTATGGACTCAATGTCCCCGTGAGGAAACAGTGTCCTACACATATTAAGGCTCTGTGAACTTGTATTACTCCTCTTTGAGGCACCTTCACACGTATTTCCCTAGTAAGTCATTGTGAATTTCCCTGCTAGATTCACTTTTGTCCACTGATTCGAGCTCATTGACCTTGAATTCCAAGTATCTACAGCGCGTTTTGTGAAATATACCTGACTTTAAATGTAACTTATGACTAATTTGAACACTAGCTTGACTATCAATTTTATTTCTAAGAGTTTTGAATACTTTTATAAAGTTATATGAGCTCTTTAAAAAAATTTCATGTTTCACCAACTTTCTTCGTAAAACACCAACTCATTTATACTGAATTACAAAAGCAAAGCGTATCGCACTCATTTCTCTGCTCTTTGAACACAACTTCCCGGTGACTAAACAATGGCCTTCTCACATTATGGCTCTATTAACTTGTATTCCTTTAGTTTCAGGGATTCAAGCTCATTCACTCTGATTTCAAAGCTCTCTATAGCGCGTTTAGCCAAATATACCAGACTTTATAAGTAAATTATTATTACTCTGAACACTAGTTAACCAACATTTTCATTTCTAAGAGTTTTGAGTTATTTTATAGTAGTGCATCAGCTCTACCAAAATGATGGATGTTTCACCATATTTTCCCTAAAGATCCAACTTCCTTACTCTGAATGATGAGTGTAAACCAGCATCACACTCACTTCTCTTTCCTATGAACACAATCCCCAGTGATAAACAAGTGTCCTTCAGATACTACGTCTCTATGAACATGTTTGTCAGGCACCTTTAAACATATTTCCGTAGTCTTTCATTGTGAATTGCAGTGTTTGGTTCACTTTTGTCTTGTGATTCACGCTCATTCGTTGTGAATTTCAAGTTTTTATTCACCATGGTTCCGTACATACCAGCTCTATAAATGTAAACTTTTTCTCTTTTACAGACTATCGCAGCTTTAACAGCCCCTTGGATACAAATACCTGGTATTTCAACACTGCATTAGAGATATTCAGGTTCTACGAAAGTATTCCAAGTGTAACCAATATCACACTCACTCCTCGGCTCTTGGAATACTACTTCCTAGTGAGGAAACAGTGTCCTTCACATGTTAAGGCTCTGTGAACTTGTATTCCTTTTTTTCAGGACCCTTCTTATATATTTCCCTAATCTTTCATTGTGAATTTCAATGTTTAAAACATTTTTGCACAGAGATTCAAGCTCATTCACTGTGAATTCCAAGTATCTATAGTACATTTTGCAAAAATACCAGACTTGAAATGTAAATTATTTCTATTTGAACACTAGCTTGACGATCATTTTGATTTCTAAGAGCTTTGAATACTTTTATGGTTCTACATCGGCTCTATGCAGATAAATTTTTGTTTCAACAACTTTCTTGCTAAAATGCCAACTCATTTATACTGAATTACAAAAGTGAAGAGTATCACACTCACTTCTCGCCTCTTGGAACACAATTTCCCATTGACTAAACAGTTTCCTTTACAATTAAGGCTCTATGAACTGGTATTCCTACTGCTTCAGACACCTTCCTATTTATTTTTCCTGTTCTTTCATTGTGAATTCTCAGTGTTGGATTCACTTTTGTCCTGTGATGCACGCTCATTCTTTGTGAATTTCAAGTGTTTATACACCATGGTTGTATACATTCCAGCTCTATAAATGTAAACTTTTTCTCTTTTAAAGACTATCGTGGCCTTAACAGCCCTTTGGATACAAATACCTCGTATTTCAACACTGCATTAGAGATATTCAGGTTCTACAAAAGTATTCCAAGGGTAACCAGTATCACACTCACTCCTCTGCTCTTGGAATACTACTTCCCAGTGAGGAAACAGTGTCCTTCACATAATAAGGCTCCGTAAAGTTGTGTTCCTCCTGTTTCAGGCACTTTCCTACATATTTCCCTAGTCCTGTGAATTTCAATGTTTGACTCACTTTTGTACAGACATTCAAGCTCATTCACTGTGCATTCCAAGTATGTATACAGCGTTTCGCCAAAGATAGCAGACTTTAAATGTAAATTATTACCACTTTGATCACTAGGTTGACTATCATTTTGATTTCCAAGAGTTTTGAATACTTTTATGCTATTACATCAGCTCTGTGCAGATGAATTTATGTTTCACCAACTTTCTTGCTAAAACGCCAACTCATTTACACTGAATTACAAAAGTGAAGAGAATCACACACTTCTCCCCTCTTGGAACACAATTGCCCATTCACTAAACAGTGTCCTTTACAATTAAGGCTCTATGAACTGGTATTCCTACTGCTTCAGACACCTTCCTATTTATTTTTCCTGTTCTTTCATTGTGAATTCTCAGTGTTGGATTCACTTTTGTCCTGTGATGCACGCTCATTCTTTGTGAATTTCAAGTGTTTATACACCATGGTTGTATACATTCCAGCTCTATAAATGTAAACTTTTTCTCTTTTAAAGACTATCGTGGCCTTAACAGCCCTTTGGATACAAATACCTCGTATTTCAACACTGCATTAGAGATATTCAGGTTCTACAAAAGTATTCCAAGGGTAACCAGTATCACACTCACTCCTCTGCTCTTGGAATACTACTTCCCAGTGAGGAAACAGTGTCCTTCACATAATAAGGCTCCGTAAAGTTGTGTTCCTCCTGTTTCAGGCACTTTCCTACATATTTCCCTAGTCCTGTGAATTTCAATGTTTGACTCACTTTTGTACAGACATTCAAGCTCAGTCACTGTGCATTCCAAGTATGTATACAGCGTTTCGCCAAAGATAGCAGACTTTAAATGTAAATTATTACCACTTTGATCACTAGGTTGACTATCATTTTGATTTCCAAGAGTTTTGAATACTTTTATGCTATTACATCAGCTCTGTGCAGATGAATTTATGTTTCACCAACTTTCTTGCTAAAACGCCAACTCATTTACACTGAATTACAAAAGTGAAGAGAATCACACACTTCTCCCCTCTTGGAACACAATTGCCCATTCACTAAACAGTGTCCTTTACAATTAAGGCTCTATGAACTGGTATTCCTACTGCTTCAGACACCTTCCTATTTATTTTTCCTGTTCTTTCATTGTGAATTCTCAGTGTTGGATTCACTTTTGTCCTGTGATGCACGCTCATTCTTTGTGAATTTCAAGTGTTTATACACCATGGTTGTATACATTCCAGCTCTATAAATGTAAACTTTTTCTCTTTTAAAGACTATCGTGGCCTTAACAGCCCTTTGGATACAAATACCTCGTATTTCAACACTGCATTAGAGATATTCAGGTTCTACAAAAGTATTCCAAGGGTAACCAGTATCACACTCACTCCTCTGCTCTTGGAATACTACTTCCCAGTGAGGAAACAGTGTCCTTCACATAATAAGGCTCCGTAAAGTTGTGTTCCTCCTGTTTCAGGCACTTTCCTACATATTTCCCTAGTCCTGTGAATTTCAATGTTTGACTCACTTTTGTACAGACATTCAAGCTCAGTCACTGTGCATTCCAAGTATGTATACAGCGTTTCGCCAAAGATAGCAGACTTTAAATGTAAATTATTACCACTTTGATCACTAGGTTGACTATCATTTTGATTTCCAAGAGTTTTGAATACTTTTATGCTATTACATCAGCTCTGTGCAGATGAATTTATGTTTCACCAACTTTCTTGCTAAAACGCCAACTCATTTACACTGAATTACAAAAGTGAAGAGAATCACACACTTCTCCCCTCTTGGAACACAATTGCCCATTCACTAAACAGTGTCCTTTACAATTAAGGCTCTATGAACTGGTATTCCTACTGCTTCAGACACCTTCCTATTTATTTTTCCTGTTCTTTCATTGTGAATTCTCAGTGTTGGATTCACTTTTGTCCTGTGATGCACGCTCATTCTTTGTGAATTTCAAGTGTTTATACACCATGGTTGTATACATTCCAGCTCTATAAATGTAAACTTTTTCTCTTTTAAAGACTATCGTGGCCTTAACAGCCCTTTGGATACAAATACCTCGTATTTCAACACTGCATTAGAGATATTCAGGTTCTACAAAAGTATTCCAAGGGTAACCAGTATCACACTCACTCCTCTGCTCTTGGAATACTACTTCCCAGTGAGGAAACAGTGTCCTTCACATAATAAGGCTCCGTAAAGTTGTGTTCCTCCTGTTTCAGGCACTTTCCTACATATTTCCCTAGTCCTGTGAATTTCAATGTTTGACTCACTTTTGTACAGACATTCAAGCTCAGTCACTGTGCATTCCAAGTATGTATACAGCGTTTCGCCAAAGATAGCAGACTTTAAATGTAAATTATTACCACTTTGATCACTAGGTTGACTATCATTTTGATTTCCAAGAGTTTTGAATACTTTTATGCTATTACATCAGCTCTGTGCAGATGAATTTATGTTTCACCAACTTTCTTGCTAAAACGCCAACTCATTTACACTGAATTACAAAAGTGAAGAGAATCACACACTTCTCCCCTCTTGGAACACAATTGCCCATTCACTAAACAGTGTCCTTTACAATTAAGGCTCTATGAACTGGTATTCCTACTGCTTCAGGCACCTTCTTAACAAATACCTCGTACTTCAACACTGCACTACAGATATTCAGGTTCTACAAAAGTATTCGAAGTGTAACCAGTATCACCCTCACTTCTCCGCTCTGGGAATATAACTTCCCAGTCAGGAAACAGTGACCTTCACATGTTAAGGCTCTGTGAACTTGTATTCCTTTTTTTTCAGGACCCTTCCTACATTTTTCCCTAATCTTTCATTGTGAATTTCAATGTTTGATTCACTTTTGCACAGATTCAACCTCATTCACTGTGAATTCCAGTATGTATACAGCGTTTTGCCAAAGATAGCAGACTTTAAATGTAAATTATTACCACTTTGATCACTAGGTTGACTATCATTTTGGTTTCCAAGAATTTTGAATACTTTTATGCTACTACATCAGCTCTGTGCAGATGAATTTATGTGTACCAACATTCTGGCTAAAACGCCAACTCATTTAGACTGAATTATAAAAGTAGAGTAGCGTATTGAATTCTCTCCTCTATGGACTCAATGTCCCCGTGAGGAAACAGTGTCCTACACATATTAAGGCTCTGTGAACTTGTATTACTCCTCTTTGAGGCACCTTCACACGTATTTCCCTAGTAAGTCATTGTGAATTTCCCTGCTAGATTCACTTTTGTCCACTGATTCGAGCTCATTGACCTTGAATTCCAAGTATCTACAGCGCGTTTTGTGAAATATACCTGACTTTAAATGTAACTTATGACTAATTTGAACACTAGCTTGACTATCAATTTTATTTCTAAGAGTTTTGAATACTTTTATAAAGTTATATGAGCTCTTTAAAAAAATTTCATGTTTCACCAACTTTCTTCGTAAAACACCAACTCATTTATACTGAATTACAAAAGCAAAGCGTATCGCACTCATTTCTCTGCTCTTTGAACACAACTTCCCGGTGACTAAACAATGGCCTTCTCACATTATGGCTCTATTAACTTGTATTCCTTTAGTTTCAGGGATTCAAGCTCATTCACTCTGATTTCAAAGCTCTCTATAGCGCGTTTAGCCAAATATACCAGACTTTATAAGTAAATTATTATTACTCTGAACACTAGTTAACCAACATTTTCATTTCTAAGAGTTTTGAGTTATTTTATAGTAGTGCATCAGCTCTACCAAAATGATGGATGTTTCACCATATTTTCCCTAAAGATCCAACTTCCTTACTCTGAATGATGAGTGTAAACCAGCATCACACTCACTTCTCTTTCCTATGAACACAATCCCCAGTGATAAACAAGTGTCCTTCAGATACTACGTCTCTATGAACATGTTTGTCAGGCACCTTTAAACATATTTCCGTAGTCTTTCATTGTGAATTGCAGTGTTTGGTTCACTTTTGTCTTGTGATTCACGCTCATTCGTTGTGAATTTCAAGTTTTTATTCACCATGGTTCCGTACATACCAGCTCTATAAATGTAAACTTTTTCTCTTTTACAGACTATCGCAGCTTTAACAGCCCCTTGGATACAAATACCTGGTATTTCAACACTGCATTAGAGATATTCAGGTTCTACGAAAGTATTCCAAGTGTAACCAATATCACACTCACTCCTCGGCTCTTGGAATACTACTTCCTAGTGAGGAAACAGTGTCCTTCACATGTTAAGGCTCTGTGAACTTGTATTCCTTTTTTTCAGGACCCTTCTTATATATTTCCCTAATCTTTCATTGTGAATTTCAATGTTTAAAACATTTTTGCACAGAGATTCAAGCTCATTCACTGTGAATTCCAAGTATCTATAGTACATTTTGCAAAAATACCAGACTTGAAATGTAAATTATTTCTATTTGAACACTAGCTTGACGATCATTTTGATTTCTAAGAGCTTTGAATACTTTTATGGTTCTACATCGGCTCTATGCAGATAAATTTTTGTTTCAACAACTTTCTTGCTAAAATGCCAACTCATTTATACTGAATTACAAAAGTGAAGAGTATCACACTCACTTCTCGCCTCTTGGAACACAATTTCCCATTGACTAAACAGTTTCCTTTACAATTAAGGCTCTATGAACTGGTATTACTACTGCTTCAGACACCTTCCTATTTATTTTTCCTGTTCTTTCATTGTGAATTCTCAGTGTTGGATTCACTTTTGTCCTGTGATGCACGCTCATTCTTTGTGAATTTCAAGTGTTTATACACCATGGTTGTATACATTCCAGCTCTATAAATGTAAACTTTTTCTCTTTTAAAGACTATCGTGGCCTTAACAGCCCTTTGGATACAAATACCTCGTATTTCAACACTGCATTAGAGATATTCAGGTTCTACAAAAGTATTCCAAGGGTAACCAGTATCACACTCACTCCTCTGCTCTTGGAATACTACTTCCCAGTGAGGAAACAGTGTCCTTCACATAATAAGGCTCCGTAAAGTTGTGTTCCTCCTGTTTCAGGCACTTTCCTACATATTTCCCTAGTCCTGTGAATTTCAATGTTTGACTCACTTTTGTACAGACATTCAAGCTCATTCACTGTGCATTCCAAGTATGTATACAGCGTTTCGCCAAAGATAGCAGACTTTAAATGTAAATTATTACCACTTTGATCACTAGGTTGACTATCATTTTGATTTCCAAGAGTTTTGAATACTTTTATGCTATTACATCAGCTCTGTGCAGATGAATTTATGTTTCACCAACTTTCTTGCTAAAACGCCAACTCATTTACACTGAATTACAAAAGTGAAGAGAATCACACACTTCTCCCCTCTTGGAACACAATTGCCCATTCACTAAACAGTGTCCTTTACAATTAAGGCTCTATGAACTGGTATTCCTACTGCTTCAGACACCTTCCTATTTATTTTTCCTGTTCTTTCATTGTGAATTCTCAGTGTTGGATTCACTTTTGTCCTGTGATGCACGCTCATTCTTTGTGAATTTCAAGTGTTTATACACCATGGTTGTATACATTCCAGCTCTATAAATGTAAACTTTTTCTCTTTTAAAGACTATCGTGGCCTTAACAGCCCTTTGGATACAAATACCTCGTATTTCAACACTGCATTAGAGATATTCAGGTTCTACAAAAGTATTCCAAGGGTAACCAGTATCACACTCACTCCTCTGCTCTTGGAATACTACTTCCCAGTGAGGAAACAGTGTCCTTCACATAATAAGGCTCCGTAAAGTTGTGTTCCTCCTGTTTCAGGCACTTTCCTACATATTTCCCTAGTCCTGTGAATTTCAATGTTTGACTCACTTTTGTACAGACATTCAAGCTCAGTCACTGTGCATTCCAAGTATGTATACAGCGTTTCGCCAAAGATAGCAGACTTTAAATGTAAATTATTACCACTTTGATCACTAGGTTGACTATCATTTTGATTTCCAAGAGTTTTGAATACTTTTATGCTATTACATCAGCTCTGTGCAGATGAATTTATGTTTCACCAACTTTCTTGCTAAAACGCCAACTCATTTACACTGAATTACAAAAGTGAAGAGAATCACACACTTCTCCCCTCTTGGAACACAATTGCCCATTCACTAAACAGTGTCCTTTACAATTAAGGCTCTATGAACTGGTATTCCTACTGCTTCAGACACCTTCCTATTTATTTTTCCTGTTCTTTCATTGTGAATTCTCAGTGTTGGATTCACTTTTGTCCTGTGATGCACGCTCATTCTTTGTGAATTTCAAGTGTTTATACACCATGGTTGTATACATTCCAGCTCTATAAATGTAAACTTTTTCTCTTTTAAAGACTATCGTGGCCTTAACAGCCCTTTGGATACAAATACCTCGTATTTCAACACTGCATTAGAGATATTCAGGTTCTACAAAAGTATTCCAAGGGTAACCAGTATCACACTCACTCCTCTGCTCTTGGAATACTACTTCCCAGTGAGGAAACAGTGTCCTTCACATAATAAGGCTCCGTAAAGTTGTGTTCCTCCTGTTTCAGGCACTTTCCTACATATTTCCCTAGTCCTGTGAATTTCAATGTTTGACTCACTTTTGTACAGACATTCAAGCTCAGTCACTGTGCATTCCAAGTATGTATACAGCGTTTCGCCAAAGATAGCAGACTTTAAATGTAAATTATTACCACTTTGATCACTAGGTTGACTATCATTTTGATTTCCAAGAGTTTTGAATACTTTTATGCTATTACATCAGCTCTGTGCAGATGAATTTATGTTTCACCAACTTTCTTGCTAAAACGCCAACTCATTTACACTGAATTACAAAAGTGAAGAGAATCACACACTTCTCCCCTCTTGGAACACAATTGCCCATTCACTAAACAGTGTCCTTTACAATTAAGGCTCTATGAACTGGTATTCCTACTGCTTCAGACACCTTCCTATTTATTTTTCCTGTTCTTTCATTGTGAATTCTCAGTGTTGGATTCACTTTTGTCCTGTGATGCACGCTCATTCTTTGTGAATTTCAAGTGTTTATACACCATGGTTGTATACATTCCAGCTCTATAAATGTAAACTTTTTCTCTTTTAAAGACTATCGTGGCCTTAACAGCCCTTTGGATACAAATACCTCGTATTTCAACACTGCATTAGAGATATTCAGGTTCTACAAAAGTATTCCAAGGGTAACCAGTATCACACTCACTCCTCTGCTCTTGGAATACTACTTCCCAGTGAGGAAACAGTGTCCTTCACATAATAAGGCTCCGTAAAGTTGTGTTCCTCCTGTTTCAGGCACTTTCCTACATATTTCCCTAGTCCTGTGAATTTCAATGTTTGACTCACTTTTGTACAGACATTCAAGCTCAGTCACTGTGCATTCCAAGTATGTATACAGCGTTTCGCCAAAGATAGCAGACTTTAAATGTAAATTATTACCACTTTGATCACTAGGTTGACTATCATTTTGATTTCCAAGAGTTTTGAATACTTTTATGCTATTACATCAGCTCTGTGCAGATGAATTTATGTTTCACCAACTTTCTTGCTAAAACGCCAACTCATTTACACTGAATTACAAAAGTGAAGAGAATCACACACTTCTCCCCTCTTGGAACACAATTGCCCATTCACTAAACAGTGTCCTTTACAATTAAGGCTCTATGAACTGGTATTCCTACTGCTTCAGACACCTTCCTATTTATTTTTCCTGTTCTTTCATTGTGAATTCTCAGTGTTGGATTCACTTTTGTCCTGTGATGCACGCTCATTCTTTGTGAATTTCAAGTGTTTATACACCATGGTTGTATACATTCCAGCTTTATAAATGTAAACTTTTTCTCTTTTAAAGACTATCGTGGCCTTAACAGCCCTTTGGATACAAATACCTCGTATTTCAACACTGCATTAGAGATATTCAGGTTCTACAAAAGTATTCCAAGGGTAACCAGTATCACACTCACTCCTCTGCTCTTGGAATACTACTTCCCAGTGAGGAAACAGTGTCCTTCACATAATAAGGCTCCGTAAAGTTGTGTTCCTCCTGTTTCAGGCACTTTCCTACATATTTCCCTAGTCCTGTGAATTTCAATGTTTGACTCACTTTTGTACAGACATTCAAGCTCAGTCACTGTGCATTCCAAGTATGTATACAGCGTTTCGCCAAAGATAGCAGACTTTAAATGTAAATTATTACCACTTTGATCACTAGGTTGACTATCATTTTGATTTCCAAGAGTTTTGAATACTTTTATGCTATTACATCAGCTCTGTGCAGATGAATTTATGTTTCACCAACTTTCTTGCTAAAACGCCAACTCATTTACACTGAATTACAAAAGTGAAGAGAATCACACACTTCTCCCCTCTTGGAACACAATTGCCCATTCACTAAACAGTGTCCTTTACAATTAAGGCTCTATGAACTGGTATTCCTACTGCTTCAGGCACCTTCTTAACAAATACCTCGTACTTCAACACTGCACTACAGATATTCAGGTTCTACAAAAGTATTCGAAGTGTAACCAGTATCACCCTCACTTCTCCGCTCTGGGAATATAACTTCCCAGTCAGGAAACAGTGACCTTCACATGTTAAGGCTCTGTGAACTTGTATTCCTTTTTTTTCAGGACCCTTCCTACATTTTTCCCTAATCTTTCATTGTGAATTTCAATGTTTGATTCACTTTTGCACAGATTCAACCTCATTCACTGTGAATTCCAGTATGTATACAGCGTTTTGCCAAAGATAGCAGACTTTAAATGTAAATTATTACCACTTTGATCACTAGGTTGACTATCATTTTGGTTTCCAAGAATTTTGAATACTTTTATGCTACTACATCAGCTCTGTGCAGATGAATTTATGTGTACCAACATTCTGGCTAAAACGCCAACTCATTTAGACTGAATTATAAAAGTAGAGTAGCGTATTGAATTCTCTCCTCTATGGACTCAATGTCCCCGTGAGGAAACAGTGTCCTACACATATTAAGGCTCTGTGAACTTGTATTACTCCTCTTTGAGGCACCTTCACACGTATTTCCCTAGTAAGTCATTGTGAATTTCCCTGCTAGATTCACTTTTGTCCACTGATTCGAGCTCATTGACCTTGAATTCCAAGTATCTACAGCGCGTTTTGTGAAATATACCTGACTTTAAATGTAACTTATGACTAATTTGAACACTAGCTTGACTATCAATTTTATTTCTAAGAGTTTTGAATACTTTTATAAAGTTATATGAGCTCTTTAAAAAAATTTCATGTTTCACCAACTTTCTTCGTAAAACACCAACTCATTTATACTGAATTACAAAAGCAAAGCGTATCGCACTCATTTCTCTGCTCTTTGAACACAACTTCCCGGTGACTAAACAATGGCCTTCTCACATTATGGCTCTATTAACTTGTATTCCTTTAGTTTCAGGGATTCAAGCTCATTCACTCTGATTTCAAAGCTCTCTATAGCGCGTTTAGCCAAATATACCAGACTTTATAAGTAAATTATTATTACTCTGAACACTAGTTAACCAACATTTTCATTTCTAAGAGTTTTGAGTTATTTTATAGTAGTGCATCAGCTCTACCAAAATGATGGATGTTTCACCATATTTTCCCTAAAGATCCAACTTCCTTACTCTGAATGATGAGTGTAAACCAGCATCACACTCACTTCTCTTTCCTATGAACACAATCCCCAGTGATAAACAAGTGTCCTTCAGATACTACGTCTCTATGAACATGTTTGTCAGGCACCTTTAAACATATTTCCGTAGTCTTTCATTGTGAATTGCAGTGTTTGGTTCACTTTTGTCTTGTGATTCACGCTCATTCGTTGTGAATTTCAAGTTTTTATTCACCATGGTTCCGTACATACCAGCTCTATAAATGTAAACTTTTTCTCTTTTACAGACTATCGCAGCTTTAACAGCCCCTTGGATACAAATACCTGGTATTTCAACACTGCATTAGAGATATTCAGGTTCTACGAAAGTATTCCAAGTGTAACCAATATCACACTCACTCCTCGGCTCTTGGAATACTACTTCCTAGTGAGGAAACAGTGTCCTTCACATGTTAAGGCTCTGTGAACTTGTATTCCTTTTTTTCAGGACCCTTCCTATATATTTCCCTAATCTTTCATTGTGAATTTCAATGTTTAAAACATTTTTGCACAGAGATTCAAGCTCATTCACTGTGAATTCCAAGTATCTATAGTACATTTTGCAAAAATACCAGACTTGAAATGTAAATTATTTCTATTTGAACACTAGCTTGACGATCATTTTGATTTCTAAGAGCTTTGAATACTTTTATGGTTCTACATCGGCTCTATGCAGATAAATTTTTGTTTCAACAACTTTCTTGCTAAAATGCCAACTCATTTATACTGAATTACAAAAGTGAAGAGTATCACACTCACTTCTCGCCTCTTGGAACACAATTTCCCATTGACTAAACAGTTTCCTTTACAATTAAGGCTCTATGAACTGGTATTCCTACTGCTTCAGACACCTTCCTATTTATTTTTCCTGTTCTTTCATTGTGAATTCTCAGTGTTGGATTCACTTTTGTCCTGTGATGCACGCTCATTCTTTGTGAATTTCAAGTGTTTATACACCATGGTTGTATACATTCCAGCTCTATAAATGTAAACTTTTTCTCTTTTAAAGACTATCGTGGCCTTAACAGCCCTTTGGATACAAATACCTCGTATTTCAACACTGCATTAGAGATATTCAGGTTCTACAAAAGTATTCCAAGGGTAACCAGTATCACACTCACTCCTCTGCTCTTGGAATACTACTTCCCAGTGAGGAAACAGTGTCCTTCACATAATAAGGCTCCGTAAAGTTGTGTTCCTCCTGTTTCAGGCACTTTCCTACATATTTCCCTAGTCCTGTGAATTTCAATGTTTGACTCACTTTTGTACAGACATTCAAGCTCATTCACTGTGCATTCCAAGTATGTATACAGCGTTTCGCCAAAGATAGCAGACTTTAAATGTAAATTATTACCACTTTGATCACTAGGTTGACTATCATTTTGATTTCCAAGAGTTTTGAATACTTTTATGCTATTACATCAGCTCTGTGCAGATGAATTTATGTTTCACCAACTTTCTTGCTAAAACGCCAACTCATTTACACTGAATTACAAAAGTGAAGAGAATCACACACTTCTCCCCTCTTGGAACACAATTGCCCATTCACTAAACAGTGTCCTTTACAATTAAGGCTCTATGAACTGGTATTCCTACTGCTTCAGACACCTTCCTATTTATTTTTCCTGTTCTTTCATTGTGAATTCTCAGTGTTGGATTCACTTTTGTCCTGTGATGCACGCTCATTCTTTGTGAATTTCAAGTGTTTATACACCATGGTTGTATACATTCCAGCTCTATAAATGTAAACTTTTTCTCTTTTAAAGACTATCGTGGCCTTAACAGCCCTTTGGATACAAATACCTCGTATTTCAACACTGCATTAGAGATATTCAGGTTCTACAAAAGTATTCCAAGGGTAACCAGTATCACACTCACTCCTCTGCTCTTGGAATACTACTTCCCAGTGAGGAAACAGTGTCCTTCACATAATAAGGCTCCGTAAAGTTGTGTTCCTCCTGTTTCAGGCACTTTCCTACATATTTCCCTAGTCCTGTGAATTTCAATGTTTGACTCACTTTTGTACAGACATTCAAGCTCATTCACTGTGCATTCCAAGTATGTATACAGCGTTTCGCCAAAGATAGCAGACTTTAAATGTAAATTATTACCACTTTGATCACTAGGTTGACTATCATTTTGATTTCCAAGAGTTTTGAATACTTTTATGCTATTACATCAGCTCTGTGCAGATGAATTTATGTTTCACCAACTTTCTTGCTAAAACGCCAACTCATTTACACTGAATTACAAAAGTGAAGAGAATCACACACTTCTCCCCTCTTGGAACACAATTGCCCATTCACTAAACAGTGTCCTTTACAATTAAGGCTCTATGAACTGGTATTCCTACTGCTTCAGACACCTTCCTATTTATTTTTCCTGTTCTTTCATTGTGAATTCTCAGTGTTGGATTCACTTTTGTCCTGTGATGCACGCTCATTCTTTGTGAATTTCAAGTGTTTATACACCATGGTTGTATACATTCCAGCTCTATAAATGTAAACTTTTTCTCTTTTAAAGACTATCGTGGCCTTAACAGCCCTTTGGATACAAATACCTCGTATTTCAACACTGCATTAGAGATATTCAGGTTCTACAAAAGTATTCCAAGGGTAACCAGTATCACACTCACTCCTCTGCTCTTGGAATACTACTTCCCAGTGAGGAAACAGTGTCCTTCACATAATAAGGCTCCGTAAAGTTGTGTTCCTCCTGTTTCAGGCACTTTCCTACATATTTCCCTAGTCCTGTGAATTTCAATGTTTGACTCACTTTTGTACAGACATTCAAGCTCAGTCACTGTGCATTCCAAGTATGTATACAGCGTTTCGCCAAAGATAGCAGACTTTAAATGTAAATTATTACCACTTTGATCACTAGGTTGACTATCATTTTGATTTCCAAGAGTTTTGAATACTTTTATGCTATTACATCAGCTCTGTGCAGATGAATTTATGTTTCACCAACTTTCTTGCTAAAACGCCAACTCATTTACACTGAATTACAAAAGTGAAGAGAATCACACACTTCTCCCCTCTTGGAACACAATTGCCCATTCACTAAACAGTGTCCTTTACAATTAAGGCTCTATGAACTGGTATTCCTACTGCTTCAGGCACCTTCTTAACAAATACCTCGTACTTCAACACTGCACTACAGATATTCAGGTTCTACAAAAGTATTCGAAGTGTAACCAGTATCACCCTCACTTCTCCGCTCTGGGAATATAACTTCCCAGTCAGGAAACAGTGACCTTCACATGTTAAGGCTCTGTGAACTTGTATTCCTTTTTTTTCAGGACCCTTCCTACATTTTTCCCTAATCTTTCATTGTGAATTTCAATGTTTGATTCACTTTTGCACAGATTCAACCTCATTCACTGTGAATTCCAGTATGTATACAGCGTTTTGCCAAAGATAGCAGACTTTAAATGTAAATTATTACCACTTTGATCACTAGGTTGACTATCATTTTGGTTTCCAAGAATTTTGAATACTTTTATGCTACTACATCAGCTCTGTGCAGATGAATTTATGTGTACCAACATTCTGGCTAAAACGCCAACTCATTTAGACTGAATTATAAAAGTAGAGTAGCGTATTGAATTCTCTCCTCTATGGACTCAATGTCCCCGTGAGGAAACAGTGTCCTACACATATTAAGGCTCTGTGAACTTGTATTACTCCTCTTTGAGGCACCTTCACACGTATTTCCCTAGTAAGTCATTGTGAATTTCCCTGCTAGATTCACTTTTGTCCACTGATTCGAGCTCATTGACCTTGAATTCCAAGTATCTACAGCGCGTTTTGTGAAATATACCTGACTTTAAATGTAACTTATGACTAATTTGAACACTAGCTTGACTATCAATTTTATTTCTAAGAGTTTTGAATACTTTTATAAAGTTATATGAGCTCTTTAAAAAAATTTCATGTTTCACCAACTTTCTTCGTAAAACACCAACTCATTTATACTGAATTACAAAAGCAAAGCGTATCGCACTCATTTCTCTGCTCTTTGAACACAACTTCCCGGTGACTAAACAATGGCCTTCTCACATTATGGCTCTATTAACTTGTATTCCTTTAGTTTCAGGGATTCAAGCTCATTCACTCTGATTTCAAAGCTCTCTATAGCGCGTTTAGCCAAATATACCAGACTTTATAAGTAAATTATTATTACTCTGAACACTAGTTAACCAACATTTTCATTTCTAAGAGTTTTGAGTTATTTTATAGTAGTGCATCAGCTCTACCAAAATGATGGATGTTTCACCATATTTTCCCTAAAGATCCAACTTCCTTACTCTGAATGATGAGTGTAAACCAGCATCACACTCACTTCTCTTTCCTATGAACACAATCCCCAGTGATAAACAAGTGTCCTTCAGATACTACGTCTCTATGAACATGTTTGTCAGGCACCTTTAAACATATTTCCGTAGTCTTTCATTGTGAATTGCAGTGTTTGGTTCACTTTTGTCTTGTGATTCACGCTCATTCGTTGTGAATTTCAAGTTTTTATTCACCATGGTTCCGTACATACCAGCTCTATAAATGTAAACTTTTTCTCTTTTACAGACTATCGCAGCTTTAACAGCCCCTTGGATACAAATACCTGGTATTTCAACACTGCATTAGAGATATTCAGGTTCTACGAAAGTATTCCAAGTGTAACCAATATCACACTCACTCCTCGGCTCTTGGAATACTACTTCCTAGTGAGGAAACAGTGTCCTTCACATGTTAAGGCTCTGTGAACTTGTATTCCTTTTTTTCAGGACCCTTCCTATATATTTCCCTAATCTTTCATTGTGAATTTCAATGTTTAAAACATTTTTGCACAGAGATTCAAGCTCATTCACTGTGAATTCCAAGTATCTATAGTACATTTTGCAAAAATACCAGACTTGAAATGTAAATTATTTCTATTTGAACACTAGCTTGACGATCATTTTGATTTCTAAGAGCTTTGAATACTTTTATGGTTCTACATCGGCTCTATGCAGATAAATTTTTGTTTCAACAACTTTCTTGCTAAAATGCCAACTCATTTATACTGAATTACAAAAGTGAAGAGTATCACACTCACTTCTCGCCTCTTGGAACACAATTTCCCATTGACTAAACAGTTTCCTTTACAATTAAGGCTCTATGAACTGGTATTCCTACTGCTTCAGACACCTTCCTATTTATTTTTCCTGTTCTTTCATTGTGAATTCTCAGTGTTGGATTCACTTTTGTCCTGTGATGCACGCTCATTCTTTGTGAATTTCAAGTGTTTATACACCATGGTTGTATACATTCCAGCTCTATAAATGTAAACTTTTTCTCTTTTAAAGACTATCGTGGCCTTAACAGCCCTTTGGATACAAATACCTCGTATTTCAACACTGCATTAGAGATATTCAGGTTCTACAAAAGTATTCCAAGGGTAACCAGTATCACACTCACTCCTCTGCTCTTGGAATACTACTTCCCAGTGAGGAAACAGTGTCCTTCACATAATAAGGCTCCGTAAAGTTGTGTTCCTCCTGTTTCAGGCACTTCCTACATATTTCCCTAGTCCTGTGAATTTCAATGTTTGACTCACTTTTGTACAGACATTCAAGCTCATTCACTGTGCATTCCAAGTATGTATACAGCGTTTCGCCAAAGATAGCAGACTTTAAATGTAAATTATTACCACTTTGATCACTAGGTTGACTATCATTTTGATTTCCAAGAGTTTTGAATACTTTTATGCTATTACATCAGCTCTGTGCAGATGAATTTATGTTTCACCAACTTTCTTGCTAAAACGCCAACTCATTTACACTGAATTACAAAAGTGAAGAGAATCACACACTTCTCCCCTCTTGGAACACAATTGCCCATTCACTAAACAGTGTCCTTTACAATTAAGGCTCTATGAACTGGTATTCCTACTGCTTCAGACACCTTCCTATTATTTTTCCTGTTCTTTCATTGTGAATTCTCAGTGTTGGATTCACTTTTGTCCTGTGATGCACGCTCATTCTTTGTGAATTTCAAGTGTTTATACACCATGGTTGTATACATTCCAGCTCTATAAATGTAAACTTTTCTCTTTTAAAGACTATCGTGGCCTTAACAGCCCTTTGGATACAAATACCTCGTATTTCAACACTGCATTAGAGATATTCAGGTTCTACAAAAGTATTCCAAGGGTAACCAGTATCACACTCACTCCTCTGCTCTTGGAATACTACTTCCCAGTGAGGAAACAGTGTCCTTCACATAATAAGGCTCCGTAAAGTTGTGTTCCTCCTGTTTCAGGCACTTTCCTACATATTTCCCTAGTCCTGTGAATTTCAATGTTTGACTCACTTTTGTACAGACATTCAAGCTCATTCACTGTGCATTCCAAGTATGTATACAGCGTTCGCCAAAGATAGCAGACTTTAATGTAAATTATTACCACTTTGATCACTAGGTTGACTATCATTTGATTTCCAAGAGTTTTGAATACTTTTATGCTATTACATCAGCTCTGTGCAGATGAATTTATGTTTCAACCAACTTTCTTGCTAAAACGCCAACTCATTTACACTGAATTACAAAAGTGAAGAGAATCACACACTTCTCCCCTCTTGGAACACAATTGCCCATTCACTAAACAGTGTCCTTTACAATTAAGGCTCTATGAACTGGTATTCCTACTGCTTCAGACACCTTCCTATTTATTTTTCCTGTTCTTTCATTGTGAATTCTCAGTGTTGGATTCACTTTTGTCCTGTGATGCACGCTCATTCTTTGTGAATTTCAAGTGTTTATACACCATGGTTGTATACATTCCAGCTCTATAAATGTAAACTTTTTCTCTTTTAAAGACTATCGTGGCCTTAACAGCCCTTTGGATACAAATACCTCGTATTTCAACACTGCATTAGAGATATTCAGGTTCTACAAAAGTATTCCAAGGGTAACCAGTATCACACTCACTCCTCTGCTCTTGGAATACTACTTCCCAGTGAGGAAACAGTGTCCTTCACATAATAAGGCTCCGTAAAGTTGTGTTCCTCCTGTTTCAGGCACTTTCCTACATATTTCCCTAGTCCTGTGAATTTCAATGTTTGACTCACTTTTGTACAGACATTCAAGCTCAGTCACTGTGCATTCCAAGTATGTATACAGCGTTTCGCCAAAGATAGCAGACTTTAAATGTAAATTATTACCACTTTGATCACTAGGTTGACTATCATTTTGATTTCCAAGAGTTTTGAATACTTTTATGCTATTACATCAGCTCTGTGCAGATGAATTTATGTTTCACCAACTTTCTTGCTAAAACGCCAACTCATTTACACTGAATTACAAAAGTGAAGAGAATCACACACTTCTCCCCTCTTGGAACACAATTGCCCATTCACTAAACAGTGTCCTTTACAATTAAGGCTCTATGAACTGGTATTCCTACTGCTTCAGGCACCTTCTTAACAAATACCTCGTACTTCAACACTGCACTACAGATATTCAGGTTCTACAAAAGTATTCGAAGTGTAACCAGTATCACCCTCACTTCTCCGCTCTGGGAATATAACTTCCCAGTCAGGAAACAGTGACCTTCACATGTTAAGGCTCTGTGAACTTGTATTCCTTTTTTTTCAGGACCCTTCCTACATTTTTCCCTAATCTTTCATTGTGAATTTCAATGTTTGATTCACTTTTGCACAGATTCAACCTCATTCACTGTGAATTCCAGTATGTATACAGCGTTTTGCCAAAGATAGCAGACTTTAAATGTAAATTATTACCACTTTGATCACTAGGTTGACTATCATTTTGGTTTCCAAGAATTTTGAATACTTTTATGCTACTACATCAGCTCTGTGCAGATGAATTTATGTGTACCAACATTCTGGCTAAAACGCCAACTCATTTAGACTGAATTATAAAAGTAGAGTAGCGTATTGAATTCTCTCCTCTATGGACTCAATGTCCCCGTGAGGAAACAGTGTCCTACACATATTAAGGCTCTGTGAACTTGTATTACTCCTCTTTGAGGCACCTTCACACGTATTTCCCTAGTAAGTCATTGTGAATTTCCCTGCTAGATTCACTTTTGTCCACTGATTCGAGCTCATTGACCTTGAATTCCAAGTATCTACAGCGCGTTTTGTGAAATATACCTGACTTTAAATGTAACTTATGACTAATTTGAACACTAGCTTGACTATCAATTTTATTTCTAAGAGTTTTGAATACTTTTATAAAGTTATATGAGCTCTTTAAAAAAATTTCATGTTTCACCAACTTTCTTCGTAAAACACCAACTCATTTATACTGAATTACAAAAGCAAAGCGTATCGCACTCATTTCTCTGCTCTTTGAACACAACTTCCCGGTGACTAAACAATGGCCTTCTCACATTATGGCTCTATTAACTTGTATTCCTTTAGTTTCAGGGATTCAAGCTCATTCACTCTGATTTCAAAGCTCTCTATAGCGCGTTTAGCCAAATATACCAGACTTTATAAGTAAATTATTATTACTCTGAACACTAGTTAACCAACATTTTCATTTCTAAGAGTTTTGAGTTATTTTATAGTAGTGCATCAGCTCTACCAAAATGATGGATGTTTCACCATATTTTCCCTAAAGATCCAACTTCCTTACTCTGAATGATGAGTGTAAACCAGCATCACACTCACTTCTCTTTCCTATGAACACAATCCCCAGTGATAAACAAGTGTCCTTCAGATACTACGTCTCTATGAACATGTTTGTCAGGCACCTTTAAACATATTTCCGTAGTCTTTCATTGTGAATTGCAGTGTTTGGTTCACTTTTGTCTTGTGATTCACGCTCATTCGTTGTGAATTTCAAGTTTTTATTCACCATGGTTCCGTACATACCAGCTCTATAAATGTAAACTTTTTCTCTTTTACAGACTATCGCAGCTTTAACAGCCCCTTGGATACAAATACCTGGTATTTCAACACTGCATTAGAGATATTCAGGTTCTACGAAAGTATTCCAAGTGTAACCAATATCACACTCACTCCTCGGCTCTTGGAATACTACTTCCTAGTGAGGAAACAGTGTCCTTCACATGTTAAGGCTCTGTGAACTTGTATTCCTTTTTTTCAGGACCCTTCCTATATATTTCCCTAATCTTTCATTGTGAATTTCAATGTTTAAAACATTTTTGCACAGAGATTCAAGCTCATTCACTGTGAATTCCAAGTATCTATAGTACATTTTGCAAAAATACCAGACTTGAAATGTAAATTATTTCTATTTGAACACTAGCTTGACGATCATTTTGATTTCTAAGAGCTTTGAATACTTTTATGGTTCTACATCGGCTCTATGCAGATAAATTTTTGTTTCAACAACTTTCTTGCTAAAATGCCAACTCATTTATACTGAATTACAAAAGTGAAGAGTATCACACTCACTTCTCGCCTCTTGGAACACAATTTCCCATTGACTAAACAGTTTCCTTTACAATTAAGGCTCTATGAACTGGTATTCCTACTGCTTCAGACACCTTCCTATTTATTTTTCCTGTTCTTTCATTGTGAATTCTCAGTGTTGGATTCACTTTTGTCCTGTGATGCACGCTCATTCTTTGTGAATTTCAAGTGTTTATACACCATGGTTGTATACATTCCAGCTCTATAAATGTAAACTTTTTCTCTTTTAAAGACTATCGTGGCCTTAACAGCCCTTTGGATACAAATACCTCGTATTTCAACACTGCATTAGAGATATTCAGGTTCTACAAAAGTATTCCAAGGGTAACCAGTATCACACTCACTCCTCTGCTCTTGGAATACTACTTCCCAGTGAGGAAACAGTGTCCTTCACATAATAAGGCTCCGTAAAGTTGTGTTCCTCCTGTTTCAGGCACTTTCCTACATATTTCCCTAGTCCTGTGAATTTCAATGTTTGACTCACTTTTGTACAGACATTCAAGCTCATTCACTGTGCATTCCAAGTATGTATACAGCGTTTCGCCAAAGATAGCAGACTTTAAATGTAAATTATTACCACTTTGATCACTAGGTTGACTATCATTTTGATTTCCAAGAGTTTTGAATACTTTTATGCTATTACATCAGCTCTGTGCAGATGAATTTATGTTTCACCAACTTTCTTGCTAAAACGCCAACTCATTTACACTGAATTACAAAAGTGAAGAGAATCACACACTTCTCCCCTCTTGGAACACAATTGCCCATTCACTAAACAGTGTCCTTTACAATTAAGGCTCTATGAACTGGTATTCCTACTGCTTCAGACACCTTCCTATTTATTTTTCCTGTTCTTTCATTGTGAATTCTCAGTGTTGGATTCACTTTTGTCCTGTGATGCACGCTCATTCTTTGTGAATTTCAAGTGTTTATACACCATGGTTGTATACATTCCAGCTCTATAAATGTAAACTTTTTCTCTTTTAAAGACTATCGTGGCCTTAACAGCCCTTTGGATACAAATACCTCGTATTTCAACACTGCATTAGAGATATTCAGGTTCTACAAAAGTATTCCAAGGGTAACCAGTATCACACTCACTCCTCTGCTCTTGGAATACTACTTCCCAGTGAGGAAACAGTGTCCTTCACATAATAAGGCTCCGTAAAGTTGTGTTCCTCCTGTTTCAGGCACTTTCCTACATATTTCCCTAGTCCTGAGAATTTCAATGTTTGACTCACTTTTGTACAGACATTCAAGCTCAGTCACTGTGCATTCCAAGTATGTATACAGCGTTTCGCCAAAGATAGCAGACTTTAAATGTAAATTATTACCACTTTGATCACTAGGTTGACTATCATTTTGATTTCCAAGAGTTTTGAATACTTTTATGCTATTACATCAGCTCTGTGCAGATGAATTTATGTTTCACCAACTTTCTTGCTAAAACGCCAACTCATTTACACTGAATTACAAAAGTGAAGAGAATCACACACTTCTCCCCTCTTGGAACACAATTGCCCATTCACTAAACAGTGTCCTTTACAATTAAGGCTCTATGAACTGGTATTCCTACTGCTTCAGGCACCTTCTTAACAAATACCTCGTACTTCAACACTGCACTACAGATATTCAGGTTCTACAAAAGTATTCGAAGTGTAACCAGTATCACCCTCACTTCTCCGCTCTGGGAATATAACTTCCCAGTCAGGAAACAGTGACCTTCACATGTTAAGGCTCTGTGAACTTGTATTCCTTTTTTTTCAGGACCCTTCCTACATTTTTCCCTAATCTTTCATTGTGAATTTCAATGTTTGATTCACTTTTGCACAGATTCAACCTCATTCACTGTGAATTCCAGTATGTATACAGCGTTTTGCCAAAGATAGCAGACTTTAAATGTAAATTATTACCACTTTGATCACTAGGTTGACTATCATTTTGGTTTCCAAGAATTTTGAATACTTTTATGCTACTACATCAGCTCTGTGCAGATGAATTTATGTGTACCAACATTCTGGCTAAAACGCCAACTCATTTAGACTGAATTATAAAAGTAGAGTAGCGTATTGAATTCTCTCCTCTATGGACTCAATGTCCCCGTGAGGAAACAGTGTCCTACACATATTAAGGCTCTGTGAACTTGTATTACTCCTCTTTGAGGCACCTTCACACGTATTTCCCTAGTAAGTCATTGTGAATTTCCCTGCTAGATTCACTTTTGTCCACTGATTCGAGCTCATTGACCTTGAATTCCAAGTATCTACAGCGCGTTTTGTGAAATATACTTGACTTTAAATGTAACTTATGACTAATTTGAACACTAGCTTGACTATCAATTTTATTTCTAAGAGTTTTGAATACTTTTATAAAGTTATATGAGCTCTTTAAAAAAATTTCATGTTTCACCAACTTTCTTCGTAAAACACCAACTCATTTATACTGAATTACAAAAGCAAAGCGTATCGCACTCATTTCTCTGCTCTTTGAACACAACTTCCCGGTGACTAAACAATGGCCTTCTCACATTATGGCTCTATTAACTTGTATTCCTTTAGTTTCAGGGATTCAAGCTCATTCACTCTGATTTCAAAGCTCTCTATAGCGCGTTTAGCCAAATATACCAGACTTTATAAGTAAATTATTATTACTCTGAACACTAGTTAACCAACATTTTCATTTCTAAGAGTTTTGAGTTATTTTATAGTAGTGCATCAGCTCTACCAAAATGATGGATGTTTCACCATATTTTCCCTAAAGATCCAACTTCCTTACTCTGAATGATGAGTGTAAACCAGCATCACACTCACTTCTCTTTCCTATGAACACAATCCCCAGTGATAAACAAGTGTCCTTCAGATACTACGTCTCTATGAACATGTTTGTCAGGCACCTTTAAACATATTTCCGTAGTCTTTCATTGTGAATTGCAGTGTTTGGTTCACTTTTGTCTTGTGATTCACGCTCATTCGTTGTGAATTTCAAGTTTTTATTCACCATGGTTCCGTACATACCAGCTCTATAAATGTAAACTTTTTCTCTTTTACAGACTATCGCAGCTTTAACAGCCCCTTGGATACAAATACCTGGTATTTCAACACTGCATTAGAGATATTCAGGTTCTACGAAAGTATTCCAAGTGTAACCAATATCACACTCACTCCTCGGCTCTTGGAATACTACTTCCTAGTGAGGAAACAGTGTCCTTCACATGTTAAGGCTCTGTGAACTTGTATTCCTTTTTTTCAGGACCCTTCCTATATATTTCCCTAATCTTTCATTGTGAATTTCAATGTTTAAAACATTTTTGCACAGAGATTCAAGCTCATTCACTGTGAATTCCAAGTATCTATAGTACATTTTGCAAAAATACCAGACTTGAAATGTAAATTATTTCTATTTGAACACTAGCTTGACGATCATTTTGATTTCTAAGAGCTTTGAATACTTTTATGGTTCTACATCGGCTCTATGCAGATAAATTTTTGTTTCAACAACTTTCTTGCTAAAATGCCAACTCATTTATACTGAATTACAAAAGTGAAGAGTATCACACTCACTTCTCGCCTCTTGGAACACAATTTCCCATTGACTAAACAGTTTCCTTTACAATTAAGGCTCTATGAACTGGTATTCCTACTGCTTCAGACACCTTCCTATTTATTTTTCCTGTTCTTTCATTGTGAATTCTCAGTGTTGGATTCACTTTTGTCCTGTGATGCACGCTCATTCTTTGTGAATTTCAAGTGTTTATACACCATGGTTGTATACATTCCAGCTCTATAAATGTAAACTTTTTCTCTTTTAAAGACTATCGTGGCCTTAACAGCCCTTTGGATACAAATACCTCGTATTTCAACACTGCATTAGAGATATTCAGGTTCTACAAAAGTATTCCAAGGGTAACCAGTATCACACTCACTCCTCTGCTCTTGGAATACTACTTCCCAGTGAGGAAACAGTGTCCTTCACATAATAAGGCTCCGTAAAGTTGTGTTCCTCCTGTTTCAGGCACTTTCCTACATATTTCCCTAGTCCTGTGAATTTCAATGTTTGACTCACTTTTGTACAGACATTCAAGCTCATTCACTGTGCATTCCAAGTATGTATACAGCGTTTCGCCAAAGATAGCAGACTTTAAATGTAAATTATTACCACTTTGATCACTAGGTTGACTATCATTTTGATTTCCAAGAGTTTTGAATACTTTTATGCTATTACATCAGCTCTGTGCAGATGAATTTATGTTTCACCAACTTTCTTGCTAAAACGCCAACTCATTTACACTGAATTACAAAAGTGAAGAGAATCACACACTTCTCCCCTCTTGGAACACAATTGCCCATTCACTAAACAGTGTCCTTTACAATTAAGGCTCTATGAACTGGTATTCCTACTGCTTCAGACACCTTCCTATTTATTTTTCCTGTTCTTTCATTGTGAATTCTCAGTGTTGGATTCACTTTTGTCCTGTGATGCACGCTCATTCTTTGTGAATTTCAAGTGTTTATACACCATGGTTGTATACATTCCAGCTCTATAAATGTAAACTTTTTCTCTTTTAAAGACTATCGTGGCCTTAACAGCCCTTTGGATACAAATACCTCGTATTTCAACACTGCATTAGAGATATTCAGGTTCTACAAAAGTATTCCAAGGGTAACCAGTATCACACTCACTCCTCTGCTCTTGGAATACTACTTCCCAGTGAGGAAACAGTGTCCTTCACATAATAAGGCTCCGTAAAGTTGTGTTCCTCCTGTTTCAGGCACTTTCCTACATATTTCCCTAGTCCTGTGAATTTCAATGTTTGACTCACTTTTGTACAGACATTCAAGCTCATTCACTGTGCATTCCAAGTATGTATACAGCGTTTCGCCAAAGATAGCAGACTTTAAATGTAAATTATTACCACTTTGATCACTAGGTTGACTATCATTTTGATTTCCAAGAGTTTTGAATACTTTTATGCTATTACATCAGCTCTGTGCAGATGAATTTATGTTTCACCAACTTTCTTGCTAAAACGCCAACTCATTTACACTGAATTACAAAAGTGAAGAGAATCACACACTTCTCCCCTCTTGGAACACAATTGCCCATTCACTAAACAGTGTCCTTTACAATTAAGGCTCTATGAACTGGTATTCCTACTGCTTCAGGCACCTTCTTAACAAATACCTCGTACTTCAACACTGCACTACAGATATTCAGGTTCTACAAAAGTATTCGAAGTGTAACCAGTATCACCCTCACTTCTCCGCTCTGGGAATATAACTTCCCAGTCAGGAAACAGTGACCTTCACATGTTAAGGCTCTGTGAACTTGTATTCCTTTTTTTTCAGGACCCTTCCTACATTTTTCCCTAATCTTTCATTGTGAATTTCAATGTTTGATTCACTTTTGCACAGATTCAACCTCATTCACTGTGAATTCCAGTATGTATACAGCGTTTTGCCAAAGATAGCAGACTTTAAATGTAAATTATTACCACTTTGATCACTAGGTTGACTATCATTTTGGTTTCCAAGAATTTTGAATACTTTTATGCTACTACATCAGCTCTGTGCAGATGAATTTATGTGTACCAACATTCTGGCTAAAACGCCAACTCATTTAGACTGAATTATAAAAGTAGAGTAGCGTATTGAATTCTCTCCTCTATGGACTCAATGTCCCCGTGAGGAAACAGTGTCCTACACATATTAAGGCTCTGTGAACTTGTATTACTCCTCTTTGAGGCACCTTCACACGTATTTCCCTAGTAAGTCATTGTGAATTTCCCTGCTAGATTCACTTTTGTCCACTGATTCGAGCTCATTGACCTTGAATTCCAAGTATCTACAGCGCGTTTTGTGAAATATACCTGACTTTAAATGTAACTTATGACTAATTTGAACACTAGCTTGACTATCAATTTTATTTCTAAGAGTTTTGAATACTTTTATAAAGTTATATGAGCTCTTTAAAAAAATTTCATGTTTCACCAACTTTCTTCGTAAAACACCAACTCATTTATACTGAATTACAAAAGCAAAGCGTATCGCACTCCTTTCTCTGCTCTTTGAACACAACTTCCCGGTGACTAAACAATGGCCTTCTCACATTATGGCTCTATTAACTTGTATTCCTTTAGTTTCAGGGATTCAAGCTCATTCACTCTGATTTCAAAGCTCTCTATAGCGCGTTTAGCCAAATATACCAGACTTTATAAGTAAATTATTATTACTCTGAACACTAGTTAACCAACATTTTCATTTCTAAGAGTTTTGAGTTATTTTATAGTAGTGCATCAGCTCTACCAAAATGATGGATGTTTCACCATATTTTCCCTAAAGATCCAACTTCCTTACTCTGAATGATGAGTGTAAACCAGCATCACACTCACTTCTCTTTCCTATGAACACAATCCCCAGTGATAAACAAGTGTCCTTCAGATACTACGTCTCTATGAACATGTTTGTCAGGCACCTTTAAACATATTTCCGTAGTCTTTCATTGTGAATTGCAGTGTTTGGTTCACTTTTGTCTTGTGATTCACGCTCATTCGTTGTGAATTTCAAGTTTTTATTCACCATGGTTCCGTACATACCAGCTCTATAAATGTAAACTTTTTCTCTTTTACAGACTATCGCAGCTTTAACAGCCCCTTGGATACAAATACCTGGTATTTCAACACTGCATTAGAGATATTCAGGTTCTACGAAAGTATTCCAAGTGTAACCAATATCACACTCACTCCTCGGCTCTTGGAATACTACTTCCTAGTGAGGAAACAGTGTCCTTCACATGTTAAGGCTCTGTGAACTTGTATTCC
>JAPDVU010000154.1:0-31118 GCA_026230045.1 Corynorhinus townsendii
AATTGTGTTCCAAGAAGCGAGAAGTGAGTGTGATACTCTTCACTTTTGTAATTCAGTGTAAATGAGGTGGCGTTTTAGCAAGAAAGTTGGTGAAACATGAATTCATCTGCATAGAGCCGAAGTAGTACCATAAAAGTATTCAAAGCTCTTAGAAATCAAAACGATCGTCAAGCTAGTGTTCAAACGAGAAATAACTTACATTTAAAGTCTGGTACTTTTGGCAAAATGCGCTATAGATACTTGGAATTCACAGTGAATGAGCTTGATTCACTGGGCAAAAGTGAAGCGAACGCTGCAATTCACAATGAAAGACTACGGAAATATGTAGAAAGGTGCCTGACAAACAAGTTCATGGAGACGTAGGATCTGAAGGACACTGGTTTGTCACTGGGAAACTGTGTTCATAGGAAAGAGAAGTGAGTGTGATGCCGGTTTACACTTACCATTCAGAGTAAGGAATTTGGGTCTTTAGGGAAAATATGGTGAAACATCCATCATATTCGTAGAGCTGATGCACTTACTGTAAAATAACTCAAAACTCTTAGAAATCAAAATGTTAGTTGAGCTAGTGTTCAGAGTAGTAATAATTTACTTACAAAGTCTGGTATATCTGGCTAAACGCGCTATAGATAGCCTTGAATTCACAGTGAGTGAGCTTGAATCCCTGGACAAAAGTGCACCAAACATGGCTATTCACAATGAATTACTGGGGAAATATGTGTGAAGGTGCCTCAAACAGGAGGAATACAAGTTCACAGAGCCTTAATAAGTGAAGGACAATGTTTCCTCACTGGGACATTGAGTCCATAGAGGAGAGAATTCAATACGCTACTCTACTTTTCGGATTCATTCTAAAAGCGTTGGCATTTTAGCCAGCATTTTGGTACACATAAATTCATCTGCGTAGAGCTGCTGTAGTAGCGTAAAAGTATTCAAAATTCTTGGAAAATAAACGGTAGTCAACCTAGTGATCAAAGTGGTAATAATTTACATTTAAAATCTGCTATCTTTTGAAAAAGACTGTACACGTACTTGGAATTCAGAGTGAATGAGCTTGAATGTCAGTGCACAAGTACATCAAACATTGAACTTCACCATGAAAGACTAGGGAAATATGTAGGAAGGGTCCTGAAACAAAAGGAATACAAGTTAAGAGAGCCATAATGTGAGAGGACACTGTTTAGTCACTGGGAAGTTGTGTTCAAAGACAGAGAGGTGAGTGCGATATACTTTGCTTTTGTAATTCAGTATAAATGAGTTGGCGTTTTAAGAAGAAACTTGGTGAAACATGAACATTTTAAAGAGCTCATATAACTTTATAAAAGTATTCAAAACTCTTAGAAATAAAATTGATAGTCAAGCTAGTGTTCAAATTAGTAATAAGTTACATTTCAAGTCTGGTATATTTCGCAAAACGCGCTGTAGATACTTGGAATTCAAGGTCAATGAGCTTGAATCACTGGACACAAGTGAATCAAACGGGAAAATTCACGATGACCTACTAGGCAAACGTGTGCAGGTGTCTCAAACAGGAGCAACACCAGTTCACAGAGCCTTAATATGGGAAGGACACTGTTTCCTCACTGGGACACTGAGTCCATGGAGGAGAGAATTCAATACGCTACTCTACTTTTATAATTCAGTCTAATTAGTGGGCATTTTAGCCAGAATGTTGGTACAAAGAAATTCATCTGCACAGAGCTGAGGTAGTAGCATAAAAGTATTCAAAATTCTTGGGAATCAAAATGATAGTCAACCTAGTGATCAAAGTGGTAAAAATTTACACTTCAAGTCTGCTATCTTTGGCGAAACGCTGCATACATACTTGGAATGCACAGTGATTGAGCTTGAATCTCTGTACAAAAGTGAGTCAAACATTGAAATTCACAAGACTAGGGAAATATGAAGGAAAGTGCCTGAAACAGGAGAAACACAACTTCACAGAGCCTTAATATGTGAAGGACACTGTTTCCTCACTGGGAAGTAGTATTCCAAGAGCAGAAAAGTGAGTGTGATACTGGTTACCCTTGGAATACTTTTGTAGAACCTGAATATCTCTAGTGCAGTGTTGAAACACGAGGTATTTGTTTCCAAAGGGCTGTTAAAGCTGCCACAGTCTTTAAAATAGAAAAAGTTTACATTTATAGAGCTGGAATGTACGGAACCATGGTGTATAAACACTTGACACTCACAACGAATGAGCGTGCATCACAGGACAAAAGGGAATCCAACACTGAGAATTCACAATGAAAGAACAGGGAAAATAAATAGGAAGGTGCCTGAAGCAGTAGGAATACCAGTTCACAGAGCCTTAATTGTAAAGGACACTGTTTATTCAATGGGAAATTGTGTTCCAAGAAGCGAGAAGTGAGTGTGATACTCTTCACTTTTGTAATTCAGTGTAAATGAGGTGGCGTTTTAGCAAGAAAGTTGGTGAAACATGAATTCATCTGCATAGAGCCGAAGTAGTACCATAAAAGTATTCAAAGCTCTTAGAAATCAAAACGATCGTCAAGCTAGTGTTCAAACGAGAAATAACTTACATTTAAAGTCTGGTACTTTTGGCAAAATGCGCTATAGATACTTGGAATTCACAGTGAATGAGCTTGATTCACTGGGCAAAAGTGAAGCGAACGCTGCAATTCACAATGAAAGACTACGGAAATATGTAGAAAGGTGCCTGACAAACAAGTTCATGGAGACGTAGGATCTGAAGGACACTGGTTTGTCACTGGGAAACTGTGTTCATAGGAAAGAGAAGTGAGTGTGATGCCGGTTTACACTTACCATTCAGAGTAAGGAATTTGGGTCTTTAGGGAAAATATGGTGAAACATCCATCATATTCGTAGAGCTGATGCACTTACTGTAAAATAACTCAAAACTCTTAGAAATCAAAATGTTAGTTGAGCTAGTGTTCAGAGTAGTAATAATTTACTTACAAAGTCTGGTATATCTGGCTAAACGCGCTATAGATAGCCTTGAATTCACAGTGAGTGAGCTTGAATCCCTGGACAAAAGTGCACCAAACATGGCTATTCACAATGAATTACTGGGGAAATATGTGTGAAGGTGCCTCAAACAGGAGGAATACAAGTTCACAGAGCCTTAATAAGTGAAGGACAATGTTTCCTCACTGGGACATTGAGTCCATAGAGGAGAGAATTCAATACGCTACTCTACTTTTCGGATTCATTCTAAAAGCGTTGGCATTTTAGCCAGCATTTTGGTACACATAAATTCATCTGCGTAGAGCTGCTGTAGTAGCGTAAAAGTATTCAAAATTCTTGGAAAATAAACGGTAGTCAACCTAGTGATCAAAGTGGTAATAATTTACATTTAAAATCTGCTATCTTTTGAAAAAGACTGTACACGTACTTGGAATTCAGAGTGAATGAGCTTGAATGTCAGTGCACAAGTACATCAAACATTGAACTTCACCATGAAAGACTAGGGAAATATGTAGGAAGGGTCCTGAAACAAAAGGAATACAAGTTAAGAGAGCCATAATGTGAGAGGACACTGTTTAGTCACTGGGAAGTTGTGTTCAAAGACAGAGAGGTGAGTGCGATATACTTTGCTTTTGTAATTCAGTATAAATGAGTTGGCGTTTTAAGAAGAAACTTGGTGAAACATGAACATTTTAAAGAGCTCATATAACTTTATAAAAGTATTCAAAACTCTTAGAAATAAAATTGATAGTCAAGCTAGTGTTCAAATTAGTAATAAGTTACATTTCAAGTCTGGTATATTTCGCAAAACGCGCTGTAGATACTTGGAATTCAAGGTCAATGAGCTTGAATCACTGGACACAAGTGAATCAAACGGGAAAATTCACGATGACCTACTAGGCAAACGTGTGCAGGTGTCTCAAACAGGAGCAACACCAGTTCACAGAGCCTTAATATGGGAAGGACACTGTTTCCTCACTGGGACACTGAGTCCATGGAGGAGAGAATTCAATACGCTACTCTACTTTTATAATTCAGTCTAATTAGTGGGCATTTTAGCCAGAATGTTGGTACAAAGAAATTCATCTGCACAGAGCTGAGGTAGTAGCATAAAAGTATTCAAAATTCTTGGGAATCAAAATGATAGTCAACCTAGTGATCAAAGTGGTAAAAATTTACACTTCAAGTCTGCTATCTTTGGCGAAACGCTGCATACATACTTGGAATGCACAGTGATTGAGCTTGAATCTCTGTACAAAAGTGAGTCAAACATTGAAATTCACAAGACTAGGGAAATATGAAGGAAAGTGCCTGAAACAGGAGAAACACAACTTCACAGAGCCTTAATATGTGAAGGACACTGTTTCCTCACTGGGAAGTAGTATTCCAAGAGCAGAAAAGTGAGTGTGATACTGGTTACCCTTGGAATACTTTTGTAGAACCTGAATATCTCTAGTGCAGTGTTGAAACACGAGGTATTTGTTTCCAAAGGGCTGTTAAAGCTGCCACAGTCTTTAAAATAGAAAAAGTTTACATTTATAGAGCTGGAATGTACGGAACCATGGTGTATAAACACTTGACACTCACAACGAATGAGCGTGCATCACAGGACAAAAGGGAATCCAACACTGAGAATTCACAATGAAAGAACAGGGAAAATAAATAGGAAGGTGCCTGAAGCAGTAGGAATACCAGTTCACAGAGCCTTAATTGTAAAGGACACTGTTTATTCAATGGGAAATTGTGTTCCAAGAAGCGAGAAGTGAGTGTGATACTCTTCACTTTTGTAATTCAGTGTAAATGAGGTGGCGTTTTAGCAAGAAAGTTGGTGAAACATGAATTCATCTGCATAGAGCCGAAGTAGTACCATAAAAGTATTCAAAGCTCTTAGAAATCAAAACGATCGTCAAGCTAGTGTTCAAACGAGAAATAACTTACATTTAAAGTCTGGTACTTTTGGCAAAATGCGCTATAGATACTTGGAATTCACAGTGAATGAGCTTGATTCACTGGGCAAAAGTGAAGCGAACGCTGCAATTCACAATGAAAGACTACGGAAATATGTAGAAAGGTGCCTGACAAACAAGTTCATGGAGACGTAGGATCTGAAGGACACTGGTTTGTCACTGGGAAACTGTGTTCATAGGAAAGAGAAGTGAGTGTGATGCCGGTTTACACTTACCATTCAGAGTAAGGAATTTGGGTCTTTAGGGAAAATATGGTGAAACATCCATCATATTCGTAGAGCTGATGCACTTACTGTAAAATAACTCAAAACTCTTAGAAATCAAAATGTTAGTTGAGCTAGTGTTCAGAGTAGTAATAATTTACTTACAAAGTCTGGTATATCTGGCTAAACGCGCTATAGATAGCCTTGAATTCACAGTGAGTGAGCTTGAATCCCTGGACAAAAGTGCACCAAACATGGCTATTCACAATGAATTACTGGGGAAATATGTGTGAAGGTGCCTCAAACAGGAGGAATACAAGTTCACAGAGCCTTAATAAGTGAAGGACAATGTTTCCTCACTGGGACATTGAGTCCATAGAGGAGAGAATTCAATACGCTACTCTACTTTTCGGATTCATTCTAAAAGCGTTGGCATTTTAGCCAGCATTTTGGTACACATAAATTCATCTGCGTAGAGCTGCTGTAGTAGCGTAAAAGTATTCAAAATTCTTGGAAAATAAACGGTAGTCAACCTAGTGATCAAAGTGGTAATAATTTACATTTAAAATCTGCTATCTTTTGAAAAAGACTGTACACGTACTTGGAATTCAGAGTGAATGAGCTTGAATGTCAGTGCACAAGTACATCAAACATTGAACTTCACCATGAAAGACTAGGGAAATATGTAGGAAGGGTCCTGAAACAAAAGGAATACAAGTTAAGAGAGCCATAATGTGAGAGGACACTGTTTAGTCACTGGGAAGTTGTGTTCAAAGACAGAGAGGTGAGTGCGATATACTTTGCTTTTGTAATTCAGTATAAATGAGTTGGCGTTTTAAGAAGAAACTTGGTGAAACATGAACATTTTAAAGAGCTCATATAACTTTATAAAAGTATTCAAAACTCTTAGAAATAAAATTGATAGTCAAGCTAGTGTTCAAATTAGTAATAAGTTACATTTCAAGTCTGGTATATTTCGCAAAACGCGCTGTAGATACTTGGAATTCAAGGTCAATGAGCTTGAATCACTGGACACAAGTGAATCAAACGGGAAAATTCACGATGACCTACTAGGCAAACGTGTGCAGGTGTCTCAAACAGGAGCAACACCAGTTCACAGAGCCTTAATATGGGAAGGACACTGTTTCCTCACTGGGACACTGAGTCCATGGAGGAGAGAATTCAATACGCTACTCTACTTTTATAATTCAGTCTAATTAGTGGGCATTTTAGCCAGAATGTTGGTACAAAGAAATTCATCTGCACAGAGCTGAGGTAGTAGCATAAAAGTATTCAAAATTCTTGGGAATCAAAATGATAGTCAACCTAGTGATCAAAGTGGTAAAAATTTACACTTCAAGTCTGCTATCTTTGGCGAAACGCTGCATACATACTTGGAATGCACAGTGATTGAGCTTGAATCTCTGTACAAAAGTGAGTCAAACATTGAAATTCACAAGACTAGGGAAATATGAAGGAAAGTGCCTGAAACAGGAGAAACACAACTTCACAGAGCCTTAATATGTGAAGGACACTGTTTCCTCACTGGGAAGTAGTATTCCAAGAGCAGAAAAGTGAGTGTGATACTGGTTACCCTTGGAATACTTTTGTAGAACCTGAATATCTCTAGTGCAGTGTTGAAACACGAGGTATTTGTTTCCAAAGGGCTGTTAAAGCTGCCACAGTCTTTAAAATAGAAAAAGTTTACATTTATAGAGCTGGAATGTACGGAACCATGGTGTATAAACACTTGACACTCACAACGAATGAGCGTGCATCACAGGACAAAAGGGAATCCAACACTGAGAATTCACAATGAAAGAACAGGGAAAATAAATAGGAAGGTGCCTGAAGCAGTAGGAATACCAGTTCACAGAGCCTTAATTGTAAAGGACACTGTTTATTCAATGGGAAATTGTGTTCCAAGAAGCGAGAAGTGAGTGTGATACTCTTCACTTTTGTAATTCAGTGTAAATGAGGTGGCGTTTTAGCAAGAAAGTTGGTGAAACATGAATTCATCTGCATAGAGCCGAAGTAGTACCATAAAAGTATTCAAAGCTCTTAGAAATCAAAACGATCGTCAAGCTAGTGTTCAAACGAGAAATAACTTACATTTAAAGTCTGGTACTTTTGGCAAAATGCGCTATAGATACTTGGAATTCACAGTGAATGAGCTTGATTCACTGGGCAAAAGTGAAGCGAACGCTGCAATTCACAATGAAAGACTACGGAAATATGTAGAACGGTGCCTGACAAACAAGTTCATGGAGACGTAGGATCTGAAGGACACTGGTTTGTCACTGGGAAACTGTGTTCATAGGAAAGAGAAGTGAGTGTGATGCCGGTTTACACTTACCATTCAGAGTAAGGAATTTGGGTCTTTAGGGAAAATATGGTGAAACATCCATCATATTCGTAGAGCTGATGCACTTACTGTAAAATAACTCAAAACTCTTAGAAATCAAAATGTTAGTTGAGCTAGTGTTCAGAGTAGTAATAATTTACTTACAAAGTCTGGTATATCTGGCTAAACGCGCTATAGATAGCCTTGAATTCACAGTGAGTGAGCTTGAATCCCTGGACAAAAGTGCACCAAACATGGCTATTCACAATGAATTACTGGGGAAATATGTGTGAAGGTGCCTCAAACAGGAGGAATACAAGTTCACAGAGCCTTAATAAGTGAAGGACAATGTTTCCTCACTGGGACATTGAGTCCATAGAGGAGAGAATTCAATACGCTACTCTACTTTTCGGATTCATTCTAAAAGCGTTGGCATTTTAGCCAGCATTTTGGTACACATAAATTCATCTGCGTAGAGCTGCTGTAGTAGCGTAAAAGTATTCAAAATTCTTGGAAAATAAACGGTAGTCAACCTAGTGATCAAAGTGGTAATAATTTACATTTAAAATCTGCTATCTTTTGAAAAAGACTGTACACGTACTTGGAATTCAGAGTGAATGAGCTTGAATGTCAGTGCACAAGTACATCAAACATTGAACTTCACCATGAAAGACTAGGGAAATATGTAGGAAGGGTCCTGAAACAAAAGGAATACAAGTTAAGAGAGCCATAATGTGAGAGGACACTGTTTAGTCACTGGGAAGTTGTGTTCAAAGACAGAGAGGTGAGTGCGATATACTTTGCTTTTGTAATTCAGTATAAATGAGTTGGCGTTTTAAGAAGAAACTTGGTGAAACATGAACATTTTAAAGAGCTCATATAACTTTATAAAAGTATTCAAAACTCTTAGAAATAAAATTGATAGTCAAGCTAGTGTTCAAATTAGTAATAAGTTACATTTCAAGTCTGGTATATTTCGCAAAACGCGCTGTAGATACTTGGAATTCAAGGTCAATGAGCTTGAATCACTGGACACAAGTGAATCAAACGGGAAAATTCACGATGACCTACTAGGCAAACGTGTGCAGGTGTCTCAAACAGGAGCAACACCAGTTCACAGAGCCTTAATATGGGAAGGACACTGTTTCCTCACTGGGACACTGAGTCCATGGAGGAGAGAATTCAATACGCTACTCTACTTTTATAATTCAGTCTAATTAGTGGGCATTTTAGCCAGAATGTTGGTACAAAGAAATTCATCTGCACAGAGCTGAGGTAGTAGCATAAAAGTATTCAAAATTCTTGGGAATCAAAATGATAGTCAACCTAGTGATCAAAGTGGTAAAAATTTACACTTCAAGTCTGCTATCTTTGGCGAAACGCTGCATACATACTTGGAATGCACAGTGATTGAGCTTGAATCTCTGTACAAAAGTGAGTCAAACATTGAAATTCACAAGACTAGGGAAATATGAAGGAAAGTGCCTGAAACAGGAGAAACACAACTTCACAGAGCCTTAATATGTGAAGGACACTGTTTCCTCACTGGGAAGTAGTATTCCAAGAGCAGAAAAGTGAGTGTGATACTGGTTACCCTTGGAATACTTTTGTAGAACCTGAATATCTCTAGTGCAGTGTTGAAACACGAGGTATTTGTTTCCAAAGGGCTGTTAAAGCTGCCACAGTCTTTAAAATAGAAAAAGTTTACATTTATAGAGCTGGAATGTACGGAACCATGGTGTATAAACACTTGACACTCACAACGAATGAGCGTGCATCACAGGACAAAAGGGAATCCAACACTGAGAATTCACAATGAAAGAACAGGGAAAATAAATAGGAAGGTGCCTGAAGCAGTAGGAATACCAGTTCACAGAGCCTTAATTGTAAAGGACACTGTTTATTCAATGGGAAATTGTGTTCCAAGAAGCGAGAAGTGAGTGTGATACTCTTCACTTTTGTAATTCAGTGTAAATGAGGTGGCGTTTTAGCAAGAAAGTTGGTGAAACATGAATTCATCTGCATAGAGCCGAAGTAGTACCATAAAAGTATTCAAAGCTCTTAGAAATCAAAACGATCGTCAAGCTAGTGTTCAAACGAGAAATAACTTACATTTAAAGTCTGGTACTTTTGGCAAAATGCGCTATAGATACTTGGAATTCACAGTGAATGAGCTTGATTCACTGGGCAAAAGTGAAGCGAACGCTGCAATTCACAATGAAAGACTACGGAAATATGTAGAACGGTGCCTGACAAACAAGTTCATGGAGACGTAGGATCTGAAGGACACTGGTTTGTCACTGGGAAACTGTGTTCATAGGAAAGAGAAGTGAGTGTGATGCCGGTTTACACTTACCATTCAGAGTAAGGAATTTGGGTCTTTAGGGAAAATATGGTGAAACATCCATCATATTCGTAGAGCTGATGCACTTACTGTAAAATAACTCAAAACTCTTAGAAATCAAAATGTTAGTTGAGCTAGTGTTCAGAGTAGTAATAATTTACTTACAAAGTCTGGTATATCTGGCTAAACGCGCTATAGATAGCCTTGAATTCACAGTGAGTGAGCTTGAATCCCTGGACAAAAGTGCACCAAACATGGCTATTCACAATGAATTACTGGGGAAATATGTGTGAAGGTGCCTCAAACAGGAGGAATACAAGTTCACAGAGCCTTAATAAGTGAAGGACAATGTTTCCTCACTGGGACATTGAGTCCATAGAGGAGAGAATTCAATACGCTACTCTACTTTTCGGATTCATTCTAAAAGCGTTGGCATTTTAGCCAGCATTTTGGTACACATAAATTCATCTGCGTAGAGCTGCTGTAGTAGCGTAAAAGTATTCAAAATTCTTGGAAAATAAACGGTAGTCAACCTAGTGATCAAAGTGGTAATAATTTACATTTAAAATCTGCTATCTTTTGAAAAAGACTGTACACGTACTTGGAATTCAGAGTGAATGAGCTTGAATGTCAGTGCACAAGTACATCAAACATTGAACTTCACCATGAAAGACTAGGGAAATATGTAGGAAGGGTCCTGAAACAAAAGGAATACAAGTTAAGAGAGCCATAATGTGAGAGGACACTGTTTAGTCACTGGGAAGTTGTGTTCAAAGACAGAGAGGTGAGTGCGATATACTTTGCTTTTGTAATTCAGTATAAATGAGTTGGCGTTTTAAGAAGAAACTTGGTGAAACATGAACATTTTAAAGAGCTCATATAACTTTATAAAAGTATTCAAAACTCTTAGAAATAAAATTGATAGTCAAGCTAGTGTTCAAATTAGTAATAAGTTACATTTCAAGTCTGGTATATTTCGCAAAACGCGCTGTAGATACTTGGAATTCAAGGTCAATGAGCTTGAATCACTGGACACAAGTGAATCAAACGGGAAAATTCACGATGACCTACTAGGCAAACGTGTGCAGGTGTCTCAAACAGGAGCAACACCAGTTCACAGAGCCTTAATATGGGAAGGACACTGTTTCCTCACTGGGACACTGAGTCCATGGAGGAGAGAATTCAATACGCTACTCTACTTTTATAATTCAGTCTAATTAGTGGGCATTTTAGCCAGAATGTTGGTACAAAGAAATTCATCTGCACAGAGCTGAGGTAGTAGCATAAAAGTATTCAAAATTCTTGGGAATCAAAATGATAGTCAACCTAGTGATCAAAGTGGTAAAAATTTACACTTCAAGTCTGCTATCTTTGGCGAAACGCTGCATACATACTTGGAATGCACAGTGATTGAGCTTGAATCTCTGTACAAAAGTGAGTCAAACATTGAAATTCACAAGACTAGGGAAATATGAAGGAAAGTGCCTGAAACAGGAGAAACACAACTTCACAGAGCCTTAATATGTGAAGGACACTGTTTCCTCACTGGGAAGTAGTATTCCAAGAGCAGAAAAGTGAGTGTGATACTGGTTACCCTTGGAATACTTTTGTAGAACCTGAATATCTCTAGTGCAGTGTTGAAACACGAGGTATTTGTTTCCAAAGGGCTGTTAAAGCTGCCACAGTCTTTAAAATAGAAAAAGTTTACATTTATAGAGCTGGAATGTACGGAACCATGGTGTATAAACACTTGACACTCACAACGAATGAGCGTGCATCACAGGACAAAAGGGAATCCAACACTGAGAATTCACAATGAAAGAACAGGGAAAATAAATAGGAAGGTGCCTGAAGCAGTAGGAATACCAGTTCACAGAGCCTTAATTGTAAAGGACACTGTTTATTCAATGGGAAATTGTGTTCCAAGAAGCGAGAAGTGAGTGTGATACTCTTCACTTTTGTAATTCAGTGTAAATGAGGTGGCGTTTTAGCAAGAAAGTTGGTGAAACATGAATTCATCTGCATAGAGCCGAAGTAGTACCATAAAAGTATTCAAAGCTCTTAGAAATCAAAACGATCGTCAAGCTAGTGTTCAAACGAGAAATAACTTACATTTAAAGTCTGGTACTTTTGGCAAAATGCGCTATAGATACTTGGAATTCACAGTGAATGAGCTTGATTCACTGGGCAAAAGTGAAGCGAACGCTGCAATTCACAATGAAAGACTACGGAAATATGTAGAACGGTGCCTGACAAACAAGTTCATGGAGACGTAGGATCTGAAGGACACTGGTTTGTCACTGGGAAACTGTGTTCATAGGAAAGAGAAGTGAGTGTGATGCCGGTTTACACTTACCATTCAGAGTAAGGAATTTGGGTCTTTAGGGAAAATATGGTGAAACATCCATCATATTCGTAGAGCTGATGCACTTACTGTAAAATAACTCAAAACTCTTAGAAATCAAAATGTTAGTTGAGCTAGTGTTCAGAGTAGTAATAATTTACTTACAAAGTCTGGTATATCTGGCTAAACGCGCTATAGATAGCCTTGAATTCACAGTGAGTGAGCTTGAATCCCTGGACAAAAGTGCACCAAACATGGCTATTCACAATGAATTACTGGGGAAATATGTGTGAAGGTGCCTCAAACAGGAGGAATACAAGTTCACAGAGCCTTAATAAGTGAAGGACAATGTTTCCTCACTGGGACATTGAGTCCATAGAGGAGAGAATTCAATACGCTACTCTACTTTTCGGATTCATTCTAAAAGCGTTGGCATTTTAGCCAGCATTTTGGTACACATAAATTCATCTGCGTAGAGCTGCTGTAGTAGCGTAAAAGTATTCAAAATTCTTGGAAAATAAACGGTAGTCAACCTAGTGATCAAAGTGGTAATAATTTACATTTAAAATCTGCTATCTTTTGAAAAAGACTGTACACGTACTTGGAATTCAGAGTGAATGAGCTTGAATGTCAGTGCACAAGTACATCAAACATTGAACTTCACCATGAAAGACTAGGGAAATATGTAGGAAGGGTCCTGAAACAAAAGGAATACAAGTTAAGAGAGCCATAATGTGAGAGGACACTGTTTAGTCACTGGGAAGTTGTGTTCAAAGACAGAGAGGTGAGTGCGATATACTTTGCTTTTGTAATTCAGTATAAATGAGTTGGCGTTTTAAGAAGAAACTTGGTGAAACATGAACATTTTAAAGAGCTCATATAACTTTATAAAAGTATTCAAAACTCTTAGAAATAAAATTGATAGTCAAGCTAGTGTTCAAATTAGTAATAAGTTACATTTCAAGTCTGGTATATTTCGCAAAACGCGCTGTAGATACTTGGAATTCAAGGTCAATGAGCTTGAATCACTGGACACAAGTGAATCAAACGGGAAAATTCACGATGACCTACTAGGCAAACGTGTGCAGGTGTCTCAAACAGGAGCAACACCAGTTCACAGAGCCTTAATATGGGAAGGACACTGTTTCCTCACTGGGACACTGAGTCCATGGAGGAGAGAATTCAATACGCTACTCTACTTTTATAATTCAGTCTAATTAGTGGGCATTTTAGCCAGAATGTTGGTACAAAGAAATTCATCTGCACAGAGCTGAGGTAGTAGCATAAAAGTATTCAAAATTCTTGGGAATCAAAATGATAGTCAACCTAGTGATCAAAGTGGTAAAAATTTACACTTCAAGTCTGCTATCTTTGGCGAAACGCTGCATACATACTTGGAATGCACAGTGATTGAGCTTGAATCTCTGTACAAAAGTGAGTCAAACATTGAAATTCACAAGACTAGGGAAATATGAAGGAAAGTGCCTGAAACAGGAGAAACACAACTTCACAGAGCCTTAATATGTGAAGGACACTGTTTCCTCACTGGGAAGTAGTATTCCAAGAGCAGAAAAGTGAGTGTGATACTGGTTACCCTTGGAATACTTTTGTAGAACCTGAATATCTCTAGTGCAGTGTTGAAACACGAGGTATTTGTTTCCAAAGGGCTGTTAAAGCTGCCACAGTCTTTAAAATAGAAAAAGTTTACATTTATAGAGCTGGAATGTACGGAACCATGGTGTATAAACACTCGACACTCACAACGAATGAGCGTGCATCACAGGACAAAAGGGAATCCAACACTGAGAATTCACAATGAAAGAACAGGGAAAATAAATAGGAAGGTGCCTGAAGCAGTAGGAATACCAGTTCACAGAGCCTTAATTGTAAAGGACACTGTTTATTCAATGGGAAATTGTGTTCCAAGAAGCGAGAAGTGAGTGTGATACTCTTCACTTTTGTAATTCAGTGTAAATGAGGTGGCGTTTTAGCAAGAAAGTTGGTGAAACATGAATTCATCTGCATAGAGCCGAAGTAGTACCATAAAAGTATTCAAAGCTCTTAGAAATCAAAACGATCGTCAAGCTAGTGTTCAAACGAGAAATAACTTACATTTAAAGTCTGGTACTTTTGGCAAAATGCGCTATAGATACTTGGAATTCACAGTGAATGAGCTTGATTCACTGGGCAAAAGTGAAGCGAACGCTGCAATTCACAATGAAAGACTACGGAAATATGTAGAACGGTGCCTGACAAACAAGTTCATGGAGACGTAGGATCTGAAGGACACTGGTTTGTCACTGGGAAACTGTGTTCATAGGAAAGAGAAGTGAGTGTGATGCCGGTTTACACTTACCATTCAGAGTAAGGAATTTGGGTCTTTAGGGAAAATATGGTGAAACATCCATCATATTCGTAGAGCTGATGCACTTACTGTAAAATAACTCAAAACTCTTAGAAATCAAAATGTTAGTTGAGCTAGTGTTCAGAGTAGTAATAATTTACTTACAAAGTCTGGTATATCTGGCTAAACGCGCTATAGATAGCCTTGAATTCACAGTGAGTGAGCTTGAATCCCTGGACAAAAGTGCACCAAACATGGCTATTCACAATGAATTACTGGGGAAATATGTGTGAAGGTGCCTCAAACAGGAGGAATACAAGTTCACAGAGCCTTAATAAGTGAAGGACAATGTTTCCTCACTGGGACATTGAGTCCATAGAGGAGAGAATTCAATACGCTACTCTACTTTTCGGATTCATTCTAAAAGCGTTGGCATTTTAGCCAGCATTTTGGTACACATAAATTCATCTGCGTAGAGCTGCTGTAGTAGCGTAAAAGTATTCAAAATTCTTGGAAAATAAACGGTAGTCAACCTAGTGATCAAAGTGGTAATAATTTACATTTAAAATCTGCTATCTTTTGAAAAAGACTGTACACGTACTTGGAATTCAGAGTGAATGAGCTTGAATGTCAGTGCACAAGTACATCAAACATTGAACTTCACCATGAAAGACTAGGGAAATATGTAGGAAGGGTCCTGAAACAAAAGGAATACAAGTTAAGAGAGCCATAATGTGAGAGGACACTGTTTAGTCACTGGGAAGTTGTGTTCAAAGACAGAGAGGTGAGTGCGATATACTTTGCTTTTGTAATTCAGTATAAATGAGTTGGCGTTTTAAGAAGAAACTTGGTGAAACATGAACATTTTAAAGAGCTCATATAACTTTATAAAAGTATTCAAAACTCTTAGAAATAAAATTGATAGTCAAGCTAGTGTTCAAATTAGTAATAAGTTACATTTCAAGTCTGGTATATTTCGCAAAACGCGCTGTAGATACTTGGAATTCAAGGTCAATGAGCTTGAATCACTGGACACAAGTGAATCAAACGGGAAAATTCACGATGACCTACTAGGCAAACGTGTGCAGGTGTCTCAAACAGGAGCAACACCAGTTCACAGAGCCTTAATATGGGAAGGACACTGTTTCCTCACTGGGACACTGAGTCCATGGAGGAGAGAATTCAATACGCTACTCTACTTTTATAATTCAGTCTAATTAGTGGGCATTTTAGCCAGAATGTTGGTACAAAGAAATTCATCTGCACAGAGCTGAGGTAGTAGCATAAAAGTATTCAAAATTCTTGGGAATCAAAATGATAGTCAACCTAGTGATCAAAGTGGTAAAAATTTACACTTCAAGTCTGCTATCTTTGGCGAAACGCTGCATACATACTTGGAATGCACAGTGATTGAGCTTGAATCTCTGTACAAAAGTGAGTCAAACATTGAAATTCACAAGACTAGGGAAATATGAAGGAAAGTGCCTGAAACAGGAGAAACACAACTTCACAGAGCCTTAATATGTGAAGGACACTGTTTCCTCACTGGGAAGTAGTATTCCAAGAGCAGAAAAGTGAGTGTGATACTGGTTACCCTTGGAATACTTTTGTAGAACCTGAATATCTCTAGTGCAGTGTTGAAACACGAGGTATTTGTTTCCAAAGGGCTGTTAAAGCTGCCACAGTCTTTAAAATAGAAAAAGTTTACATTTATAGAGCTGGAATGTACGGAACCATGGTGTATAAACACTCGACACTCACAACGAATGAGCGTGCATCACAGGACAAAAGGGAATCCAACACTGAGAATTCACAATGAAAGAACAGGGAAAATAAATAGGAAGGTGCCTGAAGCAGTAGGAATACCAGTTCACAGAGCCTTAATTGTAAAGGACACTGTTTATTCAATGGGAAATTGTGTTCCAAGAAGCGAGAAGTGAGTGTGATACTCTTCACTTTTGTAATTCAGTGTAAATGAGGTGGCGTTTTAGCAAGAAAGTTGGTGAAACATGAATTCATCTGCATAGAGCCGAAGTAGTACCATAAAAGTATTCAAAGCTCTTAGAAATCAAAACGATCGTCAAGCTAGTGTTCAAACGAGAAATAACTTACATTTAAAGTCTGGTACTTTTGGCAAAATGCGCTATAGATACTTGGAATTCACAGTGAATGAGCTTGATTCACTGGGCAAAAGTGAAGCGAACGCTGCAATTCACAATGAAAGACTACGGAAATATGTAGAACGGTGCCTGACAAACAAGTTCATGGAGACGTAGGATCTGAAGGACACTGGTTTGTCACTGGGAAACTGTGTTCATAGGAAAGAGAAGTGAGTGTGATGCCGGTTTACACTTACCATTCAGAGTAAGGAATTTGGGTCTTTAGGGAAAATATGGTGAAACATCCATCATATTCGTAGAGCTGATGCACTTACTGTAAAATAACTCAAAACTCTTAGAAATCAAAATGTTAGTTGAGCTAGTGTTCAGAGTAGTAATAATTTACTTACAAAGTCTGGTATATCTGGCTAAACGCGCTATAGATAGCCTTGAATTCACAGTGAGTGAGCTTGAATCCCTGGACAAAAGTGCACCAAACATGGCTATTCACAATGAATTACTGGGGAAATATGTGTGAAGGTGCCTCAAACAGGAGGAATACAAGTTCACAGAGCCTTAATAAGTGAAGGACAATGTTTCCTCACTGGGACATTGAGTCCATAGAGGAGAGAATTCAATACGCTACTCTACTTTTCGGATTCATTCTAAAAGCGTTGGCATTTTAGCCAGCATTTTGGTACACATAAATTCATCTGCGTAGAGCTGCTGTAGTAGCGTAAAAGTATTCAAAATTCTTGGAAAATAAACGGTAGTCAACCTAGTGATCAAAGTGGTAATAATTTACATTTAAAATCTGCTATCTTTTGAAAAAGACTGTACACGTACTTGGAATTCAGAGTGAATGAGCTTGAATGTCAGTGCACAAGTACATCAAACATTGAACTTCACCATGAAAGACTAGGGAAATATGTAGGAAGGGTCCTGAAACAAAAGGAATACAAGTTAAGAGAGCCATAATGTGAGAGGACACTGTTTAGTCACTGGGAAGTTGTGTTCAAAGACAGAGAGGTGAGTGCGATATACTTTGCTTTTGTAATTCAGTATAAATGAGTTGGCGTTTTAAGAAGAAACTTGGTGAAACATGAACATTTTAAAGAGCTCATATAACTTTATAAAAGTATTCAAAACTCTTAGAAATAAAATTGATAGTCAAGCTAGTGTTCAAATTAGTAATAAGTTACATTTCAAGTCTGGTATATTTCGCAAAACGCGCTGTAGATACTTGGAATTCAAGGTCAATGAGCTTGAATCACTGGACACAAGTGAATCAAACGGGAAAATTCACGATGACCTACTAGGCAAACGTGTGCAGGTGTCTCAAACAGGAGCAACACCAGTTCACAGAGCCTTAATATGGGAAGGACACTGTTTCCTCACTGGGACACTGAGTCCATGGAGGAGAGAATTCAATACGCTACTCTACTTTTATAATTCAGTCTAATTAGTGGGCATTTTAGCCAGAATGTTGGTACAAAGAAATTCATCTGCACAGAGCTGAGGTAGTAGCATAAAAGTATTCAAAATTCTTGGGAATCAAAATGATAGTCAACCTAGTGATCAAAGTGGTAAAAATTTACACTTCAAGTCTGCTATCTTTGGCGAAACGCTGCATACATACTTGGAATGCACAGTGATTGAGCTTGAATCTCTGTACAAAAGTGAGTCAAACATTGAAATTCACAAGACTAGGGAAATATGAAGGAAAGTGCCTGAAACAGGAGAAACACAACTTCACAGAGCCTTAATATGTGAAGGACACTGTTTCCTCACTGGGAAGTAGTATTCCAAGAGCAGAAAAGTGAGTGTGATACTGGTTACCCTTGGAATACTTTTGTAGAACCTGAATATCTCTAGTGCAGTGTTGAAACACGAGGTATTTGTTTCCAAAGGGCTGTTAAAGCTGCCACAGTCTTTAAAATAGAAAAAGTTTACATTTATAGAGCTGGAATGTACGGAACCATGGTGTATAAACACTCGACACTCACAACGAATGAGCGTGCATCACAGGACAAAAGGGAATCCAACACTGAGAATTCACAATGAAAGAACAGGGAAAATAAATAGGAAGGTGCCTGAAGCAGTAGGAATACCAGTTCACAGAGCCTTAATTGTAAAGGACACTGTTTATTCAATGGGAAATTGTGTTCCAAGAAGCGAGAAGTGAGTGTGATACTCTTCACTTTTGTAATTCAGTGTAAATGAGGTGGCGTTTTAGCAAGAAAGTTGGTGAAACATGAATTCATCTGCATAGAGCCGAAGTAGTACCATAAAAGTATTCAAAGCTCTTAGAAATCAAAACGATCGTCAAGCTAGTGTTCAAACGAGAAATAACTTACATTTAAAGTCTGGTACTTTTGGCAAAATGCGCTATAGATACTTGGAATTCACAGTGAATGAGCTTGATTCACTGGGCAAAAGTGAAGCGAACGCTGCAATTCACAATGAAAGACTACGGAAATATGTAGAACGGTGCCTGACAAACAAGTTCATGGAGACGTAGGATCTGAAGGACACTGGTTTGTCACTGGGAAACTGTGTTCATAGGAAAGAGAAGTGAGTGTGATGCCGGTTTACACTTACCATTCAGAGTAAGGAATTTGGGTCTTTAGGGAAAATATGGTGAAACATCCATCATATTCGTAGAGCTGATGCACTTACTGTAAAATAACTCAAAACTCTTAGAAATCAAAATGTTAGTTGAGCTAGTGTTCAGAGTAGTAATAATTTACTTACAAAGTCTGGTATATCTGGCTAAACGCGCTATAGATAGCCTTGAATTCACAGTGAGTGAGCTTGAATCCCTGGACAAAAGTGCACCAAACATGGCTATTCACAATGAATTACTGGGGAAATATGTGTGAAGGTGCCTCAAACAGGAGGAATACAAGTTCACAGAGCCTTAATAAGTGAAGGACAATGTTTCCTCACTGGGACATTGAGTCCATAGAGGAGAGAATTCAATACGCTACTCTACTTTTCGGATTCATTCTAAAAGCGTTGGCATTTTAGCCAGCATTTTGGTACACATAAATTCATCTGCGTAGAGCTGCTGTAGTAGCGTAAAAGTATTCAAAATTCTTGGAAAATAAACGGTAGTCAACCTAGTGATCAAAGTGGTAATAATTTACATTTAAAATCTGCTATCTTTTGAAAAAGACTGTACACGTACTTGGAATTCAGAGTGAATGAGCTTGAATGTCAGTGCACAAGTACATCAAACATTGAACTTCACCATGAAAGACTAGGGAAATATGTAGGAAGGGTCCTGAAACAAAAGGAATACAAGTTAAGAGAGCCATAATGTGAGAGGACACTGTTTAGTCACTGGGAAGTTGTGTTCAAAGACAGAGAGGTGAGTGCGATATACTTTGCTTTTGTAATTCAGTATAAATGAGTTGGCGTTTTAAGAAGAAACTTGGTGAAACATGAACATTTTAAAGAGCTCATATAACTTTATAAAAGTATTCAAAACTCTTAGAAATAAAATTGATAGTCAAGCTAGTGTTCAAATTAGTAATAAGTTACATTTCAAGTCTGGTATATTTCGCAAAACGCGCTGTAGATACTTGGAATTCAAGGTCAATGAGCTTGAATCACTGGACACAAGTGAATCAAACGGGAAAATTCACGATGACCTACTAGGCAAACGTGTGCAGGTGTCTCAAACAGGAGCAACACCAGTTCACAGAGCCTTAATATGGGAAGGACACTGTTTCCTCACTGGGACACTGAGTCCATGGAGGAGAGAATTCAATACGCTACTCTACTTTTATAATTCAGTCTAATTAGTGGGCATTTTAGCCAGAATGTTGGTACAAAGAAATTCATCTGCACAGAGCTGAGGTAGTAGCATAAAAGTATTCAAAATTCTTGGGAATCAAAATGATAGTCAACCTAGTGATCAAAGTGGTAAAAATTTACACTTCAAGTCTGCTATCTTTGGCGAAACGCTGCATACATACTTGGAATGCACAGTGATTGAGCTTGAATCTCTGTACAAAAGTGAGTCAAACATTGAAATTCACAAGACTAGGGAAATATGAAGGAAAGTGCCTGAAACAGGAGAAACACAACTTCACAGAGCCTTAATATGTGAAGGACACTGTTTCCTCACTGGGAAGTAGTATTCCAAGAGCAGAAAAGTGAGTGTGATACTGGTTACCCTTGGAATACTTTTGTAGAACCTGAATATCTCTAGTGCAGTGTTGAAACACGAGGTATTTGTTTCCAAAGGGCTGTTAAAGCTGCCACAGTCTTTAAAATAGAAAAAGTTTACATTTATAGAGCTGGAATGTACGGAACCATGGTGTATAAACACTCGACACTCACAACGAATGAGCGTGCATCACAGGACAAAAGGGAATCCAACACTGAGAATTCACAATGAAAGAACAGGGAAAATAAATAGGAAGGTGCCTGAAGCAGTAGGAATACCAGTTCACAGAGCCTTAATTGTAAAGGACACTGTTTATTCAATGGGAAATTGTGTTCCAAGAAGCGAGAAGTGAGTGTGATACTCTTCACTTTTGTAATTCAGTGTAAATGAGGTGGCGTTTTAGCAAGAAAGTTGGTGAAACATGAATTCATCTGCATAGAGCCGAAGTAGTACCATAAAAGTATTCAAAGCTCTTAGAAATCAAAACGATCGTCAAGCTAGTGTTCAAACGAGAAATAACTTACATTTAAAGTCTGGTACTTTTGGCAAAATGCGCTATAGATACTTGGAATTCACAGTGAATGAGCTTGATTCACTGGGCAAAAGTGAAGCGAACGCTGCAATTCACAATGAAAGACTACGGAAATATGTAGAACGGTGCCTGACAAACAAGTTCATGGAGACGTAGGATCTGAAGGACACTGGTTTGTCACTGGGAAACTGTGTTCATAGGAAAGAGAAGTGAGTGTGATGCCGGTTTACACTTACCATTCAGAGTAAGGAATTTGGGTCTTTAGGGAAAATATGGTGAAACATCCATCATATTCGTAGAGCTGATGCACTTACTGTAAAATAACTCAAAACTCTTAGAAATCAAAATGTTAGTTGAGCTAGTGTTCAGAGTAGTAATAATTTACTTACAAAGTCTGGTATATCTGGCTAAACGCGCTATAGATAGCCTTGAATTCACAGTGAGTGAGCTTGAATCCCTGGACAAAAGTGCACCAAACATGGCTATTCACAATGAATTACTGGGGAAATATGTGTGAAGGTGCCTCAAACAGGAGGAATACAAGTTCACAGAGCCTTAATAAGTGAAGGACAATGTTTCCTCACTGGGACATTGAGTCCATAGAGGAGAGAATTCAATACGCTACTCTACTTTTCGGATTCATTCTAAAAGCGTTGGCATTTTAGCCAGCATTTTGGTACACATAAATTCATCTGCGTAGAGCTGCTGTAGTAGCGTAAAAGTATTCAAAATTCTTGGAAAATAAACGGTAGTCAACCTAGTGATCAAAGTGGTAATAATTTACATTTAAAATCTGCTATCTTTTGAAAAAGACTGTACACGTACTTGGAATTCAGAGTGAATGAGCTTGAATGTCAGTGCACAAGTACATCAAACATTGAACTTCACCATGAAAGACTAGGGAAATATGTAGGAAGGGTCCTGAAACAAAAGGAATACAAGTTAAGAGAGCCATAATGTGAGAGGACACTGTTTAGTCACTGGGAAGTTGTGTTCAAAGACAGAGAGGTGAGTGCGATATACTTTGCTTTTGTAATTCAGTATAAATGAGTTGGCGTTTTAAGAAGAAACTTGGTGAAACATGAACATTTTAAAGAGCTCATATAACTTTATAAAAGTATTCAAAACTCTTAGAAATAAAATTGATAGTCAAGCTAGTGTTCAAATTAGTAATAAGTTACATTTCAAGTCTGGTATATTTCGCAAAACGCGCTGTAGATACTTGGAATTCAAGGTCAATGAGCTTGAATCACTGGACACAAGTGAATCAAACGGGAAAATTCACGATGACCTACTAGGCAAACGTGTGCAGGTGTCTCAAACAGGAGCAACACCAGTTCACAGAGCCTTAATATGGGAAGGACACTGTTTCCTCACTGGGACACTGAGTCCATGGAGGAGAGAATTCAATACGCTACTCTACTTTTATAATTCAGTCTAATTAGTGGGCATTTTAGCCAGAATGTTGGTACAAAGAAATTCATCTGCACAGAGCTGAGGTAGTAGCATAAAAGTATTCAAAATTCTTGGGAATCAAAATGATAGTCAACCTAGTGATCAAAGTGGTAAAAATTTACACTTCAAGTCTGCTATCTTTGGCGAAACGCTGCATACATACTTGGAATGCACAGTGATTGAGCTTGAATCTCTGTACAAAAGTGAGTCAAACATTGAAATTCACAAGACTAGGGAAATATGAAGGAAAGTGCCTGAAACAGGAGAAACACAACTTCACAGAGCCTTAATATGTGAAGGACACTGTTTCCTCACTGGGAAGTAGTATTCCAAGAGCAGAAAAGTGAGTGTGATACTGGTTACCCTTGGAATACTTTTGTAGAACCTGAATATCTCTAGTGCAGTGTTGAAACACGAGGTATTTGTTTCCAAAGGGCTGTTAAAGCTGCCACAGTCTTTAAAATAGAAAAAGTTTACATTTATAGAGCTGGAATGTACGGAACCATGGTGTATAAACACTCGACACTCACAACGAATGAGCGTGCATCACAGGACAAAAGGGAATCCAACACTGAGAATTCACAATGAAAGAACAGGGAAAATAAATAGGAAGGTGCCTGAAGCAGTAGGAATACCAGTTCACAGAGCCTTAATTGTAAAGGACACTGTTTATTCAATGGGAAATTGTGTTCCAAGAAGCGAGAAGTGAGTGTGATACTCTTCACTTTTGTAATTCAGTGTAAATGAGGTGGCGTTTTAGCAAGAAAGTTGGTGAAACATGAATTCATCTGCATAGAGCCGAAGTAGTACCATAAAAGTATTCAAAGCTCTTAGAAATCAAAACGATCGTCAAGCTAGTGTTCAAACGAGAAATAACTTACATTTAAAGTCTGGTACTTTTGGCAAAATGCGCTATAGATACTTGGAATTCACAGTGAATGAGCTTGATTCACTGGGCAAAAGTGAAGCGAACGCTGCAATTCACAATGAAAGACTACGGAAATATGTAGAAAGGTGCCTGACAAACAAGTTCATGGAGACGTAGGATCTGAAGGACACTGGTTTGTCACTGGGAAACTGTGTTCATAGGAAAGAGAAGTGAGTGTGATGCCGGTTTACACTTACCATTCAGAGTAAGGAATTTGGGTCTTTAGGGAAAATATGGTGAAACATCCATCATATTCGTAGAGCTGATGCACTTACTGTAAAATAACTCAAAACTCTTAGAAATCAAAATGTTAGTTGAGCTAGTGTTCAGAGTAGTAATAATTTACTTACAAAGTCTGGTATATCTGGCTAAACGCGCTATAGATAGCCTTGAATTCACAGTGAGTGAGCTTGAATCCCTGGACAAAAGTGCACCAAACATGGCTATTCACAATGAATTACTGGGGAAATATGTGTGAAGGTGCCTCAAACAGGAGGAATACAAGTTCACAGAGCCTTAATAAGTGAAGGACAATGTTTCCTCACTGGGACATTGAGTCCATAGAGGAGAGAATTCAATACGCTACTCTACTTTTCGGATTCATTCTAAAAGCGTTGGCATTTTAGCCAGCATTTTGGTACACATAAATTCATCTGCGTAGAGCTGCTGTAGTAGCGTAAAAGTATTCAAAATTCTTGGAAAATAAACGGTAGTCAACCTAGTGATCAAAGTGGTAATAATTTACATTTAAAATCTGCTATCTTTTGAAAAAGACTGTACACGTACTTGGAATTCAGAGTGAATGAGCTTGAATGTCAGTGCACAAGTACATCAAACATTGAACTTCACCATGAAAGACTAGGGAAATATGTAGGAAGGGTCCTGAAACAAAAGGAATACAAGTTAAGAGAGCCATAATGTGAGAGGACACTGTTTAGTCACTGGGAAGTTGTGTTCAAAGACAGAGAGGTGAGTGCGATATACTTTGCTTTTGTAATTCAGTATAAATGAGTTGGCGTTTTAAGAAGAAACTTGGTGAAACATGAACATTTTAAAGAGCTCATATAACTTTATAAAAGTATTCAAAACTCTTAGAAATAAAATTGATAGTCAAGCTAGTGTTCAAATTAGTAATAAGTTACATTTCAAGTCTGGTATATTTCGCAAAACGCGCTGTAGATACTTGGAATTCAAGGTCAATGAGCTTGAATCACTGGACACAAGTGAATCAAACGGGAAAATTCACGATGACCTACTAGGCAAACGTGTGCAGGTGTCTCAAACAGGAGCAACACCAGTTCACAGAGCCTTAATATGGGAAGGACACTGTTTCCTCACTGGGACACTGAGTCCATGGAGGAGAGAATTCAATACGCTACTCTACTTTTATAATTCAGTCTAATTAGTGGGCATTTTAGCCAGAATGTTGGTACAAAGAAATTCATCTGCACAGAGCTGAGGTAGTAGCATAAAAGTATTCAAAATTCTTGGGAATCAAAATGATAGTCAACCTAGTGATCAAAGTGGTAAAAATTTACACTTCAAGTCTGCTATCTTTGGCGAAACGCTGCATACATACTTGGAATGCACAGTGATTGAGCTTGAATCTCTGTACAAAAGTGAGTCAAACATTGAAATTCACAAGACTAGGGAAATATGAAGGAAAGTGCCTGAAACAGGAGAAACACAACTTCACAGAGCCTTAATATGTGAAGGACACTGTTTCCTCACTGGGAAGTAGTATTCCAAGAGCAGAAAAGTGAGTGTGATACTGGTTACCCTTGGAATACTTTTGTAGAACCTGAATATCTCTAGTGCAGTGTTGAAACACGAGGTATTTGTTTCCAAAGGGCTGTTAAAGCTGCCACAGTCTTTAAAATAGAAAAAGTTTACATTTATAGAGCTGGAATGTACGGAACCATGGTGTATAAACACTCGACACTCACAACGAATGAGCGTGCATCACAGGACAAAAGGGAATCCAACACTGAGAATTCACAATGAAAGAACAGGGAAAATAAATAGGAAGGTGCCTGAAGCAGTAGGAATACCAGTTCACAGAGCCTTAATTGTAAAGGACACTGTTTATTCAATGGGAAATTGTGTTCCAAGAAGCGAGAAGTGAGTGTGATACTCTTCACTTTTGTAATTCAGTGTAAATGAGGTGGCGTTTTAGCAAGAAAGTTGGTGAAACATGAATTCATCTGCATAGAGCCGAAGTAGTACCATAAAAGTATTCAAAGCTCTTAGAAATCAAAACGATCGTCAAGCTAGTGTTCAAACGAGAAATAACTTACATTTAAAGTCTGGTACTTTTGGCAAAATGCGCTATAGATACTTGGAATTCACAGTGAATGAGCTTGATTCACTGGGCAAAAGTGAAGCGAACGCTGCAATTCACAATGAAAGACTACGGAAATATGTAGAAAGGTGCCTGACAAACAAGTTCATGGAGACGTAGGATCTGAAGGACACTGGTTTGTCACTGGGAAACTGTGTTCATAGGAAAGAGAAGTGAGTGTGATGCCGGTTTACACTTACCATTCAGAGTAAGGAATTTGGGTCTTTAGGGAAAATATGGTGAAACATCCATCATATTCGTAGAGCTGATGCACTTACTGTAAAATAACTCAAAACTCTTAGAAATCAAAATGTTAGTTGAGCTAGTGTTCAGAGTAGTAATAATTTACTTACAAAGTCTGGTATATCTGGCTAAACGCGCTATAGATAGCCTTGAATTCACAGTGAGTGAGCTTGAATCCCTGGACAAAAGTGCACCAAACATGGCTATTCACAATGAATTACTGGGGAAATATGTGTGAAGGTGCCTCAAACAGGAGGAATACAAGTTCACAGAGCCTTAATAAGTGAAGGACAATGTTTCCTCACTGGGACATTGAGTCCATAGAGGAGAGAATTCAATACGCTACTCTACTTTTCGGATTCATTCTAAAAGCGTTGGCATTTTAGCCAGCATTTTGGTACACATAAATTCATCTGCGTAGAGCTGCTGTAGTAGCGTAAAAGTATTCAAAATTCTTGGAAAATAAACGGTAGTCAACCTAGTGATCAAAGTGGTAATAATTTACATTTAAAATCTGCTATCTTTTGAAAAAGACTGTACACGTACTTGGAATTCAGAGTGAATGAGCTTGAATGTCAGTGCACAAGTACATCAAACATTGAACTTCACCATGAAAGACTAGGGAAATATGTAGGAAGGGTCCTGAAACAAAAGGAATACAAGTTAAGAGAGCCATAATGTGAGAGGACACTGTTTAGTCACTGGGAAGTTGTGTTCAAAGACAGAGAGGTGAGTGCGATATACTTTGCTTTTGTAATTCAGTATAAATGAGTTGGCGTTTTAAGAAGAAACTTGGTGAAACATGAACATTTTAAAGAGCTCATATAACTTTATAAAAGTATTCAAAACTCTTAGAAATAAAATTGATAGTCAAGCTAGTGTTCAAATTAGTAATAAGTTACATTTCAAGTCTGGTATATTTCGCAAAACGCGCTGTAGATACTTGGAATTCAAGGTCAATGAGCTTGAATCACTGGACACAAGTGAATCAAACGGGAAAATTCACGATGACCTACTAGGCAAACGTGTGCAGGTGTCTCAAACAGGAGCAACACCAGTTCACAGAGCCTTAATATGGGAAGGACACTGTTTCCTCACTGGACACTGAGTCCATGGAGGAGAGAATTCAATACGCTACTCTACTTTTATAATTCAGTCTAATTAGTGGGCATTTTAGCCAGAATGTTGGTACAAAGAAATTCATCTGCACAGAGCTGAGGTAGTAGCATAAAAGTATTCAAAATTCTTGGGAATCAAAATGATAGTCAACCTAGTGATCAAAGTGGTAAAAATTTACACTTCAAGTCTGCTATCTTTGGCGAAACGCTGCATACATACTTGGAATGCACAGTGATTGAGCTTGAATCTCTGTACAAAAGTGAGTCAAACATTGAAATTCACAAGACTAGGGAAATATGAAGGAAAGTGCCTGAAACAGGAGAAACACAACTTCACAGAGCCTTAATATGTGAAGGACACTGTTTCCTCACTGGGAAGTAGTATTCCAAGAGCAGAAAAGTGAGTGTGATACTGGTTACCCTTGGAATACTTTTGTAGAACCTGAATATCTCTAGTGCAGTGTTGAAACACGAGGTATTTGTTTCCAAAGGGCTGTTAAAGCTGCCACAGTCTTTAAAATAGAAAAAGTTTACATTTATAGAGCTGGAATGTACGGAACCATGGTGTATAAACACTCGACACTCACAACGAATGAGCGTGCATCACAGGACAAAAGGGAATCCAACACTGAGAATTCACAATGAAAGAACAGGGAAAATAAATAGGAAGGTGCCTGAAGCAGTAGGAATACCAGTTCACAGAGCCTTAATTGTAAAGGACACTGTTTATTCAATGGGAAATTGTGTTCCAAGAAGCGAGAAGTGAGTGTGATACTCTTCACTTTTGTAATTCAGTGTAAATGAGGTGGCGTTTTAGCAAGAAAGTTGGTGAAACATGAATTCATCTGCATAGAGCCGAAGTAGTACCATAAAAGTATTCAAAGCTCTTAGAAATCAAAACGATCGTCAAGCTAGTGTTCAAACGAGAAATAACTTACATTTAAAGTCTGGTACTTTTGGCAAAATGCGCTATAGATACTTGGAATTCACAGTGAATGAGCTTGATTCACTGGGCAAAAGTGAAGCGAACGCTGCAATTCACAATGAAAGACTACGGAAATATGTAGAAAGGTGCCTGACAAACAAGTTCATGGAGACGTAGGATCTGAAGGACACTGGTTTGTCACTGGGAAACTGTGTTCATAGGAAGAGAAGTGAGTGTGATGCCGGTTTACACTTACCATTCAGAGTAAGGAATTTGGGTCTTTAGGGAAAATATGGTGAAACATCCATCATATTCGTAGAGCTGATGCACTTACTGTAAAATAACTCAAAACTCTTAGAAATCAAAATGTTAGTTGAGCTAGTGTTCAGAGTAGTAATAATTTACTTACAAAGTCTGGTATATCTGGCTAAACGCGCTATAGATAGCCTTGAATTCACAGTGAGTGAGCTTGAATCCCTGGACAAAAGTGCACCAAACATGGCTATTCACAATGAATTACTGGGGAAATATGTGTGAAGGTGCCTCAAACAGGAGGAATACAAGTTCACAGAGCCTTAATAAGTGAAGGACAATGTTTCCTCACTGGGACATTGAGTCCATAGAGGAGAGAATTCAATACGCTACTCTACTTTTCGGATTCATTCTAAAAGCGTTGGCATTTTAGCCAGCATTTTGGTACACATAAATTCATCTGCGTAGAGCTGCTGTAGTAGCGTAAAAGTATTCAAAATTCTTGGAAAATAAACGGTAGTCAACCTAGTGATCAAAGTGGTAATAATTTACATTTAAAATCTGCTATCTTTTGAAAAAGACTGTACACGTACTTGGAATTCAGAGTGAATGAGCTTGAATGTCAGTGCACAAGTACATCAAACATTGAACTTCACCATGAAAGACTAGGGAAATATGTAGGAAGGGTCCTGAAACAAAAGGAATACAAGTTAAGAGAGCCATAATGTGAGAGGACACTGTTTAGTCACTGGGAAGTTGTGTTCAAAGACAGAGAGGTGAGTGCGATATACTTTGCTTTTGTAATTCAGTATAAATGAGTTGGCGTTTTAAGAAGAAACTTGGTGAAACATGAACATTTTAAAGAGCTCATATAACTTTATAAAAGTATTCAAAACTCTTAGAAATAAAATTGATAGTCAAGCTAGTGTTCAAATTAGTAATAAGTTACATTTCAAGTCTGGTATATTTCGCAAAACGCGCTGTAGATACTTGGAATTCAAGGTCAATGAGCTTGAATCACTGGACACAAGTGAATCAAACGGGAAAATTCACGATGACCTACTAGGCAAACGTGTGCAGGTGTCTCAAACAGGAGCAACACCAGTTCACAGAGCCTTAATATGGGAAGGACACTGTTTCCTCACTGGGACACTGAGTCCATGGAGGAGAGAATTCAATACGCTACTCTACTTTTATAATTCAGTCTAATTAGTGGGCATTTTAGCCAGAATGTTGGTACAAAGAAATTCATCTGCACAGAGCTGAGGTAGTAGCATAAAAGTATTCAAAATTCTTGGGAATCAAAATGATAGTCAACCTAGTGATCAAAGTGGTAAAAATTTACACTTCAAGTCTGCTATCTTTGGCGAAACGCTGCATACATACTTGGAATGCACAGTGATTGAGCTTGAATCTCTGTACAAAAGTGAGTCAAACATTGAAATTCACAAGACTAGGGAAATATGAAGGAAAGTGCCTGAAACAGGAGAAACACAACTTCACAGAGCCTTAATATGTGAAGGACACTGTTTCCTCACTGGGAAGTAGTATTCCAAGAGCAGAAAAGTGAGTGTGATACTGGTTACCCTTGGAATACTTTTGTAGACCTGAATATCTCTAGTGCAGTGTTGAAACACGAGGTATTTGTTTCCAAAGGGCTGTTAAAGCTGCCACAGTCTTTAAATAGAAAAAGTTTACATTTATAGAGCTGGAATGTACGGAACCATGGTGTATAAACACTCGACACTCACAACGAATGAGCGTGCATCACAGGACAAAAGGGAATCCAACACTGAGAATTCACAATGAAAGAACAGGGAAAATAAATAGGAAGGTGCCTGAAGCAGTAGGAATACCAGTTCACAGAGCCTTAATTGTAAAGGACACTGTTTATTCAATGGGAAATTGTGTTCCAAGAAGCGAGAAGTGAGTGTGATACTCTTCACTTTTGTAATTCAGTGTAAATGAGGTGGCGTTTTAGCAAGAAAGTTGGTGAAACATGAATTCATCTGCATAGAGCCGAAGTAGTACCATAAAAGTATTCAAAGCTCTTAGAAATCAAAACGATCGTCAAGCTAGTGTTCAAACGAGAAATAACTTACATTTAAAGTCTGGTACTTTTGGCAAAATGCGCTATAGATACTTGGAATTCACAGTGAATGAGCTTGATTCACTGGGCAAAAGTGAAGCGAACGCTGCAATTCACAATGAAAGACTACGGAAATATGTAGAAAGGTGCCTGACAAACAAGTTCATGGAGACGTAGGATCTGAAGGACACTGGTTTGTCACTGGGAAACTGTGTTCATAGGAAAGAGAAGTGAGTGTGATGCCGGTTTACACTTACCATTCAGAGTAAGGAATTTGGGTCTTTAGGGAAAATATGGTGAAACATCCATCATATTCGTAGAGCTGATGCACTTACTGTAAAATAACTCAAAACTCTTAGAAATCAAATGTTAGTTGAGCTAGTGTTCAGAGTAGTAATAATTTACTTACAAAGTCTGGTATATCTGGCTAAACGCGCTATAGATAGCCTTGAATTCACAGTGAG
>JAPDVU010000155.1:0-30425 GCA_026230045.1 Corynorhinus townsendii
ATATAAAATCTTCTGCAGCATTAGTTGAGATTTTAATGTACTAGTAAACTGAAGTTGTGCTTATTACAGAGACCAATGTCTTCATAGTAATTACTCTTCCAATACTGGACAACAATGCTATGTAAACGTTTTACTATCTTAAAAACTATGACATCGATATCGTTTACCCAAAGTTTGAGGCTGAATTACTGATTACTTTTCTCATGAATAATTCCCAGTAAAATAACTAAATGAAAAATACAAATGATGTTATGGCTTTTGGTAAGTATAAACAAATTACCATTAAGAAGTTCCTTTTTGTTTGTATGTTTTGTTTTTTACAGTTTATAATATGCATTGCCTCTCTCACTATAACTTCATCAATAGAATCATTTCATATTTTAATAGGGAATACCACCCTATTGCTTGAATCCTTCATTTCATTTGAGAGAATATCTCTATGTTTGCAACATATGTTTTTAGATTTGTTTTCCTTCCAATATTCTCATTTCTGAGACGTTAAAAGTACTTGCAGATTTTCCATTAGAAGCATATGTCTATACAAGCAAGATTTGCTGAAACATAAAACCTAATTTTAGACTGAGTGTATATTTAGAAAAAGTTTCAATTTATGTGAGTACACAAATTTTCATGTCTAGCAGAAAAGTATAAAGGAAAACTAAAATTGAGATTACTTCTGGACACATATTATTATTTTTGTACTATTTTTCTTTTCAATACATGCATGAGTGTTTAATTTTTATAACTAAAAACTATTATTTTTAATGTCATTATTTATACCATTAGGCAAATAATTATGTGCAATCAAAGTGCACACTTTGATGAGTTTGACAAACATATATACCCCTGAAGCTACAACATAGAGGACTTACCAATAAAAAGCTGTTTTCTGGTCTTTGGTTTATCTATTTTCAACTCATCAATAAGGTGGGAAATAAACGAGCCTAAATAAAGAGTCTCACTCCTTCTGTTATTGAATCTGCTGACCTCCCCATAAACAATGAAGTTATGTAATGTCAAATTATCAAAATAAGCAAAGATAAATTTTTAAATATATTGTTCCTCTATTTTTAATAATCCATTCAGTATTGGAAATTCAAGTCGTTACTGCTAATTATCGGAGTTGACTACCAATCACATAAGGATTGCATGAGGCTTTGAAGACATGAGATTATATATGCATGAGAAAGTGTGACTGGAAGCCATCCGGAATTACATATAGCCTGAAAAATAATGAGAAATGCATTTATTAGTTCAGAAAACCAGTTTATAAAACTTTCTGAATAAGTGTTTTGACAGGCAGAGGAAATAATGGGTAGAGAATTAATAGTGCTTCCAAATTTAGCCAGAATACAATGCCTAGCTTTAATGTCTTATTAATATACTCCAGCATTTTGAGACCAATGTATAAAAAAAGGAAGATACATTTTATATGCGTTAGTAGGACAGATCTACATTAATTTCATGTCAGCTGTGTATGCAACTAGTTACAATATGATACAAGGAAGATTTTCCATTAACCTACTGAACTAAAATTATCTAATGGTGGAGGTACCATAAGCTTTTAATAAAAATAACAAAAGAAAGAGAGAGCACATCTGAAGTAAAAGTGAAATCATTAACTGAAAATTATTGAAACTGTTCACAAAATCTACATCCTACCATCTCCTTCCCAATTTGATGTTTCTGTTTTAATGAGTAAAGAATTGGTATCAAGGATTAACCCCTTCGCAGCTAGGGGAATCACACCTACTCTTGCCTTCTCAGCCAGCTTTCGCTGTCAAATATTAGCTATTCCTGCTCCATATTCGTACTCATTCCCTCCTCAATATCCATTAAAAGAGCAATTAAATTTTTTTTTGGAAAACAGCTCTTTACCGCCACTGTCCTGCTGTCTCCTTTCCCCCTCACAGCCCCTCCACAGTCCTCTGTTTGCCTGTCATTCATTACCCTGCTCACTGCAACAGAGTCTGTTCCTGTCACTTCAGCGACACAGCAGTAACTAGTTCAACCCATTTCATTTCAGCAAACACACACCAACTGGCAGACACCCGGTAGGGCTGGGAAGGCAACTGCGAACTGGCCAACAAAGGCCGCGCTCCTCCGGTGAAGGACAGAGAAGGCGTACATAAATGCCAACGTTAACAGAGAACGCGATTCATGTTAAAGGAACGTGATTTGATGTAGAGTGGACTTACCTACCTAGATAGTGACAAGTGGATTTTTTATTATTATGTTTACTGTTGACAGTATTACGGAGATTCTCTATTTTCCCCCTTTGCAACTGGATTAGATTTAGGAATGCAATATGCACAAATTGATTAAATGCATTCAACTATTTAATTAAAACAATTATTTTCAATATTTAAGCAAACACATGGATAATAATTTGTTATTAGATAACATATTACTGGGAGGTCCCTAATGTAAGACACAGTGTAAAGTGATTATTCTTTAACTTTAGTCTAATGAAATTTTGTAAAAATCACTTACTGAAATTTCAAGTCAGTATTTGATAGTTGATAGTGGCTGTTTTTTCACATTAATATTCAGATTTTTCTTTTAATATGCTAGCCTCTATTTCCTCTAATTTTGTTAGAATTAAAACTGTTCCATACTCAAAGAAAGGAGATTGAGGAATTCTGGTAGCTCTCACTTTCAAGCACTGGAAAACTCTAGTGCCCATCCTTCAGTTCACATAAGCTCTCATCCATTTTTTTTGATACTGACCTGATTATACTACAGATTTATTCACTATAATTACAATTATCTCTTGTGATACACAGTGACATTGTGAAGGCTAGGTATGGTTTCACTACTGATATGGAATAAATTCCCGAAGTTCTCATAAAATTCAAAAAGGCAGACATTAATGAAATAACATAAAGAAATACTTTTATTGTCCAAGTGACTGGGGTTCTGAAATTCTATCATACTTTAATCTAATTTCATATTAAGTATATATCCAAAAAAAATTTACTATAAAATTAGAGTCATCTACTGCAGAAATTCCTAGAGCTATCCCATGGATTAATTCTGGACTGGTTACATGAAAACCTCCCAAGGAACTTTATAAAAACATTTGTATATATTAATGTGCCCCACTCCTAGAGATTCTCAGTAACAGGTTGAGAGGAGAGCCAACATTTTTAAAAATTAGCATAAAGCTCCCAAAGGGGTTCTCAAAGGCACTCAGCTCAGCCAGGTTTGAGGATCAATAATACTATTTAGAGGTCACGAAACTGGCCGCCTGCGGGTGGAATCCAGCCCACAGAAAGGATGCCTGGGCCCTAGGAGGTGTTCCCAAGTGTTCTGAAGAAACCTAAAATAGTCACACTGACATCTTCTATTAAAAAACGAGAAATCTGATCAAGGAGAACCCGCGTTATTGAAAAACAGCTATGTACTAGGAACTGCCTCCTTCATGTAAGAGATTTATTGCACCACTTGTTCATTCTAACTAATATTGATTCTTAGCCCATGGTGCATGATACTCCTCCAGTTACTCAGGGAACTAGAGTAAACAAAACAGGCAACCCCCCCGCAACTGTTGGAGCACAAACTCCTGTGGGCAGAGCAGAAAATACATTCACGCTCTTGGCTTCACCACCGTCCCCCCAAGACACGACCAGCGGGTGTGCTCTTCCCTGTGCAATGTGGGAACTCACTTTCCTTTCATCTGGTCCTTTTGGATCCCCTGAGATGTCAAGGTCACCTGTGACCGCTTAGTGGGAGGAAAAGAAAGGGTGTACCCAGCATATGCATCTCATCATCCTACAACTGTGCCATTCCACGACCTGGGAGCGATGCTCACCCGTGGGCCTGGCATCCCTTTGGTGAAAGCAAGTCCCACATTCCACCTGGATGTACAGGAGGGCTGGGACCGCAAGGCCAGGGCTGGCAGCTCCTTCAGTGCCACAGCGCGGAAGAGAAAAGGAGAGTATTTACTGCACAGAAAGCGTGCTTTTGCCCAAATCTCAAAACGTATTAAATGGAAAGTGTATCGAGAGGGTTGCCTAATTGCAGAAAACAAGAGAGAACATTTTTCCTTTCTTTTCTTTTGCTTTGATATGCAAATAAGGAGAGGCTACAGGGAAAGCTCTACTGTGCCAATGTCAGACATCTGTGTTATATTCTTTGCACCCGTACGCAATTGAGTTTGACTTCTGATCTAGCCCAAACCTTGATTGTAGGCAGCACGGGATGATCACGGAAGGGAGTAAGATTCCCTAAGGCCATGGGCTGAATTAACAGCAGAACCAGGAAAAAACACGGAATAAGTCTACTAACTTCCGGTTGAGTCCTATTTCGATCACATTTTCCTCTCCACCATATCATGTAACTACCACAGGTGGGCAGCTTATATGCATGTCTCTGCATATATTCTCGTTCTGCTCCTCTGTTAATAGATACTCATTTTTACCTTCACAGTATTTTTGTTTTCCTCTGGAAAGAGCACTTTCTTAGTAAAACTACACCTCCTATTTTCCCCCAGGATTATTTCGGAGCAGCCATTGGTGGACCCTAGTATCATGCACAGGGATGAACGTGTTACATAAGCCTATTATATCACAGGAAACAACCACAGCGAGGAATCTGGCCCATAAACATGAAACTTAGCAGAGATCTTTCTGGGGAACGGAGTGGAGTAACAGGTTGGCTAGTGATTGACTAAACTCATGTATCTTTCTCTTGGGCAAGCTGGCCTTACTTTCACCACCATTACAAGAGGCATAACTCTGGGGCTAGGTTATCAACAGTAGAATGTGGGTGGAAATGATATATACCACATAGAGGTTTAGGCCTTAAAGAAATTCCCAAATAATCCTGTATTTACTTTTTTTTCCCCTAAATATATATTTTTACTGATTTCAGAGAGGCAGGGAGAGGGAGAGAAAGACAGAGATATCAATGATGAGAGAGAGTCATTGATCGGCTGCCTCCTGCACGCCCCACACTGGGGATGGAGCCTGCAAGCCAGGCGTGTGCCCTGACAGGGAATCGAACCACAACGTTCTGGTTCATAGGTCAACTCTCAACCACTGAGCCATGCCAGCCAGGCCTGCATTTTCTTTATTCCCGATCTGCTGGCCAGAGTAGTCCCAGCAGAGAACCTGAGACTCCTAGGAGATGCCAGGACCACAGACAGAGGAGACTGAGTGGCTGTATTACCTACACCCACCCCGAGTGAGACGCCAGCCATGCGCACAGCCACTGAGAATGTGTTGTTTCCCTAGTTCTCCTGCCCTCATCAGAAGTGATTTCTATTTTTCATCCCAGTACTTCAGGGCCCCATAAAAGGCAATATATTTTCTGGCTGTTTGATTTTAATGCTGAGGCACAGTCAGGGACACTTGAGAAGCGTTTCCAAAACTTGGTACCTGTAGGTTGGTTTGTATGGCCCACTGAGCACCACAAGGGGGCAGAGTTGCCTAATCCCATCAATCAGCCAAACCAAGTCCATGCTCAGGACCCATTCACTATACATGCTTTTGTCTGGAGTTGTGAACTTTGGGTCCTTGACTTGGGGCGTGCAGCAGATTGCTGTGAAGTTTCTGAGATAGGCACGTATTTGCTTGTGTTCCAGATTTCGCTATTTGGTATCGAAACCTTTGGGACAACAAAGATGACAGCAAGTGTACCTAGGTCTGTAGCCCCATTTTGTATTTACTAGATATGCACATGTCATGCTATGTATTTATGGAGCTATATAGAAAAAATACATTGTTTTCTTAAGTACACATGCACATATACATTTGTAAATTTTTATATGATGCATATGTTTATATATGTGTGTAACATATATATAAACATATACATCATATAAATATTGGCTATATCTAATACATATATTAAATATAACCAATGACTGCAGGTCTAAAGAATTCTATTGGTAACTTAGTCAAACTTCCCCAAATTCTGAATACCTTCTGTTCAAGCCCATTTTAAATGATGAATGTTCACACACATATGCAATGCGTGAATTAAAAGTTTAGAAGGTCTAGGGTTCGTCCACCCTTGACAGGTGTCTTTTTAAAATGTACTGAATGGAGTTACAGTTTCTATAAAGCTAGTAGTTAATCTGGGTGAATTGTACAAGGCACGCAGCCAAGTCACCATGAATGAGATCAATGACCTGAATGGCAATATGCCGATGTCACACAATGGAAACAGACTCACCGAGTTCTGAACTAAAAGTTTCTGTTGACCAGGTGGCGGCAAATGCACACTGGTGGCCAAGAAGAGGCAAGTGCAGAGGGAAGGTTGATGACATTAAAGTACCGCCTATCTAATACCCATTCTCTACTTCTTGACCAAAGGAGACCGTATTTTTATTGGGAGAACCGATCCTCCACCCTTTAAAATACATATATTTCTCAGGCTTCTATTTCTGCCAAAACATAGTACTACCAACATAGTGGCTTAAAACTGCACACAATCATTACCGTAGGGTCAAGTAGGTCAGAAGTCTAAGTTTCAGCAGGCTACACTCAAAGTGCTGGTGCCCTGCATTCCTTTCTGGATGCTCTAGGGAGCCCCCTTTTCCTTGACTTTTCCAGCTTGTAGACATCTCCCACATTCCTTGGGTTGTGGCCACCACCTTCCTCCATCTTCAAAGCCAGCAACAGCAAGGTGAGTCTTAGTCACGTCACACCTCTCTGACGTCTCTCTTTCCCTCTCTGACCTGCCCAGGGAGAGCTCTCAGATTCTAAGGACTTGGGGTTACATTGGTGCCCACTCCAACAGTCCCATTTAGTCTCCTCATCTCTAGGTCTTTGTCCTCAATCTCATTGTCTAAGCATCTTTTACCTGATTAAGTAACAGATTCATAGGTTCTTGGGTTTAAGATATGGGGAGCGATTATTCTGCCTACCATGGCAGCCTTGCCAGATGGGTTGGTCAATAGAAATCAAAAGGAGTTACTGGCCCTAGTCAGTTTGGCTCTGTAGATGGAGCATCGGCCTGCAGACTGAAGGGCCCCAGGTTTGATTCTGGTCAAAGGCACATGTCTGGGTTGCGGGCTTGATCCCCAGTAGGGGGCGTGCAGGAGGCAGCAGATCAATGATTCTCTCTCATCATTGTTTCTCTCTCTCTCTCCCTATCTGTCAGAAATCAATAAAAAAATATTAAAACAAAATGCAAACAAACAAAACAAAAGGAGCTACTGTGTGGCTCTTCTGGAGAAGTTCCTTAACAGGAAAACAGGCCCTGAGCTTTCCGGTGCCCCCTAATCCCGCACCATCCTCCTGCCTGACCAATATGAGCTACACCTCCGACAGGTACCCGAGAGCAGGTCTAGACAGGGCGGCACAGGGGAAGACTGGGAGGGGGCACTGGGCAGTCTCCAGGCTACCTCCATCTGAACTCCATTTATAGAAGAGAAAAATAACTCTATTTCTGTAAGGAATCATTTTATTAGATTTCGCTCAATGGCTCTCGGACAAATTCCTAACCAATACGCTTCATTAAAGTCAGGCTGCCTCGGTTGCTGTAAGAGGGAAAGATCTATGTTGGCTGGAGGATGGGTTGCACTTTAAGGACTGAATTGGATTATCCATTCAGCAGTCTTATTCGCTGGTGGCCAGCCTTTAACCAGTTGCATCGACTAACTGTATGGGCCTGGACAAGTTTAGTTATCTAGAAAGACAACGAAGAGTTGATGTCCCATTAACAGCGAAACTGTAATTAAGCCGACAGTCAGACATCAATATAAGTGTCAGTATTCGAAGAAAATGGATTTTGCTGTAGAATAGTATGGCCATAAATTTAATTACAATTGTAATTGCTTTTTGAATCAGCAAATCTTAGCTGCCATAAAGACATATTATCATTTTAAATTTGCCGCATATATGCTGAATTTTATGTCTAACTTAAAAAAATATATTCTCATAGAAAATATCCAATGAATTGCATGATATTAGAATAATTTATAATGTACCCCCCCCAAAAAAAATGTAAAAGATCTTTGGGAGCTAAGTTTAAAATAAAAGCCAACAGTATTTCTTGTAGGTTAATCAGATTTATAAATACCTGTATGCTGTTATTTATTTACAATCCTCCCTAAATCCCAACAGTCTCACACTTTCCACTTAATGTTTTACTGAAAATGGTTTCATTGGGGGTAGGGGCAAACATAGGTTTACAGCTGTGAGTACCCGAAACACAGGATTTATTGTGGTGTTGTTATTTACTAATTATGGTATTATTTACCAAATGAACAGCTACAAACCTACTTCTGTCCCACCCTGTATTAAAAAAAAAAAAAAAAAGGCAGGTTACTCGGTGGCCAGGGGAAACAAATGATTTTCCAATGGCCTCAGAAGAAATGAGGTCACTGAGTCAACAAAAGTCACGAAGCCCATTTCTCATGTATCCAGAGGCTCATTTTCTGCCCGCTTCAGACATCACGTCAAGCGTTAGCAGTGCGCGCTCCGGGAAGCACTGATGATGCCGCTCAGGGTCAGCTCCCACACCGCACAGCGCGCATTGCCACACCGCACCCACGTTAGTACCACCTGTGCGGACACGCGTGGAGCTCCCACACCGCACAGCGCGCGTTGCCACACCGCACCCACGTTAGTACCACCTGTGCGGACACGCGTGGAGCTCCCACACCGCACAGCGCGTTGCCACACCGCACCCACGTTAGTACCACCTGTGCGGACACGCGTGGAGCTCCCACACCGCACAGCGCGCGTTGCCACACCGCACCCACGTTAGTACCTCCTGTGCGGACACGCGTGGAGCTCCCACACCGCACAGCGCGCGTTGCCACACCGCACCCATGCTAGTACCATCTGCGCAAACACGCGAGGTGGAGCGCCCCTCTTCTTGGTTAAGCCTTAGGAAACCGGTAATCCCAATTGGCAGCTTCATTTGCCTCCTTTACAATGGAAACGTGTACTTGTGAGACACAGTTTTATAGGGTATGCTCATTTCATTTGTGCTAAAGCTACTTTTTAAAATATATTTTTATTGATTTCAGAAAGGAAGGGAGAGGCGGAGAGAGAGAGAAACAACCATGATGAGAATCATTGATCGGCTGCCTCCTGTACACCCCTTCCTGGGGATGGAGCCTGCAACCCCGGCATGTGTCCTTGACTGGAATGGAACCCGGGACCCTTCAGTCCTCAGGCTCATACTCTATCCACCCAGCCAAACCAGGTAGGGCTACAGCTGTTTCTAAAATGCAATCAATGTGATGCTTTTTATTTTAGAAAAGACTAAACCGGAGGGGAAATGCATTCTTTTCAGCAGAATGCCACTGGGGCGGTTGAGTGGGGGTCTCTCCTAAAGCCCTGTACCCACACTAATCCCTGGAACCTGTCAATGCCGTCTTGACTGGGGACACACAGAAAAGGAGAGTCAGAGGCACAGAGAAGGCAATGTCCTTGTCAATGGGAGGACCGCGGCTGCAGTGGAAGAGACCACCAACCCCTGGGAGCTAGGAGGGGGGTAGCATGGATCCTTCAGACCTGCTGGCGGAGCACAGCCTCACCCACACCTGGACTGGGGGATCCTGAATGTGTTAAGTCACCTGTTTGACTTGCATGAACCCTTTCTCAGGGAGCTTCTTTGGGAGCTCCTCCACCAGAATTTAGGGTGAACAAAGAGAGGAAGACACGGGCCAGAGACTACAAGAGAGATAATAAAGAGTTCCCGGGGACGAAGGTTAAGAAAAAAAACTTGAATGATAGCTGTGCAACAAAAATAAACTAAAATAATTATTGCAGAGAGCACTAGGTGTCTCGAAGACAATGACCTTGAGAAACACAGTTGTATTGCAATATACTGAGAGGAGATGTCAGGTAATTTGATGGAAGAAATATTGGCGGTTGAATTTATAAGTACACAAAGGACTGAGCTGCACCTGCATTTTTGTTAGGTTTTGTCTGTGATGTGACTTCACCTGGTGTTCTTGAATCATTTAAATGTAATATTTTGAGGATCAATGTACAATTTTAAAAGTTTGGTAGGTTGTAAGTATTGTAATAAATAGCATCAATATCTTTGATTTGGTGTGTAAAATATGGATGATGTTAAGCGTGGTTCTTACAGTTTCATAAAGGAACACAGAAATACTAGTTTCACTGAAACCCACACTTTGAACATGATCCCCATGTAGTCTGGGTCACTGTCTCTTTAATTTGGAAAATAACTGATAGACTTGTGACTTGCCATGGATAAGAAGCAGGTGAATGGGGGGAGGGGATTCAAACTCTGCTATCTACCCTCCCACAGTCGGCCCAAGAAGGTCAACAGGATAAAATATCAGCAGATGAAACACTGAACTATAAATCACCTCAAATGATTGAATACTCAACTCAATTTTTCCTCTTTTTTTTTTTTCATTTTCTACCGGCATTTCCTAAGTAGTGCCAAGTGGGAAATAGGCTTATTGTATATTAAACAAGACAAAGTGGGATGGACTTAAGAAAAGCATTGATAAAAATGAAGTACCTTACTGTACCCTCTACAACACACCGTCATCAATGCACCTTCTGTTACGTGGCCTGCACGTTCAATAATGCATAGCATGGGTTTCATTCTATTGGAGTCTAATATCTGACTAAAATTGGATTTCTTAATTCATTCTGCCATGCCTAATGCTGCGAGAAGGTTATGGAAACAGCTTTCTGGTAACTTCTGCTGCCGAAATAGCCCTGCTCTCTCCATAAGCTCTGAAACTAAACAGCTGAAACCAGGGGTCAGGCTCACTCACCAGATGCCTCTGAAGAGATCCTGTTGAGAATCAAGAAAAAGCAGGCATGTATTTCCAGTGTCCCAGGGTTTAGTTTCTTAAAGAAAAATGGTAATTTATTTTACAATCGAACTTTGAAAAGTATGGCCCTGATTTACATCTTTGAAGTTATATACTTGGGAATTTAAAGAGCACACACACACACCACTGCTTTCAAGTCTTCAAGGAAGTATTTTCTATCTGCTGGCATTTGGAGCAAAACCTCTGAAAGGACGTGGAAGGATGGCGAAGTGCATTCCCACTCACACAAAGCAACAAGAGCACTTTCATTTTCATTTTCGAACGTGTGTGTTTGGGAGAGCTGCCATATCAGAGACCAAGGACTGGGTGGCCGACCCGACAGGAAACTATGGTTTCAGAGCCTGGAGGCTGGGGGTCTGAAAGCAAGAAGCCCAAGGTTCTTCAGAAGGGAGGCGGGGAAGCACCTTCCCAGGCCTTTTTAGTTTGTGGGTATCCACCTTCTCTGTCTCTTTTTAAACTGATTTGAGAGAGAGGGAGGGAGGAGAGGGAAAGGTGGGGGTCGGACATACATTTGCTGTTCCACTTATCCATGCAGTCCCTGGTTGCTTGTTGTATGTGCCCTGACCGGATGGAACCCACAACTGTGGCATTTTAGAACGACACGCTAACCAACCGAGCTATCTGGTCAGAGCGGCCATCTCCCCTTTGTGTCTCTTTTCATGGCGTCTGCATGTCTCCGAGTGTCCCCTTTCCACAAAGGCCCCCGTCACCCTGGAGCAGGGCCCGGCCAAAAGACCGCCTTTCAGCTCCCAGACCAAATAAGGCCCCGCTCTGAGGCTGGGGGAGTCGTTCTCCAAAATGTAAATCTGGGGAAGCTGGACACATTCCATCCATAACAGGAGTAAAACATTTAAATTATTCCAGAAAATGTTCTACAGGCATTCTTAATGCACAAAAACAGTTATCTTTTCACTGCAAAGAGTTCTGACTTCATTAAATTTTATAGGTGTCTTTCTATGAGGCGATCTAGAGTAAGGGAAGATGTGTTGAATGGTCTTGGCTGCATCTGTAGAGATAATGTACTGCATTATGCTCCTCTCGGCCAATATACAAAAGAGTGAAGATGTGAATTCTCTCTCTCTCTCTCTCTCTCTCTCTCTCTCTCTCTCTCACACACACACACACAAGCGTGTGCACACATGGCTGTTCTACTTTGTCAGTATTATGAGAAAGTATTTTTACACTATGTTTTGATTAATATAAAAGTGAAAGAAATTTTATATTTGGCAAAATAAAAAGAAGCATTAAAATAAATATTATGTGTTAATAAAGGATAATTAAAAGATTTGTTTATATATTTCAAATAAAACATTGTGACTGAGAGTTTACAAATGAAATAAAATAAAATTTAATAGAAGTGTTATTGGTGATATTAAAGGTGCATATTGCAGGTAAATTATTTGTTAATGTATCATAATTCTAAAAAGTCAAGGGTAGTGTGATTATCAAGTAACCTTCCCATGCTATCATATTTCAGATATAATATGAATTTTTCTTTTTTAATATATTTTTTATTGTTTTAAGTATTACAAATAGTAGTACATATGTCTCCTTTTTTTCCCCCCATTGACCTTCCCCCGACCTCCCCTATCCCCCAGTACATGCCTTCACCTGCCCACCCTCCCCACCGCCCCAGTGTCTTGTATCCATTGGTTGTGCTTATATGCATGCGTACAAGTCCTTCGGTTGGTCTCTTACAGCCCCCCTCGCCCAACCTCCCCTGTCTTCCCAATGTAGTTTGACAGTCTGTTCAATGCTTCTTTGCCTCTGTAAAAATTTTTCTCCTGGAGTACAATTTATCCATTCTTTTTATTTACATGCAAAACATGCTTAAAGACTCTAAATTCCATTACTATTACATAATTGATCATCTCCCATCAATTTCCATAGCTAAATGATACTTACAGCTTTTTTGTTACAGAAAAAAAAATAGTACTGTAGTTGAACAGAGTAAAAGCAATGTTCTAGAAATATTCTATTATCATGCAATTTCAAAAAAAATTGCCAAGGACTTACTGTCTTTGTTGATTTTATAACTAGGACAGCTAATGCATCTCCCTAGATTCAGACACCTAAACTTTTTAAATTAATTGGCTCCAGAAGGTGTTGCAACTTTAGTTAGCACACTTAAGTGAGGCTCTATGTCCTCAAATCCTCTATTCTTCCACTCATCTGGGTCCTCAAGAGTCTACATTAGTAAACAGAAAACTTCTGGACAAGTCACTGGTCTCTCAAGCAAATAGGCACACTAGGGTGTTTATATGTGAATTAAAGGTATTCAGCAGCATCCTTCTTCTTCTAAATTCTAAATAATGAAACCTTAAAGAATATTGCCTCTAAAGCCTGTGCTTAAGAGAAAGCTGCCATACAAAAGGACTTCAGTGAATGCCACCAGCAGGGTAAAAACCAGTTTTAGAAATGCATTATTCAAAATAAAACTTCACATTCCATTTTGTTCTGAATAATTGCTTTGGCTTTGATATGTAGGCTGTGATAGCCTTCAAAATGAGAGGCTACTGATAAGCGCCTTTAAAAAATAGTATTTTATACCTTGTGCCTTCTATATCTCATTATATTTAAGACAGGATTGGAGTTGACAACTTGGTTTCTTATTCATACCAGTAAAGCCAAGTGGTTTCTAGGACAAACTAACATGATTTCTCAAGCTAGTGAACAGTGAGAAGAAAGAATTTAGGAGGCTGTGCAGTAGGGAAGAGATGCTGGCTACTGATCACAATGCTTAGGAAACTATCTCAGAATGTGCAACAAGCTGGGGAAAAACCCATGTAGAAGGGATAATGAACACTGTGTAGGCACCCATACAATGATCATTGGCCCATTAAGTAGTTCTTCACTGTTGGGGGAGGGAGCAGAACTAAGGAGAAAGCCTAGGCTACATCTTCCCGGGAGTTTCCACAGAAAGACCAGGCCAGGCAGAATAAACAATGTAGGATTGGCTGCTTTGAGTAATTCCAGCAGGCTTTAGGATACGGGAATGCTTTCGAGTGCCCTGGTATGTGGCCCTAGGGTGACTTGGGACAGAGGAAACAGTGACTTGGTGTGTGAGAGTAGCTCAAGGAGGTAGCTGGGGACTCAGGATGCGTTGGGTGGCGTAAGAACTGCATGCTCAGAGACAGGTTGGTTATCTTGAGGAGTTAGCTGGCCCTGGGAGAGGCAGTCTCTCCCCTTGGGTCTGGAAGGCATCCAAATGCTATAGAATAAAAAAATACAGGAAAGAAAATACAGTGATGGATGGATGCCATGTAGACAAAGACGGAATTTAAGAAGAAAGAATGGGTGGTGGACCAGTCACTCAACTCTTGCAGGAATAAAGGCTGGTCTGCTCATGAGCTAGGGAAGGTGAGGCTGAAAGTGGTGTTAGCATGCTCAAATAGGGCTGTCCAATCAACAAATGTGCAGATCAGGACATCAGGAGAGAGATATGGACGTCAGAGTCGAATTTGAGAGTTTTCAGCAGGAGTTACTCAGGAGTCATCAGGGAGTTATCAATGGGCGGAGGACATAAGAAATTGGGAAAATTCAACCAGGGGACATCCATAGCGTGAGGAGGGGGCCTGGGGCAGAATGCTGTAGATGGCTTGGAGCTCAATACAACCCTTGCTGCGATTGAGGCCTGGGAGCTCACTCTGTGGCTATGAGACCCATGTAATTTGAATATTTTTATATTCAGCACCATGAGTCGGATTTATGAACAAAATCTATGCGTACACTTATTCATCTTTAATAGAGTAGTTTTTTATTTTATGACAGGCAAAAACATCTTTAGTACATTAAACTTCCTGACAACATTACCCACTTAGGAGAAACTATTGTGAACAAGTACCATAAAGAAAGCTATATATATATATATATATATATATATATATATATATATATATATATATATGTGTGTGTGTGTGTGTGTGTGTGTGTGTGTGTGTGTGTGTGTATTTTAAATGTGGACAAGTTATAATAAGTAATAGCTACAAATAGGCTTGCTTCATTTTATAAAAAAAAAGTTCAGTTCACTTATCTTCTCAATAAACGATTCTAAGGAGACTTCTCAAGCTGAAATTCTTGAACTACATTTGTGAGACAGTAGTTCATGTGAATTTTTTTCAAAGCAGTATCCCTAAAACAAATTTAAATCCATCAGTTCCCTGGATATTCTCCCCTGATACAGCTGTAAATTAGTAAGATACAGTTTTTAATGAACTTGTGCATTTTTCTCTGCATGTATTTCTCCATTTAGGAGAAATAAATCCAACTGTTTTTTACCTCAAACTTGAAGACTTTCCAGGGAATCAATTTGACTTACTTGTCCCCAAAGCACCCCCAAAGAGTTATTCTACTGTTTGATGAGTGCACAGAAATGAAAGGAGCCCAGTGCGGCTCGAGTTTGGAGAGAAAGGTTGCCATGATACAGAGATGCTGAGCAGTGGACAGGTTGGACATATATTTAGGAGGCAGAAATGACAGGTTGTATTGATGGATTTGATGCAGAAGTTGAGAGAGAAAAAAGGTCCAAGATAACTTTTGGTTTTCTGGCATGAGCACCTAGCTAGATGGAATGTGTCACCTTCTGTGGGAACACTGGATCATACATACATAGCTTGGGAGGCCTAGGAAAATTATGACTTCTGTTTGATATATACTAAGTATTGTTGCTTTGGAGTACCCAGGGAAGATGCAAAATAGGCACTGGAATATTGGTGTGGAGCTCAAAAGCAAGGTCTATGTGATATAAACTTGGGGATCATGCCTGTAGGAATACATGCTATTGAAATTCACTGGGAAGACTGAGCCCAGAAGAGAAAATTAGCCAAGGGTATACTCCAGTTAAAGAACTCTGTATTGTAGAACAGAATAATGCTGAGAGAGAAAATGAAAAATTTGCTGGTGAGATCATAATTGGTGAGATCAGACTAATGCAATATGATGAAAGCCAAGAAAAAGAGCATTTCAAAAAATACACTTTTCCCACTAATTTGAACACCATTAAGATGTTTAATGAAATTAGAATTGAAAATATCTACTTGCATCACGGAGTTGGAGGTCTGGGAGGAGAGGAGGGAAGGGTGCGCTTGATGGCAAAGTTGGGAGTGAGATATGGAGGCCACATGTTTTAGAAAACTTTTGAGAAGCTTAAATTAGAGGAAAAGTGAAAAGTCCATGCAATTTTTTATTTTGAAAACATAGCAATGTAATTCAGACAACTGTTGCTTTTATTGTTCTTGCTGTCTTGAATTTGTTTACTGGGTCCAATTCGTCTGATAATTACGATGCTAACAAAAATGCTATGACGGCACACTTGGGAGAGTGTGGGTTTAAATAAAGGAAATTTCCCTATGCAGGTAAGAGGGATGGATTCATAATACAGGTGGAAAGTTTGGCCTTTTCTAGAAAAGGAAACTTTTTGTTGTAACAGAGAGAAGACTGATGCAAATAGAAAGTAGGTCTGCTCGTTTGTGAATGCTAACGCTTCTATTAACTCAATACATCACAAGAAAATTCTATCGGCTAGTCTTGGTTTTGTTTGGGAAAGAAAGAAAAAATGGTCATTAGAGGACAGTGTACAAGACAGAGAATAGTCAGTCCAGAGAGTGAAGAGCAAGCTTAATTGGGGCCCGTCAGGGAATCACAATCATGAACTTATAATTTATATTCATGAGTTTATGTCATGAACTGACATACCCACTTGTATGATTTTTCTCCAACCATGTTTAGCTGTAGAGTGAAATATTGCTGTCCATTTATTATTTCAAGGCTGGGGTTTGTTCTGAGAATATGTTGGGATGACACTGGAGTTGGATGGGTTGGTATATTTACAAGAAACTAATTTATGGTTGGTGCATAACTCAAAGCCAGATAATCAGGAGGAGTGAAAAGGTTGATGGGAGCAGAGAGGACAAGACTATCAATAGATTAGAGCTTTTCACGAGGTTAGAGAATAGTTACATGTCAGGCCCTCACTTTATCAAGTACAATGAAGGATGTATATGGTTTTGATGAGAACGAGGGCTAAAGAAAGAACATACACTCACATACAGATGTCCTCCAGAGACGATGATAGCACACTGATGCATGACAATGAATGTGAGCTGGGAGAGAAGTTAAAATTCAAAGAATTTAGTATATAAAGTTGGCATATGATCCCCCAAATACAGTAGCTACATAACAGGTGTGTTATGTCCCAGTATCAATTTTCCGATGATAACTTGATGTCCTACAACTTAATTCACTTCTGACACCGACTCCCAAGAGCTAGCATCAGAACCCACAAGTTAAAGGCAAAGTGCTTAAATTCTGACACTAATTACACACAAATTCTGGGGTTCCCATGATGCCTGTTCAGGTTTGACAATATGCTGCAATGATTCACAGAACTCATGGAAAGCAATACACTTACAGTTACTGCTTTACTATAAAGGGTACAACTTAGAACAGCCAATAGCAGAGAAGACAAATAGGTCAAGGTCCTGGGGAGGGGCTGCAGGAGTCCCTTTCCTCGTGGAGTAGAGTGAGCCACCCTCCCTGTGCATAGATATGCTCTCCAAGCCTTTTCTCAGTGTCTCATTACATAGGCCTGATTGATCACTGGACCAGAGATTGAACTCAATTGACCCTTCTGGAGGCCCGAGGAGGTGTGCTGAAAGAGTCAACCCTCTAATCAGGAGGTTATATTTTCTGGAGACCATGTCCCATCCTGAAACTACAGAGAGATAGATTAGAGGTAAATAGATGGGTAGATAGATACCTATATATATAAAAGCCTAAGTGACCATTACGACCAAACAACTGGAACTACTGGTCAACCAGTCCCTATGATGTGCACTGACCACCAGGGGGCAGACACTCAACACAGGAATGGTGCCCTGGTGGTCAGTGTGCTCCCACAGCCAATCTCCTGTGGCCCCTCCCCCAGGCTGGGCAACCTCCCACGGCCCCTCCCCTGGGCTCCAATTTGGGAGGCCAGCAGGTCAATCTTCTGGGGTCCCTCCCCATGGACAGCACCCCAATAGACCTCAATCGCCAGCCAGGTGGAGGGACCCCACCCATGCATGAATTTGTGCACCAGGCCTCTAGTAGATATAGATAAATAGATAGGATAGTAAGGACATCAGTCCAGAAATTTCAATTTTAGTTAAAAAAGTAGTATTTTTGTATTGTTATAACTTGTCATTACATTTTCCTCGATCATTTCTATTAATTTTAGAGCACCTAAGATACTGTAATTAATTTCAGGTTCATGGGAATAAACAAGAGATGTCTGACCTATAGAATTTTACTTTTACACAAGCTCATTCCTTTTATTTCTTTGTCATCATGATGTCTTTCTAAGTTGCTGCCCAGCCATCGTTTTTCTCATCATCCTTTTTGCAATCTAGTATTCAATTCTGGTATCTTCTAGGAAGAAAATTTCCCTTCACAATTTCCTCTAAAGTGACTGGCATCACTAAAATGGCCACCTGAGAGCTCCCCTATGGTGACTGGATCAGGGACCTTGCCAACAGTTTATATCTTTAGAAAAATGAGCAATGACTGATGATGCCAGATTCGCGTAGAGGGGGTACTTGCGATTTTTCAGCTCTGCCCTCTGCTTTAAGTCCTATAACCTACATAGCAACCCACAGAACTCTCTGTGGGATGCAAAGACAAGAAAACCAGACAGTGCCTCTGCAGAGAAAGCCTTCCTTTTCTGACTTGAAAACCACTGCAGGTGCTGTAACTCCAGTGCTGTGTTTCTTTTCTGCCTGAAGGCATGATGTCATTCATATTCCATCTCACTTGCCCTTCCCCCAACCACTGGCAGTGTCATGACCTCAATGCTCGTTCACAGGGGATGACAGCATTGTACTTCCCCCAGTCTCCTGGCTGATGGGATGATTCTGGATGAGAAGTCGCACCAGCTGAAAGCTTGCTGTGAAGGTTTTTCTATTTCCTTCCATAATCCCCTGAGAGCTGTGCTGTCATACTTGTCCTGGGCCAGTAGTCCCCTTGCTAGATCATGGCTGACTGTGAAATGATGACAAGAACACTGCCAAGTTGCAGTGCTCTCCTTAATAAGCTGCTTATTTAATTGGCGTCTCATGGTGGAATGAGTCCAACAATTACACAGCTGCCTGCAGCTGGGGATGCAGTTTTTGACCATCATGATGAACCAATGCTCCTGGGAGTTAATGGCTCAGGGTGGCGTGAACATTTTAAATACCGGGTATGCAGATTTTTCCTCTAGCAATGTTTGCTCTCTGTTGGCTTCATCTTTTAAGTTTCTCAGAATTAAACACGATAGCCACAAATGCACCAATGATAATACAAACTGATGCATATCCTAAACACCACTTAATTGAGCTGTTTAGCACAATTTGTCATCAGTGATGGATACAAACAGCCACATGTTAAATACTCGAAACGCACATACCCTGAACAATAATCACAGCTTTTCCTTTGTCTAGGATGGTATCCACTTATTGAGATAGAGATAGTCTGTGTAACATGAAACAACTAGAAAAGTTAGCATTTATTCCATATTTAAAATTAATGTAATTGTCATCAATAATTACCAACCATTGACTGACTGCATAACACCTGTGTAGTAGCTAGCAAACTGACCTAGAAGAAAGACCCTTTGAGGCACTGCAGGATAAGGAGAAGGGGAAGGAACGGTGTAGTAACTGAATCTATGTTTGCTGACATGAATCTAGCAGGTTTGCTAAGACTCTGCTCCCGACACTGCAGCTGTGACAGGCAGCATGTTCCTGGAGCCAGTAGCTGCAACAGCATCCCAACCTACAGAGCCTGGAAAGGGCTTAATACTAGAGATATCTGGAACGGCAGCTTTCTGATTCCCAGGCTTCCTAGCTGCAGTAAGTTTTGTCCTGAGCATGTCACTCTGGGGACCTATCAGAGAGGTTATGCCTCCAACTACTCAACAATTTTTAAAAATAACTGAATTCCCTATATTAAATTGATACCTACAATAGCTACAGTAGTATCGGTTAGCAACTGAATCAAGAATGGTTCAGTAGAGAGTTATAAGTTAATCCTAACCACATGAACAAGTTCTAAAATTAGATGATTATCATTAATGTTGCATTTCCTGTCTCTTTCATTGTACTAAAAACTGCCTCCCACACTATAGTTTTGACCAACCATATATTTTTGTTTTCTTTTGTGTGTTGTTTTTTTATTTTTTGTTTATTGATTTTAGAGAGAGGGGAAGGAATGGGGGTGGAGGGAGGGAGAGAGGGAGGTAGGGGGAGGGGGGAGAGAGAGAGAGAGAGTTTGAGATTTGTTGTTCCACTTATTTATGCATTCATTGGTTGATTCATATATGTGCCCTGACTGGGGATCAAACCTACAACTGTGGCATACCAGAAGGATTCTCTAACCCAGTGGTCAGCAAACTCATTAGTCAACAGAGCCTAATATCAACAGGACAATGATGAAATTTCTTTGGAGAGCCACATTTTTTAAACTGAAACTTCTTCTAACGCCCCTTCTTCAAAATAGACTTGCCCAGGCCGTGGTATTTCGTGGAAGAGCCACACTCAAGGGGCCAAAGAGCTGCATCTGGCTCGCGAGCTGCAGTTTGCCGACCATGGCTCTAACCAACTGAGCTACCCAGCTGGGGTCCCAACCATATATTTTGGTATTTACCTATGCCACATAAAAGTTTTAAAAGTTAACAGTAATGTCAAATTTTTTTTCAGTTTAATGGACATTTACCAATCTTTAGGTAATTTGCAATCCAAATACTTTTCCTATTTTGGTGGAAATTCCTAATTGTGTTAGTCTCAGAGAGAATCAGGATCTTCCCTCAACTACAAAATCCAATGTGCCAAAGAGGTGCCCTTTGTCCCGGCTACCCCGATCCTTAATGCGTGATCATGCTCTGCCAAAAGGATGCACTTGTCCAAGTCATAACTTCTTGAGGGAATGACAGATTGAGGGAGCTCAGAATTTCCATACCATTTCAAAAAGTGGTGCCACGTTCCTGCTGATGGAGTCAACTGGGACATTCCAAACAGAATGTTCTTAGGACATCCCTTTGGCTTATGCTTCTTGATGCCTGCCCACCCTAAGTCCTGCCTGTTTTCCAATCTTGACTCATCATGTTTTCCTTTAATTCTCTATAGTCTGAGATATATTTCCAATAAATTTGCCTCTTAAATTAGCCAAGGTCCATTTGCAGTGCTTGCAACTTAAATTAGTAACGATGCTTCTGGAGTAAAGAAAACTTTCTTGAAAGAAGAGCAAAGATTCAGGGAGGAAAATGTGATTGTGATTGCATATTTTCCCATAGATACTCGTGATTGGATATTATATTGGGGATCATCTTTTTCTTTTAGCACAATTCTCTTGGTCTTAACATTATAGCCCTGGATTTGTTAAACCAATTGACTAAGGAATCATTGAGTGCATGGATTAAGATTGTTGACGGGGTATGGACTTTGTAGGGTAGAGAGTTGTTTAAAAATTGATCTATTTCTCTATAACAAGAATCAGCATAATGTGGAACCCTTTCCCATGCTTCCTCTCTGCATGGCAGCCTCCAGAAAGATGTGTTTGCATACTTTTCTGTTCAAGTTAAGCTTTTTTTATCCTTTGATGGAGATCGGAGTAGCTCTTGCCACCAGCCTCAGATGCCACTCCCATGTTGTCAACAAGACACTGCTGATTCTCGCTTGTGCCTCTCATGAAGGATCATCGCATTAGAGAGCCACTTTGTGCTAATTATTTCCAGGAACTGTGGCGGCAGGGACCCTCTCCAGTGTCTCCCTGCGCCTCAGTTTGATCTTCAGTACCTTGGACAGCTTTTCCTCCTGAGGACCGACTAGGAGTTACAAATCTCTCATAGTTTCAGAGATGTTCATTTTCAAATATGTTACTCATTATTATTGTCTTTTTTCATATAATAACCTAAAATTTCTAGCAAAATGGGCTTAAACTCTCAGTGGTGAATATATCAGTGAATGAAAATAAATTGTTCCCTGGTTCATAATAAAAATATGTTTCTTTATCTTTCCTGAACAGATCTACTCTTTCTTTCTATTACCTCTCTAGGACTAAATAAGATTTACTTGAGTTGCCCTTAAAAACAGCTTATAAAAGTGTACAGTTGACTTAAATTCTCTTTCACTTGACCTTTACTAGGCTTGGTTAAGATGAATTTTTTTCATCCACCTTGTAGAATTTTTTTTTTTATTAATACTAGGATGGCCTTGTCATCCCCTAGTTTCTGAAGAGTAACATTAATAATCTGCCGAGTATACTTTTTAAAGTAGATTTCTTCCCATAGATCAGTAAGTTTTCATTACAACTTAGAGGTTTTGAGGTGAGTGAGTTAAGCTGCACGACACCACCGGCGTTGCCTTTCTCGACAATTATCCCATGCCTGAGGTTGCGTGAGGCACAAAGACCCTTTTCCCTCCCGCACGACAAGCGCCAGATCTGATGGCACATCTCTCACTGCAGAGGAGCCTCCTTTTCATGGGAAGTGACTTAAATTAGGGTGAGGCGCGCATCTTCTCCTAGGTATGAAGACACAAGGTTAGCCTATTGTCAGATAATGTGAGAACCAAGAGTCTTACATCTTAGGGCAATAATCCATGAAGTAAGATGCATTGTCTTTTTTGCTTTTTTTTAGCATGGACAATGAAGTGGTGAAAGCCTGGGGTGGGGGCGGACTGAAGGGGGTTTATGGGGGGGGGTGAGAGGCTTATGTAATACTTTCAAGAATAAAAAAAATAAAATACACCCTTCATTTCAATGCTTACAAATGCTAGGGGTGCTTCGTTGAGCTGGCTTCTTAAATGGACTGATTTTACTCCTTCAAAGGGAAGCACAGACAGCTTTCTTTCACCTACCATTTGAGTATTTTGCATCTCATTGGCTGTAGTTGGGTAAGTATGTTTGTTCTCACAGTATTAAACACAGACCCATCAGTGCTGATGCCACAGAGGTGTGATTAAATTGTGAAAAATCCACCCAAAGCCCTGAGATGCACACAACTTATTTAAAAATTATGAATAGAGTTTTGAAGAATAAAAATGGTTTGACAAGTAGGCAGCCCACAAAGAAACTGACACATCAAGGGAAGGAGATCAAACGGGAATGTACAGGCAAATCCACATGGCAGGCTGCGGCGTCTGGCCACACTCCAAGGGGGTTGAAAGAAAAGGACGTGAAAAATAGAGAAAGAAGAGAGACGTGAATTTCAAGGTAGAAAAATGAAAGGCCATTTGACATTCAAAAATGATTTTTCTTCTTTTTGCGTTTTGAACACAGTCAGTAAACTCACCTCAGTTTAACTTAGTTAACTGGATGCAGCTCAAGTCCATGGGCAGTGACATCAAAGAGCACATCAAAAAACACCTCTGCTAAATAACAAGACTCTTCTCTTGGTGTTCCTTCATTTCCCGTAACAGACAGGACAATGCTGAGGGGCTGGGTATGTCAGCCTACAATCAGAATGCCAGTCTTACAGCTTTTTAATTTTTGAACATTATTCAACGTATGTTATTTTATCAAATGTTAATTAAGGGTTATATCCTATAACTACTGTATATAACATTTTGGTACTTTTTTTTACTTATGTGCTATTCATCCATTATTTTAAATTTCAATATTCAAATGTATTTTTGTTTTAGTTTTAAAATGCAAGCCTGTCAAACTTCTGTGTGCCACTGAACTCAATTTGGATTCAGTTATTTTAAAACACTCTTGTGTAAAAGTGTATAAGATGACACTACAGCAAGTAACCCACAGGCAGGAATAACAAAACCACACTAATTAAAACTGATAAGAATTGAGAATATACAGGGTGGGGGCAAAAGTAGGTTTACATTTATCCATATGGAAAATAACACAGTAATAAATAAATAATAGTACAAGAATAAATTCTGTTTTGCATACTCACAACAGTAAATCTACTTTTGCCCCACCCTGTATTGGTTTTTTTTTTAATTAAGGTTACTTTGAAAAAAAAGTATTGAATTTATTGGGTGACACTGGTTAATAAAGTTATATAGGTTTCAGATGTATCATTGGCAAATATGTTCTCCCCTATAGTGGGGACATTTGCAATAGTTGTCAACATTAAAAATTTATTGATTTCAGAGAGGGAGAGAGAGGGATACAAAGATAGATACATCAATGATAAGAGAGAATCATCAATTGGCTGCTTTCTGCCCACCTCCTACTGGGGACTGATCCCAAAACCTGGGAATGTCTCCTGAATAGAAATTGAATCTTGACCTCCAGTTCATGGATCCACGCTCAAACACTGAGTCACACCAGCCAGGCAATAAAAATAAATATATTGATATAAGATATGGTTATAAAATTAAAATTACATAGGTTTCAATTATACAATTCTATAACATATCATCTGTATATTGTGTTGTATGTTCACTACTTCAAGTCAAGTCTCCTTCCATCACCATGTATCCTTCTTTTATCCTCTCCTACCTTTCCCACTCCCTTTTCCCTCTGATAATCACCATGCTATTGTCTGTGTCTATGAGTTTTATTTTCTTTTGTTTTGCTTAATCCCTTTGAAAAAGAGACTCATAGATATATTGACTTTTATAAAAGACTAGAGGTTCGATACACAAAATTCATGAGGTGGAGGGGGTTGTCCCTCAGCCCGGCCTGCACCTTCTCCAAACTGGGACCCCTCAGGGGATGTCCGACTGTCGGTTTAGGCCCAATCACAATCCAGGACCCCTGGATCCTAACCACTCACCTGCCTGCCTGATCGCCCCTAACTGCTCTCCCCTGCTGGCCTGATTGCCCTCTAACTGCTTGCTCCCCCACCGACCTGATCACCCCTAACTGCTTTCTCCCCTGCTGGCGGGATTGCCCCTAACTGCCTCTGTCTTAGCCTCCACCACTGTGGCTTTATCCAGAAGGAAGTTGGATGTCCAGAAGATGTCCAGTCGATCCGGTCTAATTAGCATATTGCCCTTGTATTAGTACAGATGATTTTTTAAACAGTTTATTGGTAGGTTTTTAGTCCAGTAGAATTGGTACGCACCAAGATCCCTAAATTGTAATCCTTTAAGATCCAAATCTTAAAGAGATATTTTCTAAGTAAGAGATCATAATTATAAAATGACTGTAACAAAAAAGGGGTAATTATCAAAATTTGTGTTTTAGAGTATGCATGTATTGTTTACAGTGTCATAAATGCTAATAATTGCCATCTCAAAAGGCTCTAATGGGTTAAATTTCTTCTACCAGATATATTTGCCTCTCTGATGGGCAAATAGTTGCATTTTAATATTGCCTTAATTTGGATGACCTGGACAAAGTTTGACACAGTGAATGTTTTCATAAGTTTTATTGTCAGTTCATACTATTTTCTGTGAGTTGGCTTTATATTCCTTAGGCATTTGCTCCAATAGATTTGTTTGTCCTTTTTCTAGTTAATAGTAATTGACTAGAGAACCATCTTCCATTTTCATCTTCAAAGGTTGGCTTCAGAGGCCCTCCTATGTAGTGTCCCTTTTGTTTTCCTCAGTGTTGGCTTTCATTTTATCAAGTTTCACAAGTGAAAAAAATAAAATAAAAGGCTTCATCTGCATTGTTTATTTTGCTCTTCAGTCCTGTTTCCAGTACATAGAGAAGACTCTTTTCTTTCCTGAAATGTCTCAGCCCATTATAATCCATTTTCTAGGTCTACTCTAACCTCCTGCTTTTTCCTTTGTGAATGATGGCACCGTCTCTTCTGTAATTAGGTGCCCTCCCTGTTTCTTCATCCGGCATAATTTTTGCTACAATAGAACTGAAAGCTCACCGAACACCTTTATTACATTTTGAGAGACCGCTTTGACTAAATTACTGAAGTTACTTTTAGTCTTTTGAATATGGACATATCACTTCTGTTTGTTGACCAACTGTAGGGATGAGACTTGCCTGTGAAAACTGGGCCAAAGAGTTTCTAACATGGCACATTTAATCCCTTCCTTTCATTTCTCGTTCAAGTATAGAATCTCAAATGATTTTAAAATAATATTTATTTTCTTACCTAGTTTTATTTTTCCCATTGCAAAGGATGCTATTTCCTAAGGGAACTTTTTTTTTGTTCACCTATATCTAATCTTTAGATTTCTCATAGTGACTTTTGTCTCCGAAAGCATGCCTTCATTGATTCAAATCTCTACTCTGTTTCTATTTCATGTCTGCCTCCAACATTCCTCTTTAGCCAACCAGTTTTCACTGCGTTAAAAATATCCATTTTACTAAGTGTTGGCCAAATGTCATGTTTGTATAGGTATTTGCTTTCTTTTGGTCAAATACTGTAATTTTATTATGCACAAATGGTATACATTAGTTAATACTTGTTTTCAGGCCTGTAAGGATACAGAGACTTGTACCGTGCTTCTCAGAGTATAATGATGTGAAGCATGCATTGAGAAGTAACTAGAAGGTAAGGTAATGGAGCTTGTGCTCTTCCTGAGAGATAGGCCCTCCTTAAAGTACCTGCATTCATGCACATCTCACCAATGCATATTTCACGGAAGAAATATCGGGATAAACACTTCTCTCCACTCCTACTCGCTCCTGTCCTCCCCAAAATTCAATTTCAAGGTCCATTTCGAATGAGTCAATGTTAGCACGAGGGCTATGCACGGTTACCTCCTCGGAGAAGTGACCTTCTGCCTCTTTGGGATGGTTTCCTTTTTGGAAGGCAGTACTGGGACCACCCCCATTGGCTCCCTCTTTGGCTTTCCCCTTTGTGTCTCTTCTAGAGATTTCTCTAATAATGGAATAAGGATTTTTTTAAGTGTGTCTTCAGTGTCCCATTTCTCTGTTGTTCCTAGTATTTTCATAAATATCAACAGATTGTTAAATCTATAAAATGCATTTTTATAGTGGCCTGACTTCTTACATTTACTAACTTTGTAACTTAGATATACCAAGAAAATACATACTTTTTTTTAAACCACCAAGATTCTCTGTTCTTCTCCCCCTGCCCCTTTTTTTCTTCTCTAGAAATTTCTATACACATCAGCCTTTGCAGGTCCCTAATGTCCTCATGGCTCTGTCCCCTCACTAGTGAAGTGTGAACTAAAGTCTCTGTGTCGAATAACCATTTCCACAGGAAAGCCAGAACGACTCTTGGTGTTTCAGGAATTCCTTCCTGCAGGAAGCCAGCTCTCAGAGCAGGGTACTTGCTCTCCCAGGTTCCTTTGCTGGGGTTTCAGGCAGGTCACGTTGACTCCTCCCATGGGTGGCACTGACTCTGGGTTAGCAGTGGGCCTTAGGGAAAAGGACCACAGTGACAGAACTGAGCCATCATCACAGCAGCACAGGTGGACGTACCCAGCCTTCAGAAGTCGCATTTCTAGTAACAGGGTCTTCAGCGGGTCGTCACGATGCTCCTGATGAAAGTGGTGGCCTCAACCTTCTATTGCGTACTCACAATGTCTTCCTAGGATCAGCTTTGGCGTGCAACTTCCGGGTCCTTTCGGTGGCCCTGCAGGCTCCAGTTCTGGTTCTTTAGCCCTATGTGCCACCCCATATCCTTTAGTAAAGCCATTTTCTGCTTAAATTAGCTAGAGTCCAGTTACAATGGGTCAACTAAGTTCTCTTTCGATAAAACATGCAAATTTTGAGTTCAAAAACTGAAAAGTAATAATTACCTTTTATACAAAGCGACAGGACTTTAGATGACTTCATTTTAATGTATATGTTTTCATGTTTATAACAGCAAAAATATGTTTGAATTTGTTTTTGCATATACACACATATAAATGGATATGAAGTTATTCTCTATAGATGATGATCAAAAAGTGGTGAATATACCCCCATTAAAAATACCTTCCAGAATTAATAAGCTAGTGTCACAAGAAGGAAGTCTGTGTGTTAGTATTTGGACAAATTGCGGGACAGGTGAAATGTACTTTATATCACAAAGGGAGAGTAACAGACCTGGAGTCAGGTCCTAATTCTGTCATTACTAAGCTCTCTGTCCTTTGACAAGCCATGTGATCATGTTTGGGTCCTATTTATGTCCCTGTTACTTGACTGGATTAGATGACATCGTCATAGTCACTCTTCCTTTGAATTTTAAAACATGTTAATACAAATCCCTAAATAAATGACGTAAACGTTGGACACATTAGGACTTTGAAGAGCAAACTATGAAAGTGACTATTCACATGAAATAAATCTAAAATGATCGAGCTGGCTAAAAGGAAATTTGGGGCATGACCATCACCTACTACTGTCAGAACAGGTGGCTTTTATTCACTTCCAATATTCAAAGCTCATTGATTCTACACAACTATGAATTCATCTTTTTTTTTTTTTTAAGTGGTGTGTCTCCTAGCAGCTGCTCTCGGCAATGTTAGTGGGTAGGTTGTCTCTTTATTCACTTTCACTTTTCCCATCTGTACCCGTTTCTCATGTGACAGGTCCTCTCCACGGGATTCTGGCAACTCAACCAATACCCACGGCTGTAAAGATCGTTGTGAGAAGAAGGAAAGGAAAGAAAGGCTCACTTCTTTCATGTAAAACAACTAAAATGTTCCAGCTTGGGTTAATATTTAAGGACACTTTGGGACATAATATGAGCCTTTTGAACTAACAAGGCTTTCCCTTTATTCCACCAAAGAAATTCCAGCAGATTGAATGCTCCTGCCTTTCATTTTCCTTAGGAGAATGGGAAGTGCCTGACATAAGCACAACATTTTTCTTCCCCAAGGTTACTCTTATTTTGCTCATTTGGAGCCAGAACCCACTGAGATCCCAAGTCATGGTCCTCGTTCCTTTTCCCAGCTGCGACATGAGTCATGGCATGATTTACTTCCTTAGCACATTGGCAGCTTCATTTCTCTCTAATTCAAGGCTTTCGTGGACTCCACTTAGCTATCTCAGAGCATCAAGAAGGCAAAGTGTACCGCCAGCCTCACCTATAGAACACTAAGAAAACGCAAGCAATCTCATACACTAACACGGCACTACCGTGGCCGGTTCCGCTCTAAACCAGTGGTGTTCAGTGGTCTGGCCCCACTTCCTAGAGGGCATTCTGGACACTTGCAGGGCCTTCTTGGTTTCCACAGCAACCGGAGCTACTTGAGCTGGCATTTCACGGGAGGGACCATGGATGTGAGATTTGCTGCATATTGTCTATTGTCAATTCACTCATCCCCACTCCCACCTGTTTCACTTCTCCTACTGCCCCCCTCTCTCAGGAGCTGGAAGGATTAAACCTACAGACCTCCTTGCAGATTTTGAACAATTACCATTTACAGAGGGTAGGGGATTTGCAAAAAGATTTTAACATATAAAGTCTGATTTAAATTACGTAGCATAGAAATTAACTCTGTTTGACATCTATAAACACAAGCTATTTTTGGCGCAGTTTTAATATATGCAGGATTTTCCAAGAGTAATGTTGTCTTAATTGAGAGAGCGTGCTTTGTTTGGAGCTTCCCCAAAATTATTGTACTCTTTGTAAATATATCAACAGTGCCGTCATATTTGTCAATACAACACACTAAACCTGTATTCATGCGCAAATTTCATATCCACACTGATCCTAAGTACACCTCCAAACATCTGATGACTACATTGAGCCTTCTAATGTAATTGTGCTTGACAATTTATACTTCTGCGTTATATAATATCACATTATCAACTACTCCTTGTTTCATTTCTTATTTCATTTAGATGACAGTAAATGCTTGAGATTTGTTACTATATCATGGTAAGAGGCAGAAATTTTGGTTTGGCTATTAAGCAAACGATTCATTCCTTTATTATAAAGTTTACAATGAATTAGGTAGTTTGAAACACTGAGGATAAAAATAAAAGAGTAGTCCCTGGATGTACAGATTTTATCTTCTAGCATGGTAGACTGATAAAAAAATAAATGAACTATAAAGTACAGATAAAGGTTACAAAAAAAAATGGCTGGACAGATGCCTCATCTACTACCGGAAAACTACGCGAGTTTGATCAATTCCCCCCAAGATTAGGTAATGCAGCATTTTTCATATTCTGGAGTGGTACTGTCCAATGAGTGCAAAAAAAAAAAAAAACACACCAAAAATCCACTTCCCACGGAAACAATACAAAACAACAACCAACCTTTTCTCTGGTATCATCTGATGTCCCTTATCCGGGGTTGGTTTCCTCTGGAGGCAGGCACTGAGTTGCAGTTGCGAGTGCAACAGGTTTGCTGGGGAGTAAGACCTTTGGGGGGCAAAGAAGAGAAGCAGAGTTATGTAAGAAGAGCAGCCATGGAATAAGTACTGCCCGATAAACAAGTCCCAGCTTGGGCAGAAAGGGCTAAGCCTATCACTCCCACCTTGCTCAGCCACTGGCTGGGGCCACTTCCAGAAGCGTTCAGCCTGGACTGCCATCCTTTGCTCAGCCACGGCCTGGGGACCATCTTGGCTTAAAGGCTGAGATGGATAGGAGATGCTCACAGCTACAGGCTGTCAGGTAAATGGAGCATCCCCTCACGCTGCTAAACTCCTCTGTTGAAAACTTCAGACATTTGCAGTGGTGGTGGTGTTTCTCCTCTCTCTTCATCTGGGTTTTATGAGGGACTGAGTGTTGATCAATGATGCTTAAAGGCCATCAGTGCCTATGTGAATATGTTAGTACCCCACATTCTCTCCTC
>JAPDVU010000156.1:0-28979 GCA_026230045.1 Corynorhinus townsendii
TGTGTGTGTGAGTGTGTATGTGAGTGTGTGTGTATGTGAGTGTGTGTGTGTGTGAGTGTGAGTGTGTGAGTGTGTCTTCCCAGAGCCCAGCTGCAGTCACAAAGTGCTTGTGGCTTCACCGTGGCCGCACCGGGACGGAGGTGTGTCTGACGGCGGAGCTGCCTGGACAGTGACAGCCTCTAGACCCGCCGGGCGGTGAACGCCCCTCGTGTGGCCAGGAGGACCTTGGTGGGGAGCCCCCAGGACTCGGTGGGGAGCCCCCAGGCTTGCTGTATGGTGCATCCTGGGTGAGGGCTCCCGGCCGGCAGGGCAGGCAGAGCCCATCCATCACCCCGGGGCGGGCGGGCGGGAGCTGGGCCGGCGGCGGGGGCTCCTGTGGCTCCGCATTCCTTCCGCGTGAAGTATGCGCACGGAGCCCAGAGCACACGGTCAGCATTCTTCCCAGGAGCGGCGGCTGTGCGTTGTGGGAGCCTCGCTCCTGATGACTGGAGGGGGCGGCGCGCTCACCCCCCCGCCCACGTGGTCCCGGTGAGCTGCCTACGTGGAGCGGGGCGCCGGCACCCACGGACATGTGGCCGCAGATGCACGGCCGTCCTGCGTCTCTGCTCCCGGCCGGGGCTGCGCTGTCATCGATGGGGGCCTCTGCGTCCTGAGCCACAGGCCCTCGGCCCCACGGCGTCCTACGTGGGAGCCGGGTGTGAAATAGACGGTGATGGGGCGCCTGAGGCCAGGCCCCTTCGCCCTGCGTGCCCCTCCCCCGCCCAGGGCAGCCCCAAGTCCTCCTGGTCACCTGAGGGCTCCGGGAACACGGCTTGGAAACAACCACATGCCCAGTGTCCCCCCAGAGACCCCCCTCCCTCAGCTGCACCCCAGAAAAACACTGGCGCCTGGATGAACCGGGGCCTGACTTTACCCCGAGGCGGTCCCGCCGACCTGGGCACGTGGGATCCAGAGAGGTGGGCTCCGGCCACAGAGGAACCCGCAAGGGCCCCACACGCGCTCGGGGGGACCCTGTGCGGAGCCCCAGGCACAGGGCTGATTTAGGGCGTAGACGCCATCCCGGAGGGGGGCACATCTTCCCCTCCCAGGTGCACCCTGCCGACCCGTGTGGCTGGGCCGTCTGCAGGGTCCCTTCCGAAGCCCCACGGGCCCCGGCTCCCGGGCTGTGACGGGCCAGCAGGCTGCTGTTTGCTGGGGCTGCAATGAGCGTGCTGGCCTGTGACCGAGTGGGGACCTTGACCTCCAGCAGGTGGGAGTATTCACACCACGGAAACTGGCAAAGGCCACCAGGCGGGGCTCCCCCAACCGCCCCCGAGCTGGCGGTTACACTCCCTCTGCTAAACAGGGCGTCACACACGTCCGTGTCACTGTAGCCCAGCCCCGCTGCTGCCCCCTGAGACAGGAGTCACCTCCGCTTCCTTTACTCATTTTAATATTTGTACTGATTTCAGAGAGGAAGAGAGAGGGAGAGGGAGAGAGAAACATCGGTGATGAGAGAGAAGCATGGACCGGCTGCCTCCGGCACGCCCCACACTGGGGATGGAGCCCACAACCCGGGCCTGTGCCCCGACCGGAATCGAACCCTGACCTCCTGGTTCATGGGTGGAAGCTCAGCCACGGAGCCCCGCCAGCCGGGCTTATCTCCGCTTTACTGATGAGCGCAGTGGGGTGCAGGGAGGGCAGGCGCCTCTCCGAGGCGCAGGTGCGACCACGGTGGCTCAGGTGTGTGTGAGTCTAGACCCAGCTTCCTGGCCACCACTGCCCGTCTGTGCGCATTCAGGGTTCCCTCTGCGCTGGCACCCACGCCCTCTCTGACCTTGGAGGTCAGTGGCAGCCACTCTCCCAGAAGCCCCCCCTCTGTTGGCCAGCTTCTTGCCTCTGGGGGGTGGGCATGGGCCCGGGCATCGGAGAGGACCGACGCTCGAGGTCTCACTGGCTTGCCTGGCAGCCTGGGCCCCTGGACCCCAGGTGCCACCGGCCAGCCTGCAGGAGGGAGCCCTGTGGCTCAGGGGTGTCTCTCTCTGGGGGTTCCGCTGGGCCAGGGGTGCCAGCCTGGGCTGGGGTGGGGTGGAGAGGAGGGCCGGGTGCTGGTCCCGGGGGAGCTGGGTCGCTCCCCGCAGTCCTGCTGCCTGCAGAGTCCTGGGGGTCATCTGTGGGAGAACGCCGGCCACGGCCCGGTGCTCGGCTGAAATAAATGGAGATGCACGTGGGCACACGTCGCGGGCAGGACCCCCCGCAGAAGCCGCCGAGTCCTGTGGGGCCGGAGCGGGCTGGGGCCCGGATTGCATCAGCCTGTCCCGCCCAGAGCTGAGTCCTTAAACACAGGCAGTGGGTCTGTGGGTCACTCTCCTCTCGGTCCCGAGATGAGGGGGGGGGACTCAGCTCCACAGCCCCGGAGGGAACACGCCCGCTGTCCTTTAGCTCTGCCAGGTGGACGGGAAGGGGCCTCATGCCAGCCCGGCCAGCTCAGGCGCCCGCACGCGGGTCCTACAGACTCAGCGAGCGGACGTGACCACCCAGGATGGTCTGAAAGGAAACTTTCTCCCCGAGAGCGGCTCACGACGGGGTGTCCAGTCCCGGGCTGGCTGTTTTCCCGGCAAAGGCCGGCCTTGGCCTCAGCGGAGCCGCCTGTGGTCTTTCTGCATCGACCGGAGACTACCCTCGGAAGGTCAGGGTCACGCCCTTCTTTCTCTCTAAAATGTGTGGTTATTGAGTCAGAGAGGAAGGGAGAGGGAGTGAGAGGAACATCGATGATGAGAGAATCACGGACCGGCTGCCTCCTGCAGGCCCCACACTGCGGAGGAGCCCGCTCCCCGGGCCTGTGCCCCCACCGGGAATCGAACCCTGACCTCCTGGCTCACAGGTCGGTGCTCAGCCCCTGAGCCCCGCCGGCCGGGCTGCTTTTCGTTACTCCAGACCAGAGCAGAGCCCAGGGTCCCCTCGGTGTTACCGTTACCTGCTCACCGTTAACGGTTAACTACCCTGCCCCCCTCACGCCCGTGTGAAAGGAGTCTGCCATTTCACTTTTTCTCCAATCCCAGGGGTCCCCCGCTTGGCTCTGCCCCGCCTCCCTGCTCCGTCGCCGTGGATTCCACGTCCCCCTGCGGCGCCCCCTGGGACGCCGGGGCGTGAGTAAGGGGTGAGCCCGCCGCTCACTCTCCTCTCCGGGGCTTTCTCTCCGTCCGTTGCGATGCTGCTTCCCGGCGGTTGTCGTCGGTCTGGCTCAAATAAACGCACAGAAATTCCCTGTGGTTTCAGTCTTCCTCACGTGGACGGGCGTTGCTTTTTCCTACACTTTGTCTTTGTCTCAGCCACCCTCCACCCCCACACGGCTCGGCTCAGGCCGGGCCGGCAGCCCCGGCTCCTACGGGAGGTTCGGTTTCTGTCGTAACCGGCGCCGCCTGAGGTCACCCGCCGGGTCAGAGCCGGTGGGGGCTGACGTGGCACCGTGGCCGATGGGAGAGTGGTCTGCCGTCTCTCATCTTGGGGGGGCCCAGGCCCAGGCTTCTCGTGGAGGTGGGCCTAGAGTTCTGGGGGGGGTCCCTCACCCCATGGCCCCCCCATCCTCCCCTGACCCCAGCTCCTTCCAGAGTCCTGCCCCTCCCCCCCAACCCTGCCCAGCGGAGAAGAGCTGCAAGCCGGCTGCTTCGGTGATGGAACAGCCACCGCTGGCGGTGCTCCCGGCCTATCAGTGTGCTCCGGCCCAGCTGTGGCCTCTGCGCCGGGCGGGGGGGACCGGCCGCAGCCTCGCTCGCCGGGCCTCTCTGCAGAGGCCTGTCCTGCCCGGTGCGTGTGGCCCCAGCGCTCCCCCGCCGTGGGGGGTGGCGACACAGGGAGGACGCATCTGGTGAGGGATCAGTGTCCCGACGAGAAAGGAAATTGCCGGAGATGATTGACAGGGCAGACAGAGGGGAAGCTGCACAGCAAGTTAGATGGAGGGGGGCGGGGCGGGCGGGGTCATGACCCAGCAGGGCTCTGGGCCCCCCGCCCCCCGCCCTACTCTGCTGACCCTGGTGCCCGTAGGCAGGGCTTGAGGGGAGCACCCACAGCCTGGCCAGTGGCGTCCTGGGTCAGCGGCTGGGCGGACCCCACCAGGGACCCGGACACGAGGCGGTCCTCCAAGAGCAAGCGGGAGGCCCAGGTGCAGGGGCCAGGCCTCTGCCTGGCGTGTGATGACCTGAGACAATGCCCGTTGCCACGGGTTGAATAAGTCACCCACTTGGGGGGGCCTCGGAGAAGACGGGCAGGTGGCGGGTCCCCAGGGAGACGCAGAGGGAGCTGAGGCTGACAGAGAGCCAGGTTTGGGGGCGGCGGGTGCTCCAGGTGACTCAGGTGGGAGGGGCACTGGGGCCTGGAGGGAGGGGGACTCAGGTGGGAGGGGCACTGGGGCCTGGAGGGAGGGAGGGGGACTCACGTGGGAGGGGCACTGGGAGCTGGAGCGGGGAGACTCAGGGGAGCAGACAGAGAGAGATGGACAAGGATGGGAGATGAACATTAGGGGTCAAAGAGGCAGGATGAGGAGTGAGAACGAAGGGCTGGCCCAGTTCTGGCCCAGAGGACGGAGGAGGGTGGGGGGTCAGCCGGGTCCCCCACTTGGGCCTGAGAGAGGTTTGGGTTGGAGCTTGCCTTAACTGTAACCTGGCCTGGGGTTCAGTTCTCAGCGGAAATGGGCTCACCCCTCCTGCTCTGCTCCTCAGTGGCGGTGAGGGGTGAGGGGTGAGGCGGACAGTCTGGGTGACAACAGTTCAGCGGTGTTGCGAGCCAGTGTCGCCTTGGCCGGTGACAGGTGCGCCTGGCCCCCCTTTATGGCAGTCTCACCCCCACCGGAGCGCCTTCCTGCCCACAGAGAGGCTGCCCTGGCCCTGCCCCCCGAGCCTGCGGGGCCACCCCCGGCGCACATGGTGGCACCCACAGCCGCGGGGCCGTCTAGCCCTAGCAGACGCACAGCCTGCCTGGCGCGACCTTTGTCTCTGAGGACGCGCGGAGGAACGTGCTGGGGCGGGGCAGAGCCTTGCCTGCGAAGGCACAGACGGCCGGGCATCTGGAGAGCAGGCGGCTGAGCTCGTCCTCCCGCTGGCCAGCGCGTGACCCTGGGATGGGGCGGGGCAGGGAAGGGGGAGCCGGGGCCAGGGGCCCACAGGCGGCGTGTCCCACCATGGGGCGTGGCCAGTGGCGGCGGGTGCGTGTCCGTCCCACGCACCGGGCAGGTCGCTCGCTGGCTCTGGGCCACATTTGCTGGTTGTGAGTCTGCCCCTCCGTGGCTGTCACGTGGACGCGGCCTTCTAGGCCGGCAGTGGGTAAAGCCGCCAGATGTGGACGGCCGAGGGGTGCGCGTCGGGGCTCCGGGGGCGGAGGTGGAGGGTCACCGGAGCGCTCAGCCATGGCGCCGGCCGCGAGAGGCCGCGGGGGCTGTGAGCAGCACCTGCTCGGGGAGGGGGAGCTGGGAGCCGGGGCGCCCGCCAGGCCAACTGCCGTGTGCTGGGGCGCCTCCCTGGCAGCCGCGTTGGGCGCATCCGTGGCTGAAAAGTCTGTGCTCCTTCGCGGACTCCCTGTGCCTCGTCCTCAGAAGTCGGGTAAGGAGCACCCGGAGGGCGAGCCGCGGGAGCACGCGCCTCCCAGACGCGCAGGGCCCGCTGCGGGAAAGCGCAGGACGCGGGGAAGGGAAGAGACCCTCAGGTTCAGAGGAGAAAGACAAGCGGGGCCGGGAGACGTGCGCACCCCGCCACGCGTGCAGGACTGGCGTCGCGTGTGCCAGGCGCTCTGGCCGCTCGACAGGAAGAACACGACCCGTGACCGCGGTGAAGGTCCGAGCAGACACCCCACCGAGAACACGCGTGGCAGGGGCTCAGCCGCTCTGGTCGGCGGAGAAATGCCACGGAGACCGTGGGCCCCCTGCACGCCTGTCGGGGTGGCCGCCATCCGGAACCCCGACACCCCGAGTGCTGGCGAGGCCTCGGGCTGGGGAGCCCTTCACGGCTGGGGGCTGGGGAGAGAGGCGCCAGGCCCAGAGGCTGAGCTTGGTGCCCGTGCCGCTGGGGGACAGTGTGCAACGCCGACGCTGCTGCATGCGTCCCGGGTGAACCCACGTGGGCGGGACCCGACCTGCCCTGCCGCAGGGGCGGGCAGACAAGCACGGGAAACCCCATGGCCCCGGGCTCAGCGTGGACAGAGATGGACCAGTTCAGAGCAGTTTCGGGGTGAACACAGGTCCGTTTACACGCGTGTTTCCTGGCTCCGGCGGCCGAGGGGCTGGAAGCAGCGGCGCCGCCAAGTGATGCGCACGCCCAGCGCCCAGGCCTTGGCCTCTGCGCCGCTGGCTCTGGGCTGGGCGGGAACCCGTGCGTGGAGCCTGGGGCTTCCCCTAGAGCAGCGGTTCTCAGCCTGCCTGATGCCGCGACCCTTTCATGCAGCTCCTCACGTGGTGGTGACCCCCACCATAAAATTATTTTCCTTGCTACTTCGTAACTGTCATTTTGCTACTGTTACGCATCGTCATGTAAAGCTCTGTGTTTTCCGACGGTCTCAGGCTCTACAGCAGCGGTTCTCAACCTGTGGGTCGCCGAAGACTGTCGGAAAACACAGATCTTCACGTGACGATGCGTAACAGCAGCAAAATGACAGTTCCGGAGTAGCAGCGAAAATAATGTTACGGTTGGGGGTCACCACCACGTGAGGAGCTGCATGAAAGGGTCGCGGCATCAGGGAGGCTGAGAACCACCGATCTAGAGGCAGAGGTGACCGAGTTCAATGCGAAATAGAGCAGCGGCCGCAGGGCTCGGGGGGCTGAGCGTCGACCTCCGACCCAGGAGGTCAGGGTTCGATTCCCGTCAGGGCACAGGCCCGGGCTGTGGGCTCGACCCCAGGGTGGGGCGTGCAGGAGGCAGCCGACCGGTGATTCTCATCACTGACATTTCTCTCTCTCCCTCTCCCGTCCTCTCTGAAATCCATACAAATGTATTAAAAAAATAAAATAAAAAGGATGAGGGTGCGTTACAGCGACCCCGGAGCCACCTGAAGGAGCTCCCCGTGGCCGGTGGCCAAAGCCAGAGCCATCGCTCGACCCCGGGCACCGGCAGCGCGGACGTACGGCCCACGGGTAGCACACGGGCGCTCCACGCGGAATGAGGAAGTGACGGTGAGTAAGGACGTGGCAGAGGAGACCAGTTTCCAGCACAGAATCCAAAGGCCCTGGGGGGTGCCAGCTCCGAGCCGCACCCGCCGGGCGGAGGAGGCACTTGGTGGCCTCCTCCAGCCGAGGACAGGATGGAGGAGGAGGCAGCCACCTCGCCGAGGGAGCCTGGCCCGTGCGGCCTCGGCAGGTGACCCAGGTCAACCCCGGTGAGACATGGACACCGCACGGACCCAGGTGCCACGTGATGCCGAGAAGCCCCTCACCTTCATGGCCTTCCCCCCCAGAACCCAGCACCCGGTCTCACATGAGTCACCCCCGAGACCCGTCCGGTTCCGGGGACTCTCAAACCCCAGACCACTTGTGCTCCAAGGCCACGTCCATCAGCACAGGGAGAGTCTGGGACCCTGTCTGGGCCCGGAGGAGGCGGAGGAGACGCGAGGGCACGTCTGCTGGGGCCCTGGGTGGGGGCCAGGGCCCGGGGAAGGGCGTCGGGGAACACGGGGCACTCAGGACGAGGCCCGGCACTGACTCAGCCGCCCCAACGCCCGCGCAACCCGCCAGGTGCCAGCGCCGTGTGTGTCTGCGTGCCGACCCGCGTCCCGTCCCGCGGGAGCTGCGGACGGCGGGGGCCTGGGGCCGGGCTGCGGGAACCCTCTGCCCTGTCCTGAATGCTTTCCTGTGAAATCAAAACTATTTCCCTCCCTCCCTCCCTCCCTCCCTCCCTCCCTCCCTGTCCGCCCCTCCCTCCGCCCCTCCCTTCTACTCTCTCTGAAAAGCAGTGGAAAAAACATCCTCAGGTGAGGAGTAACAAAACGAACACAATCTACCCTAAAATCTGAAGTGCATTTTACAGCCCCCAGGGGCTGAGCGGTGACCCAGGAACCAGGAGGTGACGGTTCGATTCCCGGTCGGGGCACAGGCCTGAGTGGCGGGCTCGATCCCCAGTGTGGGCGTGCAGGAGGCAGCCGATCGGTGATTCTCTCTCATCCTGCATGTTTCTCTCTCTCTGTCCCGCTCCCTTCCTCTCTGAAACCAATAAAATCATGTTTTAAATGAATACGTGAATGAAGTGAGGAGCGTTCGTGTAGCGAGACAGCGTTCGGCAACACGAGGCCGCCGAACCCACACGCACACACACGGATGGACCGACTCCGCGACGCAACGTGGATAAACCCTAAAACCTTACCTTTTTTTGGGGGGGGGGGGGCCTGGACGTGGAAGAATCCTTTGCTGTAGGACCCACTGGTGTCACGTGGAGACACAGCTCCGCGGAGTCTGCTGTGCGGCTGCGTGAGAGGTAGCCAAGCTCAGGGGCTCGAGGAGGCGGTCACTCTGCACGCCGGTGGCGCTCGTCCATTGCTGCGGGGCCACGGGGGTGCTGGCGCGTCGGCCACGCGTGGCCTGCATGTGGAAGCATGGTGTCTGCTTCACAGCGATTTGTTTTTCTGGTTAATCCTCACCCGAGGACATTTGTCCATTGATATATATATATTTAGTGAGAGTGGAAGGGAGAGAGACCCAGGAGAGACACTCGCTCCCCGTTTACTCAAAAGCAATATCCTTGGGCGAAGAGTTAGCCACAGCAGAAAGGTGGAAACCCCTGGGTTTCCTTCTGATTTTAGAAAGAATTTCCTGCCAAACCTGGCAGTCCCTGAGCTGACCCGCTCCCCTGCCAGGTGCCAGGTGCCAGGCGCACCAGGAGGCCGGGAGGCGGGGCGGGACTGGGCTGAGGACAGGCGGGCCCTGCGGGCAGGAGGGGGCTCCCAGAGCAGCCTGGGGGGTCTCCCTGGTCCTCGTTCTGGCCTGGGGGCAGGGCCCGTGTTCCAGGGAGGGGAGGCTGGCTCTGAGGTGAGTGCACTGTCCTCAGGCATCCGCGCCCTCAGCAGGTGTGGCTGCCCCGAGAGGTGCCCGGCCAGCGCCCAGCAGTGCCCGCCTCGGGGACCCCGCTTCCTGGCCATTCTCACTGCTGTGGACGAGCCCCGTGGCCTCGGCCTCCCCGGCCCCCAGGACGGTGGCCAGACGCGGGCAGGCGGGATGGAGGAGGAGGAGGAGGTGCGTGGACGGGCCGTCACGGATTCATCGGGAGGCTGGCCGGCTGCAGTCTCCCGAGGTCTGACCCCATGGCCGCGGCAGGTACAGCGTCACGGAGCGGAGCGCGTGCTGGACGGGGCGCGCCAGGTGTGGGAAACGCCCTTGGGCGCCCCTGGGAGGTCAGGCCGCCTCCGCCGGGCGGGCCGGTGCCGCTTCTCTGCTCGGTCGGAGTGCCGAGTGCCAGGGCTTCCGCAGACGGCCAAGGCGGGCGCTGGCGCGGGCCTGACTCCAGGGCAGACGGGGCGTGAAGGAAGGAAGGGCGGGCCAGGTCTCCCGCCAGGCGTCATGTGCCCACACGAGCGAGAGCGTGTGGCTCGGTTGGTGGGAGCTTCGTCCCCCTCACCCGGAAGGTTGTGGTTTGACCCCGGGTCGGGGCGCGTACAGGAGGCGACCGGTGGATGTTTCTCTGGAGGGCGGGGTGGGGCCTGGCAGGGGCTGGGCGGCCCTGGGCATCGCCACCCGTGGGTCCCTGTTGGCAGGTCCGCCTCGCAGTCCCTCCCTGTCGAAGCCCTCGGCCAGGCTGGGCCTCCTTCCTCCCGGTCTGGGCTGGGCTGCCTCTCGGGTGGCGGAGGCAGACAGCGTCTGTGCCAGCTGGAGCCCTGCCTGTGCTGCCGGGCACTCCACGCGGCTCCTGGACGGCGGCCACGCCCGACCCGGGCACCTTCCCGACCTCTCGGAGGAAAGTAACGGGCCGGCCGGCCGGCCGGGCTTTGAGGGGCCCTGGCTGGGCACAGCAGGCACAGTCACTGGGCACCGGGGACGGTGCCACCTGGTCACGCTGGGGAGAAGGGGCACTGAGGGGCTGCCCTGGGCCCCAGGAAGATGGCGCTGGGTCTGGGCCAGAGGGGTGAAGCCTGGGCTGGGGGTGGGCAGGGCCAGGGCCCTGCTGGAGCCCCCGACGGCCTGGACGTGAGGGCAGACGGGGCTGTGGAGGGGTGGGGCGTGTGGACAGGACACAGCAGAGATGAGGACAGCCTGGGTCTGGCTGGGCCGTGAGAGGACAGAGCGCCCGTCCACAGGGACAGAAGGCACAGGGAGGCGGCGTGGAAGGGGCCTGGCAGGGGCCTGGGGAGGGCGGGCAGGCGGCTGTCCCGGCCAGGAGCTCAGCGGGGGCCCTGCAGCCTGCGTGGCCCGGGAGGCACCAGGCACAGCGTGGAGAGCACCAACCAGGAGACCCAGGGCCCTGGAGCCCAGCGGAGGCGATGCTGGGGATGGTGAGCAGCGGCTGTGCTGACCGCTCTGGTGGGGACCAGCTCCAGCCCAGAGACCTGCCCCCTCCGTGTTAATCACGCTCTTTATTCCCGTCTTGGGGACCTTGCTGGCCGGGAAGAGACCGTCCCTCCCGAGATTGGAGCCACTTCCTAGAGGCGGCAATTTAAGTTTAATTTTATTTATGACGGTGCTTGGCGTGACGATGGCCGACATGAGCATACAGGTGCCGGGTGTGGGCTCTCCATCGCAAGATCTGTCGAAGGCACCGTGTGGCCGCCCCCAAATCAGATCCTTCCTGTCCCCTCCGATTAGGACCCCTTCTCCCCGACTCCCTTCCCTCTGGCAGCCTCCGCCCTGGAGCCCCAGCCCCAGCCCCGCCCCGTCTACCCCTCAGACAAGCCGGTTCTCCCCGCCCAACCACAGGCCGGAGCCCACAACGGGAGTCAGAGCCCGATGTCACCAAGGCCAAGCTCGCTGTGACGGCCCTCCCCTCCCTCGCCGTCCTCAGAAACCACAGTCACGTGTCCGGGCTGTGTCCAGGGGGGACACGGCCCCCCTCCTGCCTCCGGCCCTCCGCCCCTCGCCTCCCTGTGTGGCCTGTGTGCTGTGGCCCCCGCCCTCAGAAACTAAGCAGCAGACGGCGCTCCCACGTCGTTGAGCTCTCCGCGTCGTGCCCGGTCCCCCTCTACGTTAAATCCCGGACACGGTCAGGAAACACAGCCCCTCCCGGCTCGGCTCTCCCGGCTGCGCAGCCCCGGACGCCCAGCCCGGCCAGTCTGTCCGCTCCCCGCCCCGGACAGACCCTGTCCACCTGGGAGAGCACACTGCTCACACCCGCCCCTGCGGCCCACGGGGGACCTGCCGGGAGCCCAGACACTGACCTGCTCTTTCCTGGTTTCATTCCCGTAGTCTTTTGGCCAAAAACTGCCCCAGGACAAGGAAGAGCTGTGGCCAGTAGCGATGTTCAGGCTGGTGCCTTCTGGAACGATCCACCACAGGAAGGGCCGCTGAGCGGGTTTCTGTTCCCGGAACAGGCAGCCAACGTGGGAAAGAGCCATCGGCAGGGCAGTCGGAGTCCCCGATGCTCTGGACCCACTGTTTTTTTTCCTTCTTAAATATGTTTTTATTGCTTTTTAGGTAAAGAGGAGGGGGGAGAGAGAGAAGCATCAATGAGAGAGACACACTGATCGGCTGCCTCCTGCACATTCCCTACTGGGGATGGAGCCTGCAACCCAGGCATGTGCCCGGACCAGGAATCGAACCCGGGACCTCCTGGCTCAACCACTGAGCCAGGCCGGCCGGACGGGACCCACTGTGCTAAGCCTGAGGCCACGAGAGGCTGCGGCCGCCGCTGGACAGGCTCGGTGCTTGCCGCGACCACGAGGCACCCATGACCGCGCGACGCAGGGTGGCGGCCGGAGGCGGCTGTCGGCCTGTAATCGTGTCCCCGCGCCTGCGGGACCGCCCCGCCCGGAGCCGGCTATTTATATCTGCCCTGGGCAGGCGGCGGGAGCTGTGCCCACTGCTCAACAGACGGGTTCTCAGAACAAAACAGAACCTTCCCCGTCTCAGATGCCCCCGTCCATCCATGCTGCCCTGGGCCATGGGCGTGCGTTTTGAGAACTCTGTCTGTGGGACCCTCCAGCTCCCTCCGGGGCCTCCTTTGGGCGGTTTGGGGGTGGAGGGGGGACAGAGGCGTCCTGGGCTGTAAGGCCTGGTGTTGGCCCCGGGGACGGAATGGAACGGGAGGCCCACATTCGCGGTCACTCACCGTGCAAACATCCCCCGCAGCCTGTCTGCCCCTCCAGGCCTGGCCACGAGGCCCCGTGGGCTCCTGACCCCAGGCCAGGTGCCTGCAACTCGGGACGGGGTCGTGGACGGGTGCCCCACGGAGACAGCGCTCGGCGAGGCGGGGCCAGCTGGTGTCCGGCTCTGGGAGAGCCTCCTGGTCGGTCTGACGTCCACCCACAGCTGCCTCTGCCAGGCCCAGCTTCTCCCTCACAGCTGCTCGGGGAAGGACAGGCTGGCTGTGGGGACGTCCATGTCCGAGCCATGTCCCCAGGCCCCTGCACTGTCCCCAAGCCCCTGCACCGGAGGTGTACCTCTCCTTCGCTGGGCTGGCCCCTCTCACCGGCACCCCAGGGACCCCAGCACTTCTCCCTGCGATGCTGGCACCCGCTGTGCTGACCTGCACCGTCCCTGTGGTCACCATTGCAGCCTGCCCATCCACTGGTGCGTGCAGGCCCCACCCACCGGGCACAGGGGTAAAGGGCGCTGTCCTGCGAATAACTTGGCTGGACGCCACTGTGAGCACCTGCCGAGCCCGCTGGTCTCTGCACACCCATTTCCTCCCCCTGCCACCTACGGGGACAGCCAGCATCCTGGGCAGGGACTGTCCCTCCTTCCTCCCCCCTCCCTCCCTCCCTCCCCCCTTCCTCCCTCTCTCTCTGCCTCCTTCTTCCGTTTCTGGTTGGGTTCCCGGCGCTCAGCATAAGGGGTAACATGTGAAATGTGCTCCGTGATTTTGCTGGGAGACTGATCAGCGAAGGGGCCTTGCCCAGCCCCGTGAGGACCAGGTCAGCAGCCGCTCAGGCCGTGTCTCCTAGTGCCGGGCGCACACGTGCTGTGCTCAGGGGGCCAGGCCAGCGCTGCCCTCCGGTCCCCGGGGCTCCCTCATGTCCGTCCCAGAGAGGCCGTGCGGGTCACACAGGGGCAGGTGGGGGGTGTGCTGGAGTCAGGAACCTCCTGACATGCGAGGCTCTGGCCAGCCGCTGGTTCTAAGGGCCGTGGGCAGCGGGGACACTGCCTCGGCCGCTCTGCCGGCGCTGCACGGGACTCGTGCTTCCGCTGCCCTGTGCCGGCCCCGCCGTGGGCTGGTGGCCGTGGGCTGGTGGTGTGGCTGGTGCTGTGGGCTGGTGCTGTGGACTGGTGCCATGGACTGGTGGCCGTGGGATTCAGGGCCAGCCACTCGAGTCACAGCGGGAGGGAGCGAGGCCCCACCACGTGCCTCCCGGGCGGGCAGACGGGAGGCAGCGCAGCAAACAGGCAGGCCTGGAAGGGAGGCCGTGGCCGGTGCCCAGGCTGGCGGCCCAGCATGTCTGGATGCTCATCAGGCCTGAACCCTGCGGCTCTGCCAGCTCGTTCGTTCCCGGGCAGCGGCCGGGGGATACCAGCAGCCTTGGGGCCCTTTCCACCAGCAGGGAGGTCTCCGGCTCCCGGGCGCCCAGCTGGGCGTGTCAGGGGTCTGGGTGCTCTAGTCCAGGGACCCCCAGACATGGCTCTTCTCTCCTGCTCCCGTGAGGGGGGGGGGGCAGTTCTTTCCTAAAACCCTAAACCCCAGGACCCTTCAGGCTTACAAGCTGCCTGCGCGCTGCCAGCTACATCGTCCCTGGCTGCTGAGGGAGGGAAAGGGGACGGGGGAGGAGAGGGACACAGAGACTGAGAGAGACACACAGAGCTAGAGAGACACAGGGAGGGGAGAGACACAGAGAGAGGGAGAGACAGAGAGAGGGGCAGGGGGAGGGAGAGGGAGGCAGAGACCACACTGTTAGACTCCAGCCACCCTCCATGGCCGGGCTGAGATGCACCGCTATGTCCTCGGCTTCTCCCTGGAAGCCAGCTCCCCGGCCGAGTCCCATCACCTTTGAAGGTCACATAAAAGGAAGTTGCTCTTTAAAGACCCCTGCGTGAGGTCCCGGCGTCCATGGAGCAAAGGGAGGGGGGAGACAAATGCTCTCAGACAGCTGGGCAGTCAGCAGAAGGCCAGCCGCCCTGCCAGCCACCTGTCCTCCCCCACGACCCCTTTGGAAACCAGCCGGCCCCCCAGACACCCCCAGCCCCGTCACCCCCGCTGGTATCTGGGGCTCCCACAGTGAGGAGAGACCCCCCCCACCCGCCTTCTGGCTGCTCCAGCTTCCACCCAGTGAGGGGCAGATTCTGCAGGCACCCGACTTGGCCCTCCCACGCCAACCCCGCCCCCCCGCCTTCTGCGTGCAGGAGGCAGCCGACCCATGGTTCTCTCTCATCATTGATGTTTCTCTCTCTCTCCCCCTCTCCCTTCCTCTGAGAAAGCAATAAAACTATTTTTTTTTAAATAAATGAAATTGAAAGGGCATGCGTGCCTTCCCGAGGCCCTGAGGAGTGAAGCTAATGAGGGAACTTTCCAGAGGAGATAGTGTCCTGCGGCCTGTGCTGTGGGCCCTCCGGGACCTGCCGGGAGGGGTCCTTCTCCCGTCGGCCTCAGTTTCTCTGTGGACAAAGGGAGACTCAGCCTTCTATCCCGGGGCGGGGGGGGGTGGGGCGCTGACCCTGGATGACCCCTGGGCCACTACTGACTATTGGGTGGCAAGACCCCCTGCCCCTCCTGGTCTCCCCAGCGTCCTGCAGCCCCGTGTGCTGTCGCCGCAGGGTTTCGTGTGCTGGTCCTGGCCGTTCCAGGCCCCCCAGCCATCGCTCGGGTCTGCTCAGGGCGCAGGGCTGTGGGCGGCGGCTGAGCTGCGGGCGGAGACGGTGACCTGGTGAGGCCAGGCTTCTGGGAAAGTCGGTCAGCCTGTGACTAAGTCCCGTCTGAAGCCTGAGCGCCCGCCCCCGGCCCCCGATAGAGCAGATAGGGCCGCGCCTGGCCGCCACCACGTCCGGGGGGGCCCTAACGGTCCGCTTTGATTCCGCAGTTTTTCCAAACCCAAAGCATGATTCACATCCCAGACCCGCGTGTGGAATTCCTGCAAACAGCCGAGGAATCCGCCTGCTTCTGAGCGGTGCCCCGCTTGCTCCTTGGGGGGCGGCTGGGATAGGCCGTGGAGACGGGCACCGGGTCCTCCTGGCTGAGCCCGCACCCCCTCTCTCTCCCTCCCCCCGGAATGATGCCCGGGTGTGGGCGAGACAGCGCCGCCCTCGTCCCGGCTGGGGACACACTGGGACCCCGAGGACTCCCGAGGCCCCCTCCACGCTCCGCGGAGCCGGGAGAGAGGAGAAGGACCCGCCTGTGGATGGGGTGTGATTGCTGACAGGGACATGGTCTCCTCCGTGTCTTTTATCTGAGCGGCATCGGCCCGCCGGGAGCAAGGCGACCAGAGATAGAGACACAGGAGCAGCGGCTCCCTGGGCCTCGGAGCCGTGGGCGGGAGGGGGCGGGGGCTGGGGATGCGACAAGGCGGCCATTGTCCGGCCACGAGGGGCCAGCTTCCGCTCCGGCCACGGGGGCCACGGGGGCCGGGGGGGAGGGCCAGGGGAAGGGCCGGCCCCGTGGGAACTGAGCGGCTGGCGTTCTGCCGGCTGCCTGGGGGGCTCATCTCGGCAAAGCCAAGGGGCACCCCGGGATGGGGGCTGTCTCCCCAGGAAAGGTTCCCTGAGACTGGACTCCGAGCCATGCCCGTTTGTATGTGCCTAGTAGACCCTGCGTAGTGTTGGAGTGAGCGAACATGGGGGGAGAGAGAGAGAGAGAGAGAGAGAGAGAGAGAGAGAGAGGAAGGGAGGGAAGCGAGAGGGAGGGAGAGAGGATTCTCGATGCAAATGCAACTCGCCTCTCTCTCTCTCGTGTCTCCTGGGCCTGGCGGCTCCCCTCCTTGGCACCCGCCCCCGCCCCAGTCCCACTGCAGTCCTGGAGGCTTGGGAAGTGGGGGATGCTGATGCCGTCGGGGGTGTTCCCTGCGCACGGGACCGTTGGGCGTGAGAGAGAACCTGGCCGGCCATTCCAAGGGAGAAAGCAAGTGCCCCGGGGGCCATTTGCTGAGGAATTGCCTGTGGCCACGGCTCGGACAAAGCTGCTGCTGCTGCAAGCAGACCGCTCACCCGTTCCCACGGATCCGCGCCGTGGCAGGCGCTGGAGCCCACGCGGAACCGTGTGGAGGCTTTGTGTCCGGCTTCGGCGTAAGGGCCCAACGCCCCAGGCCGTGGCACTTCACCTCCAGCGTGGTGGGTGGCAGAGCCGGGGTTCACCGTGTCTCACGGGGCGCCTCCAGGCCCCTGCCACCGGCCTTCTCCACCGCGGGGGACTCTGACGACCACGTCCATGTCTGTCTCCTCGAGGAGGCGGGCTCCCCGCAGGGAGGGCGGCTTCGTGCCCCCTGGAGCCCCGGGTGGGTGACAGGCCTGTCTGTGTCTCCCCAGAGGAACCCGACGGGACCTGACGGGGCCACCTGGGGCCCAGCCTGTGTGGGGCCTGAGGTGCCTCCCTTCGCCCACCCACCAAGCAGCCCTGGCCTGCCCTCTGGTCACCATCTGGGCAGATAGCCTATCAGTGTTGGGATGGCGGCCAGACCTGGTCAGGGATCACCCCTGACACGTGCGGGATTAGTAAAGGCGCTGGTGCACACAGACCAGACGGTCTGGCCTGTCCTGCGGGAGGGAGGCTGGAGGGGCCGGAGGGGGCGCAGCTGATGGTCCTGCCACGCAGCGGGGCCGGCACTGGGTCGCCTGGGCTCACAGGAACAGCTGTGTCCTGCGGGACACGTGGCACGGGGGTGGGTGCGTGCCGTCCGTCTCTGTGATGTGCCGGGTGTGGGGAGACAGGCCTGCACCCCCCAGCGCCCCGCACATCGGGTCCATGGCACAGCCTGGCTCCCCGTGACGGACCTGGGTCCTGGCTGGAGGCACTCACCCGGGCCACTCTGCATCCTCCTGCTGCTGCCTCCCTCCCCCAGGACCTCCTGGGCTCCACCCTCGCCCACAGCCGACGTGTCCGCCCGCGGAAGAGGCCACTCCCGCCGGGGATCCTAATTGTGTCCAGGCCTCACAGCCCCTGGGGAGCCTGGCACTGCGGTTCTTGGCCCCTCCGCTGCCTCCCAGCCCCGATTGCAGCTCAGCAGACGGGCATGAAATTGCCACCTTGAGCCACAGCGGCTGAGCTACAGATGGGCAGCCTGTCCCTGGAGGGTGAACCCCTCTGGCTGTGGCCCCTCAGACCAGCCTGAGTTTCGGGGCAGCGAGCACAGTGTTGAGAGGCCTCGGTGACCCCGTGCTGCACACGTTGAGCGGCTGCGTTCTGATTGCCCGGCGGGCCGGCTTCCCTGACACCCCTGTCACTTTCTGGTGACTTCTCCCAGGAGTGGGATTAAGCCGGGGCCTGGTTAACCCGGCCTTTCCCCATTAATGCCCGTCCCTCCCACTTGCCTCCAGACACCCTCCCTTCCCCGGGAGAATGGTGTCTCTCACGTCCAGTGTGTCCAGGACAGAAGCCAATGGGGCCACCCCTCCCAGGAGAGGGCTGCTGTCTGCGGGGAGGGGGGGGGCGGGGGGGAGGGCGGGGGGAGGCAGCCGCTGGGAGGATGAGGGGCTGGGCCTGGTTCGATGGCTTCCCGCTGGGCAGACCCACGGGCACATCTGCTGAGGTCTGTGCGCGCCTGGGCTGGGTCAGCGAAGTGGGCCCACAGTGCCCGCCGCCCGAGTCTGCACGGCCCACGGCGAACGGTGCTTTTCTGCTTTAAAAGGTTAGCCGGAAAGAAGACTGTTTTGGGACACACAGAAGTGATGTGCAATTCAAATGTCAAGTCCATGAATCAAGCTTGGCTGGAACGTGGCCACGCCCGTCACTCATGATTGTCTTGGGCGGCCCTGGCCCGCGGCTCAAGCGGAGTGAAGGCAGCGGAGGCGCGTGGCCTGCAGAGCCGCGAACAGTGCCCTCCAGCCCTCTCCCCCACAAGCCCCTGACGCGTCTGGGTCTCGGGCCTGAACCTCCAGGGCTGTGGCCCGGGGAGCCTCTGCTGAGTGTGAGGGTCACTCTCCCTAGAGCAGTGGTTGGCAAACTGCGGCTCGCGAGCTGCGGTTTGCCGCTCTGTTGACTAATGAGTTTGCCGCCCACTGGGATAGGGGCTTAATCACAAGGAACAACAACAGCCTGTAATTATTGGAATTGAGAGTCTAGGTCAGTGGTCGGCAAACTCATTAGTCAACAGAGCCGCAGTTTGCCGACCACTGCCCTAGAGGAAGACTGGCTGCACAGGCCTGTGCTCACACAGCTCTCACACCCATGCACATACCCATGCACACACCCGCACACACACCTGCACTCACACCCGTGCTCACACCCATGCTCACACCCCCCCACACACACCTGCGCACACACCCGTGCTCACATCCATGGTCACACCCCCCCACACACACCCATGCTCACACCCCCACACACACACCTGTGCACACACCCATGCTCACACCCATACTCACACCCCCACGCACACACCCGTGCTCACACCCACACACACACCCATGCTCACACCCACACACACACCTGTGCACACCCATGCTCACACCCACACACACACCCATGCTCACACCCACACACACCTGTGCACACACCCGTGCTCACACCCATGCTCACACCCACACACACACCTGTGCTCACACTCACACACACACCTGTGCACACACCTGTGCTCACACCCATGCTCACACCCGTGCTCACACCTATGCTCACACCCACACACACACACCCATGCTCACACCCGTGCTCACACTCATGCTCACACCCACACACACACCCGTGCTCACACCCGTGCTCACACCCGTCACACACCCATGCTCACACCCACACACACACCCGTGCTCACACTCACACACACACCTGTGCACACACCCATGCTCACACCCATGCTCACACCCGTGCTCACACTCATGCTCACACCCACACACACACACCCGTGCTCACACCCGTCACACACCCACGCTCACACTGGAAGACCAGCCAAGGACCCCAAGAATCCATGCTTTCAGTGCTTTGGGTTCATTTTAGTGACAGTCGGGGGACAAAATTCACACCCCTGCTGGCTGACAGGCCCTTGATGGTTAACAGCCCCGCCCACCACTGCCCCCCCCGCCCCTCCCCCCATTCTCGAAACACGGATGCCCGCACAAGTCCACGCAGGTTCTGGTCCTTCGACGCTCTGGGGCGCATCATTCAGCTCAGGTGTTTCTTCTCTAAATCCCCCGTCTCCTGCCCCACTCTTACTCCCCCATCCTCCCTCCCCCCATCCCCTCCCTCCCTCTTTCTGCCCCAGAACTAGCCTCGGCCCCCTCTGGGCACCCACCCCACCTGTACAACACACGCATGTCACACTCATGGCCAGCGCACGTCTGACACGCTTGTTGTACGGGCTCCTCCGACGGTCTTGTCGGGGAGCCTGGTGCTGAGCTGCAGAGGAGCCCTCGGAGGGGGGCCTGCACGGTCCCGCGTGGCTGCCGGCAGCACCAGGCCCGGCCGGGCTGCGGGGAGCTCTCGGATGACTAGAGGGGAACTGCAGCGCTCTGACGTCACATGGGGTCGGCGTGTGGGTGGGTGGAAGAAGCCGGCTTTGGACGTGAGGCGGCCGCGGCTCCCACGGACCGGGAAGGTTCCTTGGCGCCGGTCGGAGCCGTGGGAGGAAGGGCTGGGCTGCAGGGGCAGCCACGGGCGTTCGGAGCCCTCCTGCGGGCCAGGCTGATGAGTTTTCCAGAACCGCCGAGGGCCCGGAGCCGCCTTACAAGCCTGAATGGACAGAGGGGAGGCCAGGCTCGGTAATTCCTTTTCAAGAAGCTGTTCTTGGCCCGCCCGCCGCGCTCTGACAGCCGTTCCATGACGACATCCCGGAGGCGAGAAGCTCCCAGCCGCGGCTCAGCGAGCCACCGGTTGGCAGCCACGTGACTGGTTCTTTCACGCCCAGGCCCGAGTGCCACAGGGGGCCGTGGGGGCGGCTGGGGACCCCGAGGCTGCGACACCTCTCACAGGCACTCAGGGCCCGCGAGGCAGGCGCGAACGCATGGGGCCTGGGGCCGGCTCAGACCACGCAGTGCGCGGCCACGAGGGGGCCCCGAGGCAGAAGCTGGGGAACGGGCGGTGCCCTGGCTTGCACGGGGTGGTGGCCTCCGTGGCCTCATCTTGCGGAGTGTCTGTTCAGCGAGTTGCTTGTCAGAACCACCTGCAGCTCTTTCCCGTGCCGGCCACGGGCTCAGGACCTGGAATGTCCTGGAAGCTTCTCCTCCCAGCAGAATCCCCAGGGCGGAGCACAGGGGTCTGCGTTTTATTTTTTTAAATATTTATTTATTTTTATTGATTTCAGAGAAGAAGGGACAGGGAGACAGAGAGATAGGAGGATCGATGATGAGAGAGAATCATGGATCGGCTGTCTCCCGCACGCCCCCCACTGGGAATCAAGCCCACAACACGGGCGTGTGCCCTGACCAGGAATCCAACCGTGACCTCCTGGTTCATAGGTCGATGCTCAACCACTGAGCCATGCTAGTCGGGCTGGGGTCTGCATTTTAAATTCAAGTCCTGGCTGCCCGTGGCCTGGCTGACCGTGGGCCTGGCTGACTGTGGGCCTGGCTGACCGTGGGCCTGGCTGACCGTGGCCTGGCTGACCGTGGCCTGTCTGACCATGGGCCTGGCTGACCGTGGCCTGTCTGACTGTGGCCTGTCTGACCGTGGCCTGGCTGACCGTGGCCTGGCTGACCGTGGCCTGGCTGACTGTGGGCCTGGCTGACCGTGGGCCTGGCTGACCGTGGCCTGTCTGACTGTGGCCTGGCTGACCGTGGCCTGTCTGACTGTGGCCTGGCTGATCGTGGCCTGTCTGACTGTGGGCTGGCTGACCGTGGCCTGTCTGACTGTGGGCTGGCTGACTGTGGGCCTGGCTGACCGTGGGCCTGGCTGACCATGAGCTGCTGCGGATCTGGACCAGTGCTGTCCAAATCTCTGGACTTCTGTGTGTGGATGGGATGGCCATGCTGTGCGCGTGGTGGCCACTCGACATTTGCGATGGGGTTAGTGCCGCTGAGGAAGTGCATGTTAAATTGTATTGAATTTAATGTGCAGCGAGTGACTGTGACACCACTCAGCACGGTGGCTGGACCGCCAGTGGCGGGGCCGCGGTCTCCCAACCCCGAACAAGAGCCGGGCGTGACTGGCCAGCTGAGACTCGGGCCTGGGCTGGGTGTGGGACAAGCCCACACTGTGAGTGACTCCGCTTCAGGCACACTGGAACCCCAGCAGCCAGAGGGGGTAAGTAAAAGGTCACGAGCCCGGCCAGGGTTCGCGGGTCGGAGTTTGAATGTCTCTGAAACCATCCCCGGTCCCCGTGGCAGTGCAGGGGGAATACAGTCAGTTGGTTTACATGTGGGCATCCAGGTGCCTCAGAGATTCTTGCTTCAGAACTGAGAATGTAGAAAAACATGCCCAAAACCCCATATAAAAGTTCCTCAAGCCCCGTAAAAATGAACGGGCCCAAAACTCATCTGGCCATCTGGTCGACCTCTGATATCATCTACACGCCAATAGGCTGTCAACCTTCCCAAAGCTTCCAGGACATTCCAGAAGCCCCAGAGCAGCTGCTGCATGGCTTCCGAATGGCCGGTACCATCCCTGCTCATGCTCTGGCCGTCTGCTCAAACACCGGTCAGCTCGACTGTGCTCCTGCTCACCCTGACCTGGCCTGTTGGGATGCAGGGTCCCCTACCTCAGCCTGACTGCGTGCCCCTTAGCTACCGGCGGGCCCTGCGGCGGGCTCAGCCTGTGAGATGTGTTGGAGGAAGCCCCGTCGTCCAGCCTTCGAGAACAGTCTCTGCAGAGGACGGGGTGTCCGGGCGCCAGCAGACACCCCCACCCCAGCAGCATTGCTCAGGCTGAGGTGACCCAGACTTTCCCGCGCTGACTCACAGCCTGGAGGGGACAGCAGACAGGCGCAGTCCTTCTGGAAGTCCCATCCAAAGAGGAGAAAAGTAGGTCAGCCCTGGGCGTTAGGCAGTGAGGGACCCCACAGGCCCTCCTGCCTCGGAGGCTGGTGTGTCTCAGTCCCCGGGGCCTTGAATTCCACCTGTGCAGACCTCCGAGCACCTGCCCCCACCTCCCTTCTGGGCCAGGGCCACAGTTCCCCTGCGCCCCGCTCAAGCCGCACTGGTGCCGGCCCAGGAGCTGGTCCCGGGGACCTCAGCGATGAGGGTGCTCAGGGTAAAGGCTGAGCTGGGAAGAATGGCCCGGATTCCCACCGACGCTCCCCTCCCCGCTGAGCCTCAGGCCTCATCTGTGAGGCCGGGCTGAGCGCCTGGTCCCAGGAGAGAGAGACACTTCCATGTGTCAGGGGCCCACATGGAGCCTGGCAGACACCAGACACGCGATGCCTGGGACGGGGGTGAGTGTCCCCATCATCTCTGCATCTTGGGCGGAGGTCGACCCCGGGTGGGGGGCTCTCGGCACCAGGCTCTCGCGGGCTTTGCACCCACGGCTGTGAGCTGGGGCGCGACTGGGCTGCCCGTGGGTTTTTAAACCCTCACCCGAGGATGTGTTTGTTGATTTTTACCGGAGAGAGAGAGGAGGAGAGCGAGAGAGAGGAAACATGGAGGCGACAGAGCAACATGGGTTGGCTGCCTCCCGGGCACGCCCCGCCCAGGGAGGGCGCTCACAGCCCAGCTCCGTGCCCTGATGGGAACCAAAGCTGAGAACCTGGACGCTCCTGGTGCGCAGGACGGCGCTTCCGACAGCAGAGTCACCGGCCAGGGCGCCTCGCATTTTCCTTCTTATTCCGCTGGGTTTCTGGTGAAGCCCCAGAAAATGTGTTCGGAGCATTACGTAACCCGTGACCAGCAGACGAGAACTTCCTCATGTTCACGGGGCAGCGCCCGCCCTTTTTCTGCGACGTGAACTAAAGACCGATCATCAGGCAAATGCAACCAATGCCAATCCCCCCCCGCCCCACCCCAACCCCCAAAAGGCCATTTGTCAACCCAAGTTTAAATCGACCGTTCATTGTTTTGTTTAAAAAGTAAACAAAGCCCCAGCATGCTTTGCATCCAGGATGTCGGGTTGCTGGTCTGAGTGGAAGCCAATAGTTTGCTCGCAAACGCGGCCCAGATCGGCGGTGGGGCGGGACACAGCGCACTGAGGCGTCTCCGGGCCTCCGTCGGGGGCTGTGACGAGGACACTGTCCCCTGGGTGTCTGCTGAGAACGAAAGTGACCGAGTTTGCGCTTAGCCCACCTCCTGAGTCCACCCCACGTTCGGGTTCCAAACTGAATGCAATTAAGGGAGCTGGTGACCTCCACGCTTGAGTTATTGACACGGGCCGGGCCTGAGCACCCGGCCGGGCAGGGTCCCACTTTCCCAGGGACCCTCTGGGAGGTGGAGACGGGGGGCATGGGGGCGGGGAGGGGAGTGCGTTCACCGGAAACCATCTCCTGGCTCTGAGAATGGCTGAGGCTTGAGGGACCCTCAGACAGAAGCCCCCGGGAAAGGTCGGTGGCGCTGAGCCCCCGGTGGGGGAGGGAGAGCCGTGGGCCATGTCTGCCCCTGCGGACCCCGCCTTTCCCGCACAGCGGCTCTTCCCGTAGCTGAGGACAGCTGCTTAGGAACCACGGCTGTGGGGAGAGCAGACGGCGCCCGCAGGAAATCCCGGCTTGCCGTGGGTAAGGGACGATCCTTCCTCCCACCCTCCCCTCAGGGTGAGGTGCCATGAAGGGCTTGGGAGGAAGCTGGCCACCCCCGGCCTTGGGGAGTGGACCGCGGGCAGGTCTGGTGGATGCTCCATGACCGGCCCAGGACGAAGTGCCTGCCGATGTCCGTGGTGTAAACGCTCTCACCGCGGCTGGTTTCAGGCCAGCAGCATGAGGCCCGAGCAGAGCACATGGCCCGCTGCTCTGAGCCATCCGAGCCGGCTCCGGCCTCCGCGGACGCCCCCGGCACCTGGCGAGGGACGCTCAGGCCAAGCAGCCGGGTCACGATTAGATCTTGGGGAGTCTGCGGGGGTGAGAGCGGCCGTGGGCGGCCAGTCCGGGGCCAGTGAGGAAGGCGCTCGCACCAGCTCCGCAATTATTCCGTGTGCAGGCCTCTGAGTGGCCAGTTTAGGAACAAACACGCTGCCCAGCACCCCCCCCCCCCCCGCCCCAGTCCAGCCAGAGCGAGCCTGACACCAGCGAGCGTGGGCCGAGCGCCTCTGCGGGCCCAGGTGAGGCGTGAACCGTTTCGCCGAGTCCTCGAGGTTCTCTCCGAGGCTGCCCGGCCTGCGGGCAAGGAAACTGAGGCCCGGAGAGGCCACGCGTGCCCTCTGAGCTCGGAGCCTCCACTCACCGCAGGGAGGGGTCCGCCTCTGCTCCGGGGTCACCACAGCAGGAGCCGCATTGGAAGGGCTGGTGACGTCGTGCGCATAGCTGGGGAGGTGGGTAGGGGGCGAGGGCAGGAGGGCCCGGTGACCGGGCGAGAGGCAGAGTCAGCTGGGCGGCCACCCCCTCCGGGCGCCCTCCCTCCTCACCGAGAACCCTGGCGCTGGTGGGAGCGGGCTGTGCCGGGACCTGCAGGCTGGACGCTGCAGTGGGCGCCGCTGCTTCCTGTTAAAACGAGCCTCGCCGACAACGTGGAGGGAACTCAGTCGCCGTTCGCCGTGGGCGCGTTGCCTTGATTCTCCATCAGGAGCTGCTCCCCTGCGCCACATGGCACGCGGGCGCGGGCTTCACAGGCGCTCCCTGCCGGGCAAGGCCGAGGCACAGCCTGGGGGCCGGGGAGGGATCTCATTCGCGCACCGCACGCTCTGTTTCGTGTTCCTTGGCACGGAGTCGGGGTTCTCCTGGGCTGAGGGGTGGCACGCGAATGCCGAACGGGCAGCCATGCCAGCTGCTGCCCGGCCACAGTTGGCTGAGCTCCGGCAGGTGGGTGAGCCCGAGATGCCCCGATGGGAAGTGCCTCCTGGCGCCAGACACCCCGCTTGCGTGGGGTCCCACTGGTCGCTCACACCTGAGAGTCCTGGGCTCTCCGGGGAGCGGGCGCCCACCTGGCGCAGGGCTGTCACCTGCAGCTGCCCTAACGAAGGACCACGGCCGGATGGACGGGCGAACGGATGGATGGATGGACAGGCGGACTGGGTGGCTTCAGGTGACAGGAGGGGACTCTCTCCCAGCTCTGGCAGCCAGAAGCCATGTTCCCTCTGGAGGCCCCAGGGAGGGGTCCCCCAGCCTCTCCAGCTCCTGGCGCCTGGGCCCTCCATCGCTGTGGGTCTGCCATGTAATCCCGCTGTCTTCCCTTCTCAGGACGCCCCGGTGACGGCTGGGGCCCGGGGCTGAGCCAGGACAAGCTCTTTATCTCCAGGCCCTTAAGGCAGGCGCAGCTGCAGGACCCTGCACCCTAATAAGGTCACGGATCAGGTTCTGGGGTGGGAGCCATTGTCAGCCAAATTGCCCGGGGTCCCCACATCAGCTTGACACCACTCCTTCCCGCATCTCCTGGCCTGCCCCGCAGGCTCCCTGGATCAGCGTGGGTCTGACCGGTCCTGCTGGGAGCCAGCACCCTGGGGGGTCGGGCTTGGAGCCCCCCCCGCCCCTCCCCTGGGAACTCCACGCCTGCCGGTGCCCATTCTTAGACGCCCTGAGCCTGAGCCCTCACCCGCGAACTGGGGACACTCTTCGTGTCGTGGCGAGAGGGTGCGGAGTGACGGGCGTGCGTGTTACGGCAGCTGCCTCCGCCCCACGCCCCGTGGCACCCCGGGCCCCACGCAGCCGCAGCGGCCCAGCGCAGGGACTGTGCTCTGAGACTCTGAGGAGCAAATGACTTCGTCCTGGGTCCCACTCCCAGCCAGGAGGCTCACTGCAAACGCCGTCCTCCCTGCACTTCCTCTGATGGAAGGACGTCTAACCTGGGGCCTGTTTCCATGGAAAATGCTGGTTTAACGCTAACAATGAAAACGAGCAGAACGGGGCCCCACGGGGAGAGCAGCCCAGCGGTGCTGCTTCCAGACCCTGGCCTCCTGCCACCTGGGCCTGCCCGGCGCCAGCCCCCGGGACGCCAGCTGCTAGCAGGTACCACGGCCCTCGCTCCACACTGTGGCTGGCCCCTCGCTCCACACCTGTGGCCAGCTCGGTGTCTCCTCGGCCTCGGCGTGGGCAGTGCCAGGGGCCTCCAGGCGCAGAGGGCTGCGTATTTGTCTGGCGGCGGGGGGTGGAGTAGGGCCCCTCCCCGGTGCCTGCGACCTCATTGGGAAAAGGGTCTCTGCAGACGTCATTGGGCTCAGGCTCTTGAGATGAGGAGGCCATGTGGGTTGTCCACGGGGCCCTCTGTGCCATCGCGAGCGTCCTTGTAAGAGGGAGGCGGGGGAGATGAAGTCACAGACGCGCGGAGGAGGGGCGTGTGGAGGTGGAGGCAGAGACGGAGCGATGTGGCCACAAGCCAAGGACACCTGGCACCACCAGGAGCTGGGAGAGGCAGGAGGGACCCTCCCCTGGGGCCTATGGAGGGAGCGAGGCCGTAGAACACCTGGACCTCAGACTTCCGGCCTCCAGAGCTCGGAGAGAACACACGTCTGCCGTTTCCATCGCCCATCGGTGGTCTGTTAGGACAGCAGCCCCAGCCTAGTGGACGGACCGGGGTGCTGTGATGGCCGCAGGACAGCCGCTTCCTAAGCAGTAAGCGTGGGTGTTTCAACAGACGGGCAGGTGTGTCTGGGCATCGGAGCGGCTTCCCCTGGACAGGGAGGGGCCAGGGGACACAGCGGCGGCCTCAGCAGCCGACATCCCGCAGGGCCGCAGGAGAGTCCGGGTCCTCAGCACCTAGACGACAAGTGGGTGTCAGAAGCTTTTGGCTCTAGCCCCGTGGACACTTGGTCTCCTGAGTGGGAGCCCCGGGCCGCTCAGCGGGGAGGATCCCACGGGCCCGATGTGGGGGCGTCGCAGGCACCTGGAGTGCTGTGTGCGTTGGGGGGCAGCCGCTGACCACTGGGCAGCTCTCGTGTCCAGGTGGTCCTTTCTAAGAGTTCCAGCGAGGACTTGCCCAGCTGGCTCTTCCTGGGCTGCAAACCCAGCCTCGTCTGCACAACTTCCCCGGGACCTGCCCAGCGAGGCCGGCAGTAGGACGTGTCTGAGCGACGCTGTCCACATCCTCTCAGACTCGCTCTAAAGCCCAGCCTGACGGGTGTCCATCCGGGGCCACTCTGCCTGGGCCCCCCTACTCAGCCAAGTCCCCCCCGGCCCGACAGGAACGCGGGGGCCCGGGAGGCAGCCTCGTGGGCTGACCTGGAGCAGAGCCGTGTGGCAGGGGGCGCAGTGCTGGGCGCCGTGGGGGCCACCAGGGCCCTTTGCCTCTCCTCTGGGTCCTGGGTGCTCGCTGCTGCCCTGTCCCCGCGGCCCCTGGGCGGCTGCTCGGCCTTTGGGAGACTCGGCCTCGGGGAGCTGTGCCATGAGGGGAGAGCAGCCCCCCGCGGCCACGTGTCAGGTCTGAAGGGTGCTGTCTCTGGTTGCCGGGCCCTGCGCGGAGCGGGGCTGGCGGTCCTGGTGGTGTTGCCTCCGAGCTGGAGGCTCTGGGAGGAAAACAGCTCCTTTGCTGGGTTCTGGGTTGGGGGGATGCGGACCTGGGGGGCTGGGTGGGCGGGTGGAGGAAGAGCCTTCATTGCATGGGGTTGTGGAGATTTCCACTTGCGGGGGGGGGGGGTTCCGTGGGCCCACCAACCGAGCAAACCCACAGAATTTCCGATGGACTCGCGGGCCCTGGACTCAGCGTGACAGGCAGGACCAGGGCACAAGGCTCCCGACTCCCGTGTCCTGCCAGCGCTGCCCAGCCCCGGCCCACGCGCTCTGGCTCATTCACCAAATCTTGTCCGGCACAGGCCCTGGGAGGGTCAGGTGCCCCGGTCAGGCGCAGGGGCCCCTGCTGCAGCTGGAGGCGGATGGGAACACCACGCACCCCACTGCTTTCAGGGGTCAGGCTCCCACGGCGTGGCATGTGCTCGGCCGTCACAGAGACGGTGACCATCTCCCTGCACCCCCTGGCGCGCTCCTGACGCAGGCCCACGCATGGGCACCACCTTCCCCAAAAGGGCAGGCACGTCTCGGTGGGCAGGGAGGCCTGTGCGTGCCCTTCACGCTGTGCCCACTCTCACACGCAGCGTGGACAGCGCCACGGGCCTGACCCTCAACGCCATGTGCCCAGGAGTGAGGTTATCAGGGTGCACAGGCAGCCGGGGTGTCCCTCCCGCGGGACACGGTCCCACCCGCACCCCCTCGCGGTCAGAATGTGCCCATTGTTCTGGGAAACCGGGTGCCCTAACCCTAGGATTTCTCCAGAAGGCCACAGGCCCCTCCAGATCCCCATGTGGACGCCCTGGCACCCAGGCAGGATTCGGAGACAGGGCCCTGGGAGCTGCGATGAAGGTGAAACCAAGCCGTCTCCCTCTGGCCTCAGCCCGCGTCCTGGCTTACCGATCAGGAGAGACGGGCACAGGATGAAAGGCAGCCAGGAGGACCATGTCCACTTTTTAAAAAGCGTATATTTTTATTGACTTCAAGAGGAAGGGAGAGGCGGGGAGAGAGAGAGAGAGAAACATCGATGATGAGAGAGGATCACGGATCGGCTGCCTCCTGCGTGTCCCCTACTGGGGATGGAGCCCACAACCCGGGCCTGTGCCCTGACCAGGAATCGAACCGTGACCTCCTGGTTTACAGGTTGATGCTCAGCCACTGAGGCCGCGCCACATCTTCTTCTCGTACCTGAGCCCCTGCTCTCTGGGCACCCGCTGGTCCTGACGCTCAGCTCCCGAGGGACCAGCAGTGCCCACACAGGCCCAGCTCAGGCGCCATCCTGAGCTCCAGGTGCTGGGAGGCTGGTGACCGGG
>JAPDVU010000157.1:0-28247 GCA_026230045.1 Corynorhinus townsendii
ATTAAATGTTTAACCTACTTTATTCTAAAAACGACAACTCATTAGACTGAAACATAAGGCGACCAGTATCCAACTCACCTCTAAGCACTTTGAGCGCGATTTCGCAGTAATGAAACATTGTCCTTCGGATATTACGGCTTTATTAATAAGTATTCCTAGTTCTCGCGCACATTGCTAAACATTTCCCTAATCATGGTGAATGCTCCGAGTTTGATTCACTGTTGTCGCACGATTCAAGCCCATTTCTTGTGAATTCCAAGTGTATGTGCAGCGTTTTTCCTTATATACCACCTCTTTAACAGTGAATTAGAACTATTTTAAAGACTATCCTAGCTTTCACAGCGCTTTCAATGCAAATTCTAAGTATTTCAACATGCGGTAGAGAGGTTACAGTTCTACCCCTTATTCCAAGTGTTTCAGAAACACTCCGACACATTTCCCTGGACCGGTTTTTTGAGTTCTGAGACATTGCACATTTCAATACAGGTATCATACCGGGTCTTTAAAGGTACATGATTACTATTTTGAAAATTCACCCAACTTCCATTTTGATTTCTTAGAATGTTAAATCTTTTCGCAATATTAAATCACCACTATGAGAACGAATTCAGTGCTTCACCAACTTTCTTGCAGAAACGGCAAGTCATTTTCACTGAATGATAGAAGAACACAATAACACACTAATTACTCAGCTCTGTGACCACGATTTCCCAGTGATTAAACAGTGTCCTTCAGAGACTAAGGCTCTATGAGTATGTATTCTTGGAGTTTCAACCACATTCCTAAATATTTCCGCCATCTTTTTGAATTCTCAGAATTTGATTCCCTGTTCTCCAGTGATTCAAGCTCATTCATTGTGAATTCCAAGTGTTTTACACAGTGATTTCCCATATATAGCAGCTCTCTCCACGTTCCTTAGTACTACTTGAAACAAATGTTTAACCCACTTTATTTAAGCACGCCAAGTCATGTAGGCTGAATCATAAATGCAACCAGTATCCAACTCACTTCTCAGCTTTGTGAATAACATTTCGCAGTAATTAAACATTGTCCTGCAGATTGTAATGTCCTGCAGATTCCTACTTTGTCAAGCACATTATTACATATTTCACCAGTCAGTCCTTGTGAATTCCCAGAGTTTGATTCACCGTTGTCCAGTGATTCAAGCTCATTCTTTGTGAGTTCCCAGCGTTTTACACAGTGTTTTCCCATATAAACCAGCTCTTTCAACGTTAATTACTACTACTCGAATCGTTAGCCTAACGACCGTTTGGATTTCTAATAGTTTGCAATACTTTTCTCCTGGTATATCCCCTCTCCGATAAAGAATTAAATGTTTAACCTACTTTATTCTAAAAACGACAACTCATTAGACTGAAACATAAGGCGACCAGTATCCAACTCACCTCTAAGCACTTTGAGCGCGATTTCGCAGTAATGAAACATTGTCCTTCGGATATTACGGCTTTATTAATAAGTATTCCTAGTTCTCGCGCACATTGCTAAACATTTCCCTAATCATGGTGAATGCTCCGAGTTTGATTCACTGTTGTCGCACGATTCAAGCCCATTTCTTGTGAATTCCAAGTGTATGTGCAGCGTTTTCCTTATATACCACCTCTTTAACAGTGAATTAGAACTATTTTAAAGACTATCCTAGCTTTCACAGCGCTTTCAATGCAAATTCTAAGTATTTCAACATGCGGTAGAGAGGTTACAGTTCTACCCCTTATTCCAAGTGTTTCAGAAACACTCCGACACATTTCCCTGGACCGGTTTTTTGAGTTCTGAGACATTGCACATTTCAATACAGGTATCATACCGGGTCTTTAAAGGTACATGATTACTATTTTGAAAATTCACCCAACTTCCATTTTGATTTCTTAGAATGTTAAATCTTTTCGCAATATTAAATCACCACTATGAGAACGAATTCAGTGCTTCACCAACTTTCTTGCAGAAACGGCAAGTCATTTTCACTGAATGATAGAAGAACACAATAACACACTAATTACTCAGCTCTGTGACCACGATTTCCCAGTGATTAAACAGTGTCCTTCAGAGACTAAGGCTCTATGAGTATGTATTCTTGGAGTTTCAACCACATTCCTAAATATTTCCGCCATCTTTTTGAATTCTCAGAATTTGATTCCCTGTTCTCCAGTGATTCAAGCTCATTCATTGTGAATTCCAAGTGTTTTACACAGTGATTTCCCATATATAGCAGCTCTCTCCACGTTCCTTAGTACTACTTGAAACAAATGTTTAACCCACTTTATTTAAGCACGCCAAGTCATGTAGGCTGAATCATAAATGCAACCAGTATCCAACTCACTTCTCAGCTTTGTGAATAACATTTCGCAGTAATTAAACATTGTCCTGCAGATTGTAATGTCCTGCAGATTCCTACTTTGTCAAGCACATTATTACATATTTCACCAGTCAGTCCTTGTGAATTCCCAGAGTTTGATTCACCGTTGTCCAGTGATTCAAGCTCATTCTTTGTGAGTTCCCAGCGTTTTACACAGTGTTTTCCCATATAAACCAGCTCTTTCAACGTTAATTACTACTACTCGAATCGTTAGCCTAACGACCGTTTGGATTTCTAATAGTTTGCAATACTTTTCTCCTGGTATATCCCCTCTCCGATAAAGAATTAAATGTTTAACCTACTTTATTCTAAAAACGACAACTCATTAGACTGAAACATAAGGCGACCAGTATCCAACTCACCTCTAAGCACTTTGAGCGCGATTTCGCAGTAATGAAACATTGTCCTTCGGATATTACGGCTTTATTAATAAGTATTCCTAGTTCTCGCGCACATTGCTAAACATTTCCCTAATCATGGTGAATGCTCCGAGTTTGATTCACTGTTGTCGCACGATTCAAGCCCATTTCTTGTGAATTCCAAGTGTATGTGCAGCGTTTTCCTTATATACCACCTCTTTAACAGTGAATTAGAACTATTTTAAAGACTATCCTAGCTTTCACAGCGCTTTCAATGCAAATTCTAAGTATTTCAACATGCGGTAGAGAGGTTACAGTTCTACCCCTTATTCCAAGTGTTTCAGAAACACTCCGACACATTTCCCTGGACCGGTTTTTTGAGTTCTGAGACATTGCACATTTCAATACAGGTATCATACCGGGTCTTTAAAGGTACATGATTACTATTTTGAAAATTCACCCAACTTCCATTTTGATTTCTTAGAATGTTAAATCTTTTCGCAATATTAAATCACCACTATGAGAACGAATTCAGTGCTTCACCAACTTTCTTGCAGAAACGGCAAGTCATTTTCACTGAATGATAGAAGAACACAATAACACACTAATTACTCAGCTCTGTGACCACGATTTCCCAGTGATTAAACAGTGTCCTTCAGAGACTAAGGCTCTATGAGTATGTATTCTTGGAGTTTCAACCACATTCCTAAATATTTCCGCCATCTTTTTGAATTCTCAGAATTTGATTCCCTGTTCTCCAGTGATTCAAGCTCATTCATTGTGAATTCCAAGTGTTTTACACAGTGATTTCCCATATATAGCAGCTCTCTCCACGTTCCTTAGTACTACTTGAAACAAATGTTTAACCCACTTTATTTAAGCACGCCAAGTCATGTAGGCTGAATCATAAATGCAACCAGTATCCAACTCACTTCTCAGCTTTGTGAATAACATTTCGCAGTAATTAAACATTGTCCTGCAGATTGTAATGTCCTGCAGATTCCTACTTTGTCAAGCACATTATTACATATTTCACCAGTCAGTCCTTGTGAATTCCCAGAGTTTGATTCACCGTTGTCCAGTGATTCAAGCTCATTCTTTGTGAGTTCCCAGCGTTTTACACAGTGTTTTCCCATATAAACCAGCTCTTTCAACGTTAATTACTACTACTCGAATCGTTAGCCTAACGACCGTTTGGATTTCTAATAGTTTGCAATACTTTTCTCCTGGTATATCCCCTCTCCGATAAAGAATTAAATGTTTAACCTACTTTATTCTAAAAACGACAACTCATTAGACTGAAACATAAGGCGACCAGTATCCAACTCACCTCTAAGCACTTTGAGCGCGATTTCGCAGTAATGAAACATTGTCCTTCGGATATTACGGCTTTATTAATAAGTATTCCTAGTTCTCGCGCACATTGCTAAACATTTCCCTAATCATGGTGAATGCTCCGAGTTTGATTCACTGTTGTCGCACGATTCAAGCCCATTTCTTGTGAATTCCAAGTGTATGTGCAGCGTTTTCCTTATATACCACCTCTTTAACAGTGAATTAGAACTATTTTAAAGACTATCCTAGCTTTCACAGCGCTTTCAATGCAAATTCTAAGTATTTCAACATGCGGTAGAGAGGTTACAGTTCTACCCCTTCCTTATTCCAAGTGTTTCAGAAACACTCCGACACATTTCCCTGGACCGGTTTTTTGAGTTCTGAGACATTGCACATTTCAATACAGGTATCATACCGGGTCTTTAAAGGTACATGATTACTATTTTGAAAATTCACCCAACTTCCATTTTGATTTCTTAGAATGTTAAATCTTTTCGCAATATTAAATCACCACTATGAGAACGAATTCAGTGCTTCACCAACTTTCTTGCAGAAACGGCAAGTCATTTTCACTGAATGATAGAAGAACACAATAACACACTAATTACTCAGCTCTGTGACCACGATTTCCCAGTGATTAAACAGTGTCCTTCAGAGACTAAGGCTCTATGAGTATGTATTCTTGGAGTTTCAACCACATTCCTAAATATTTCCGCCATCTTTTTGAATTCTCAGAATTTGATTCCCTGTTCTCCAGTGATTCAAGCTCATTCATTGTGAATTCCAAGTGTTTTACACAGTGATTTCCCATATATAGCAGCTCTCTCCACGTTCCTTAGTACTACTTGAAACAAATGTTTAACCCACTTTATTTAAGCACGCCAAGTCATGTAGGCTGAATCATAAATGCAACCAGTATCCAACTCACTTCTCAGCTTTGTGAATAACATTTCGCAGTAATTAAACATTGTCCTGCAGATTGTAATGTCCTGCAGATTCCTACTTTGTCAAGCACATTATTACATATTTCACCAGTCAGTCCTTGTGAATTCCCAGAGTTTGATTCACCGTTGTCCAGTGATTCAAGCTCATTCTTTGTGAGTTCCCAGCGTTTTACACAGTGTTTTCCCATATAAACCAGCTCTTTCAACGTTAATTACTACTACTCGAATCGTTAGCCTAACGACCGTTTGGATTTCTAATAGTTTGCAATACTTTTCTCCTGGTATATCCCCTCTCCGATAAAGAATTAAATGTTTAACCTACTTTATTCTAAAAACGACAACTCATTAGACTGAAACATAAGGCGACCAGTATCCAACTCACCTCTAAGCACTTTGAGCGCGATTTCGCAGTAATGAAACATTGTCCTTCGGATATTACGGCTTTATTAATAAGTATTCCTAGTTCTCGCGCACATTGCTAAACATTTCCCTAATCATGGTGAATGCTCCGAGTTTGATTCACTGTTGTCGCACGATTCAAGCCCATTTCTTGTGAATTCCAAGTGTATGTGCAGCGTTTTCCTTATATACCACCTCTTTAACAGTGAATTAGAACTATTTTAAAGACTATCCTAGCTTTCACAGCGCTTTCAATGCAAATTCTAAGTATTTCAACATGCGGTAGAGAGGTTACAGTTCTACCCCTTATTCCAAGTGTTTCAGAAACACTCCGACACATTTCCCTGGACCGGTTTTTTGAGTTCTGAGACATTGCACATTTCAATACAGGTATCATACCGGGTCTTTAAAGGTACATGATTACTATTTTGAAAATTCACCCAACTTCCATTTTGATTTCTTAGAATGTTAAATCTTTTCGCAATATTAAATCACCACTATGAGAACGAATTCAGTGCTTCACCAACTTTCTTGCAGAAACGGCAAGTCATTTTCACTGAATGATAGAAGAACACAATAACACACTAATTACTCAGCTCTGTGACCACGATTTCCCAGTGATTAAACAGTGTCCTTCAGAGACTAAGGCTCTATGAGTATGTATTCTTGGAGTTTCAACCACATTCCTAAATATTTCCGCCATCTTTTTGAATTCTCAGAATTTGATTCCCTGTTCTCCAGTGATTCAAGCTCATTCATTGTGAATTCCAAGTGTTTTACACAGTGATTTCCCATATATAGCAGCTCTCTCCACGTTCCTTAGTACTACTTGAAACAAATGTTTAACCCACTTTATTTAAGCACGCCAAGTCATGTAGGCTGAATCATAAATGCAACCAGTATCCAACTCACTTCTCAGCTTTGTGAATAACATTTCGCAGTAATTAAACATTGTCCTGCAGATTGTAATGTCCTGCAGATTCCTACTTTGTCAAGCACATTATTACATATTTCACCAGTCAGTCCTTGTGAATTCCCAGAGTTTGATTCACCGTTGTCCAGTGATTCAAGCTCATTCTTTGTGAGTTCCCAGCGTTTTACACAGTGTTTTCCCATATAAACCAGCTCTTTCAACGTTAATTACTACTACTCGAATCGTTAGCCTAACGACCGTTTGGATTTCTAATAGTTTGCAATACTTTTCTCCTGGTATATCCCCTCTCCGATAAAGAATTAAATGTTTAACCTACTTTATTCTAAAAACGACAACTCATTAGACTGAAACATAAGGCGACCAGTATCCAACTCACCTCTAAGCACTTTGAGCGCGATTTCGCAGTAATGAAACATTGTCCTTCGGATATTACGGCTTTATTAATAAGTATTCCTAGTTCTCGCGCACATTGCTAAACATTTCCCTAATCATGGTGAATGCTCCGAGTTTGATTCACTGTTGTCGCACGATTCAAGCCCATTTCTTGTGAATTCCAAGTGTATGTGCAGCGTTTTCCTTATATACCACCTCTTTAACAGTGAATTAGAACTATTTTAAAGACTATCCTAGCTTTCACAGCGCTTTCAATGCAAATTCTAAGTATTTCAACATGCGGTAGAGAGGTTACAGTTCTACCCCTTATTCCAAGTGTTTCAGAAACACTCCGACACATTTCCCTGGACCGGTTTTTTGAGTTCTGAGACATTGCACATTTCAATACAGGTATCATACCGGGTCTTTAAAGGTACATGATTACTATTTTGAAAATTCACCCAACTTCCATTTTGATTTCTTAGAATGTTAAATCTTTTCGCAATATTAAATCACCACTATGAGAACGAATTCAGTGCTTCACCAACTTTCTTGCAGAAACGGCAAGTCATTTTCACTGAATGATAGAAGAACACAATAACACACTAATTACTCAGCTCTGTGACCACGATTTCCCAGTGATTAAACAGTGTCCTTCAGAGACTAAGGCTCTATGAGTATGTATTCTTGGAGTTTCAACCACATTCCTAAATATTTCCGCCATCTTTTTGAATTCTCAGAATTTGATTCCCTGTTCTCCAGTGATTCAAGCTCATTCATTGTGAATTCCAAGTGTTTTACACAGTGATTTCCCATATATAGCAGCTCTCTCCACGTTCCTTAGTACTACTTGAAACAAATGTTTAACCCACTTTATTTAAGCACGCCAAGTCATGTAGGCTGAATCATAAATGCAACCAGTATCCAACTCACTTCTCAGCTTTGTGAATAACATTTCGCAGTAATTAAACATTGTCCTGCAGATTGTAATGTCCTGCAGATTCCTACTTTGTCAAGCACATTATTACATATTTCACCAGTCAGTCCTTGTGAATTCCCAGAGTTTGATTCACCGTTGTCCAGTGATTCAAGCTCATTCTTTGTGAGTTCCCAGCGTTTTACACAGTGTTTTCCCATATAAACCAGCTCTTTCAACGTTAATTACTACTACTCGAATCGTTAGCCTAACGACCGTTTGGATTTCTAATAGTTTGCAATACTTTTCTCCTGGTATATCCCCTCTCCGATAAAGAATTAAATGTTTAACCTACTTTATTCTAAAAACGACAACTCATTAGACTGAAACATAAGGCGACCAGTATCCAACTCACCTCTAAGCACTTTGAGCGCGATTTCGCAGTAATGAAACATTGTCCTTCGGATATTACGGCTTTATTAATAAGTATTCCTAGTTCTCGCGCACATTGCTAAACATTTCCCTAATCATGGTGAATGCTCCGAGTTTGATTCACTGTTGTCGCACGATTCAAGCCCATTTCTTGTGAATTCCAAGTGTATGTGCAGCGTTTTCCTTATATACCACCTCTTTAACAGTGAATTAGAACTATTTTAAAGACTATCCTAGCTTTCACAGCGCTTTCAATGCAAATTCTAAGTATTTCAACATGCGGTAGAGAGGTTACAGTTCTACCCCTTATTCCAAGTGTTTCAGAAACACTCCGACACATTTCCCTGGACCGGTTTTTTGAGTTCTGAGACATTGCACATTTCAATACAGGTATCATACCGGGTCTTTAAAGGTACATGATTACTATTTTGAAAATTCACCCAACTTCCATTTTGATTTCTTAGAATGTTAAATCTTTTCGCAATATTAAATCACCACTATGAGAACGAATTCAGTGCTTCACCAACTTTCTTGCAGAAACGGCAAGTCATTTTCACTGAATGATAGAAGAACACAATAACACACTAATTACTCAGCTCTGTGACCACGATTTCCCAGTGATTAAACAGTGTCCTTCAGAGACTAAGGCTCTATGAGTATGTATTCTTGGAGTTTCAACCACATTCCTAAATATTTCCGCCATCTTTTTGAATTCTCAGAATTTGATTCCCTGTTCTCCAGTGATTCAAGCTCATTCATTGTGAATTCCAAGTGTTTTACACAGTGATTTCCCATATATAGCAGCTCTCTCCACGTTCCTTAGTACTACTTGAAACAAATGTTTAACCCACTTTATTTAAGCACGCCAAGTCATGTAGGCTGAATCATAAATGCAACCAGTATCCAACTCACTTCTCAGCTTTGTGAATAACATTTCGCAGTAATTAAACATTGTCCTGCAGATTGTAATGTCCTGCAGATTCCTACTTTGTCAAGCACATTATTACATATTTCACCAGTCAGTCCTTGTGAATTCCCAGAGTTTGATTCACCGTTGTCCAGTGATTCAAGCTCATTCTTTGTGAGTTCCCAGCGTTTTACACAGTGTTTTCCCATATAAACCAGCTCTTTCAACGTTAATTACTACTACTCGAATCGTTAGCCTAACGACCGTTTGGATTTCTAATAGTTTGCAATACTTTTCTCCTGGTATATCCCCTCTCCGATAAAGAATTAAATGTTTAACCTACTTTATTCTAAAAACGACAACTCATTAGACTGAAACATAAGGCGACCAGTATCCAACTCACCTCTAAGCACTTTGAGCGCGATTTCGCAGTAATGAAACATTGTCCTTCGGATATTACGGCTTTATTAATAAGTATTCCTAGTTCTCGCGCACATTGCTAAACATTTCCCTAATCATGGTGAATGCTCCGAGTTTGATTCACTGTTGTCGCACGATTCAAGCCCATTTCTTGTGAATTCCAAGTGTATGTGCAGCGTTTTCCTTATATACCACCTCTTTAACAGTGAATTAGAACTATTTTAAAGACTATCCTAGCTTTCACAGCGCTTTCAATGCAAATTCTAAGTATTTCAACATGCGGTAGAGAGGTTACAGTTCTACCCCTTATTCCAAGTGTTTCAGAAACACTCCGACACATTTCCCTGGACCGGTTTTTTGAGTTCTGAGACATTGCACATTTCAATACAGGTATCATACCGGGTCTTTAAAGGTACATGATTACTATTTTGAAAATTCACCCAACTTCCATTTTGATTTCTTAGAATGTTAAATCTTTTCGCAATATTAAATCACCACTATGAGAACGAATTCAGTGCTTCACCAACTTTCTTGCAGAAACGGCAAGTCATTTTCACTGAATGATAGAAGAACACAATAACACACTAATTACTCAGCTCTGTGACCACGATTTCCCAGTGATTAAACAGTGTCCTTCAGAGACTAAGGCTCTATGAGTATGTATTCTTGGAGTTTCAACCACATTCCTAAATATTTCCGCCATCTTTTTGAATTCTCAGAATTTGATTCCCTGTTCTCCAGTGATTCAAGCTCATTCATTGTGAATTCCAAGTGTTTTACACAGTGATTTCCCATATATAGCAGCTCTCTCCACGTTCCTTAGTACTACTTGAAACAAATGTTTAACCCACTTTATTTAAGCACGCCAAGTCATGTAGGCTGAATCATAAATGCAACCAGTATCCAACTCACTTCTCAGCTTTGTGAATAACATTTCGCAGTAATTAAACATTGTCCTGCAGATTGTAATGTCCTGCAGATTCCTACTTTGTCAAGCACATTATTACATATTTCACCAGTCAGTCCTTGTGAATTCCCAGAGTTTGATTCACCGTTGTCCAGTGATTCAAGCTCATTCTTTGTGAGTTCCCAGCGTTTTACACAGTGTTTTCCCATATAAACCAGCTCTTTCAACGTTAATTACTACTACTCGAATCGTTAGCCTAACGACCGTTTGGATTTCTAATAGTTTGCAATACTTTTCTCCTGGTATATCCCCTCTCCGATAAAGAATTAAATGTTTAACCTACTTTATTCTAAAAACGACAACTCATTAGACTGAAACATAAGGCGACCAGTATCCAACTCACCTCTAAGCACTTTGAGCGCGATTTCGCAGTAATGAAACATTGTCCTTCGGATATTACGGCTTTATTAATAAGTATTCCTAGTTCTCGCGCACATTGCTAAACATTTCCCTAATCATGGTGAATGCTCCGAGTTTGATTCACTGTTGTCGCACGATTCAAGCCCATTTCTTGTGAATTCCAAGTGTATGTGCAGCGTTTTCCTTATATACCACCTCTTTAACAGTGAATTAGAACTATTTTAAAGACTATCCTAGCTTTCACAGCGCTTTCAATGCAAATTCTAAGTATTTCAACATGCGGTAGAGAGGTTACAGTTCTACCCCTTATTCCAAGTGTTTCAGAAACACTCCGACACATTTCCCTGGACCGGTTTTTTGAGTTCTGAGACATTGCACATTTCAATACAGGTATCATACCGGGTCTTTAAAGGTACATGATTACTATTTTGAAAATTCACCCAACTTCCATTTTGATTTCTTAGAATGTTAAATCTTTTCGCAATATTAAATCACCACTATGAGAACGAATTCAGTGCTTCACCAACTTTCTTGCAGAAACGGCAAGTCATTTTCACTGAATGATAGAAGAACACAATAACACACTAATTACTCAGCTCTGTGACCACGATTTCCCAGTGATTAAACAGTGTCCTTCAGAGACTAAGGCTCTATGAGTATGTATTCTTGGAGTTTCAACCACATTCCTAAATATTTCCGCCATCTTTTTGAATTCTCAGAATTTGATTCCCTGTTCTCCAGTGATTCAAGCTCATTCATTGTGAATTCCAAGTGTTTTACACAGTGATTTCCCATATATAGCAGCTCTCTCCACGTTCCTTAGTACTACTTGAAACAAATGTTTAACCCACTTTATTTAAGCACGCCAAGTCATGTAGGCTGAATCATAAATGCAACCAGTATCCAACTCACTTCTCAGCTTTGTGAATAACATTTCGCAGTAATTAAACATTGTCCTGCAGATTGTAATGTCCTGCAGATTCCTACTTTGTCAAGCACATTATTACATATTTCACCAGTCAGTCCTTGTGAATTCCCAGAGTTTGATTCACCGTTGTCCAGTGATTCAAGCTCATTCTTTGTGAGTTCCCAGCGTTTTACACAGTGTTTTCCCATATAAACCAGCTCTTTCAACGTTAATTACTACTACTCGAATCGTTAGCCTAACGACCGTTTGGATTTCTAATAGTTTGCAATACTTTTCTCCTGGTATATCCCCTCTCCGATAAAGAATTAAATGTTTAACCTACTTTATTCTAAAAACGACAACTCATTAGACTGAAACATAAGGCGACCAGTATCCAACTCACCTCTAAGCACTTTGAGCGCGATTTCGCAGTAATGAAACATTGTCCTTCGGATATTACGGCTTTATTAATAAGTATTCCTAGTTCTCGCGCACATTGCTAAACATTTCCCTAATCATGGTGAATGCTCCGAGTTTGATTCACTGTTGTCGCACGATTCAAGCCCATTTCTTGTGAATTCCAAGTGTATGTGCAGCGTTTTCCTTATATACCACCTCTTTAACAGTGAATTAGAACTATTTTAAAGACTATCCTAGCTTTCACAGCGCTTTCAATGCAAATTCTAAGTATTTCAACATGCGGTAGAGAGGTTACAGTTCTACCCCTTATTCCAAGTGTTTCAGAAACACTCCGACACATTTCCCTGGACCGGTTTTTTGAGTTCTGAGACATTGCACATTTCAATACAGGTATCATACCGGGTCTTTAAAGGTACATGATTACTATTTTGAAAATTCACCCAACTTCCATTTTGATTTCTTAGAATGTTAAATCTTTTCGCAATATTAAATCACCACTATGAGAACGAATTCAGTGCTTCACCAACTTTCTTGCAGAAACGGCAAGTCATTTTCACTGAATGATAGAAGAACACAATAACACACTAATTACTCAGCTCTGTGACCACGATTTCCCAGTGATTAAACAGTGTCCTTCAGAGACTAAGGCTCTATGAGTATGTATTCTTGGAGTTTCAACCACATTCCTAAATATTTCCGCCATCTTTTTGAATTCTCAGAATTTGATTCCCTGTTCTCCAGTGATTCAAGCTCATTCATTGTGAATTCCAAGTGTTTTACACAGTGATTTCCCATATATAGCAGCTCTCTCCACGTTCCTTAGTACTACTTGAAACAAATGTTTAACCCACTTTATTTAAGCACGCCAAGTCATGTAGGCTGAATCATAAATGCAACCAGTATCCAACTCACTTCTCAGCTTTGTGAATAACATTTCGCAGTAATTAAACATTGTCCTGCAGATTGTAATGTCCTGCAGATTCCTACTTTGTCAAGCACATTATTACATATTTCACCAGTCAGTCCTTGTGAATTCCCAGAGTTTGATTCACCGTTGTCCAGTGATTCAAGCTCATTCTTTGTGAGTTCCCAGCGTTTTACACAGTGTTTTCCCATATAAACCAGCTCTTTCAACGTTAATTACTACTACTCGAATCGTTAGCCTAACGACCGTTTGGATTTCTAATAGTTTGCAATACTTTTCTCCTGGTATATCCCCTCTCCGATAAAGAATTAAATGTTTAACCTACTTTATTCTAAAAACGACAACTCATTAGACTGAAACATAAGGCGACCAGTATCCAACTCACCTCTAAGCACTTTGAGCGCGATTTCGCAGTAATGAAACATTGTCCTTCGGATATTACGGCTTTATTAATAAGTATTCCTAGTTCTCGCGCACATTGCTAAACATTTCCCTAATCATGGTGAATGCTCCGAGTTTGATTCACTGTTGTCGCACGATTCAAGCCCATTTCTTGTGAATTCCAAGTGTATGTGCAGCGTTTTCCTTATATACCACCTCTTTAACAGTGAATTAGAACTATTTTAAAGACTATCCTAGCTTTCACAGCGCTTTCAATGCAAATTCTAAGTATTTCAACATGCGGTAGAGAGGTTACAGTTCTACCCCTTATTCCAAGTGTTTCAGAAACACTCCGACACATTTCCCTGGACCGGTTTTTTGAGTTCTGAGACATTGCACATTTCAATACAGGTATCATACCGGGTCTTTAAAGGTACATGATTACTATTTTGAAAATTCACCCAACTTCCATTTTGATTTCTTAGAATGTTAAATCTTTTCGCAATATTAAATCACCACTATGAGAACGAATTCAGTGCTTCACCAACTTTCTTGCAGAAACGGCAAGTCATTTTCACTGAATGATAGAAGAACACAATAACACACTAATTACTCAGCTCTGTGACCACGATTTCCCAGTGATTAAACAGTGTCCTTCAGAGACTAAGGCTCTATGAGTATGTATTCTTGGAGTTTCAACCACATTCCTAAATATTTCCGCCATCTTTTTGAATTCGCAGAATTTGATTCCCTGTTCTCCAGTGATTCAAGCTCATTCATTGTGAATTCCAAGTGTTTTACACAGTGATTTCCCATATATAGCAGCTCTCTCCACGTTCCTTAGTACTACTTGAAACAAATGTTTAACCCACTTTATTTAAGCACGCCAAGTCATGTAGGCTGAATCATAAATGCAACCAGTATCCAACTCACTTCTCAGCTTTGTGAATAACATTTCGCAGTAATTAAACATTGTCCTGCAGATTGTAATGTCCTGCAGATTCCTACTTTGTCAAGCACATTATTACATATTTCACCAGTCAGTCCTTGTGAATTCCCAGAGTTTGATTCACCGTTGTCCAGTGATTCAAGCTCATTCTTTGTGAGTTCCCAGCGTTTTACACAGTGTTTTCCCATATAAACCAGCTCTTTCAACGTTAATTACTACTACTCGAATCGTTAGCCTAACGACCGTTTGGATTTCTAATAGTTTGCAATACTTTTCTCCTGGTATATCCCCTCTCCGATAAAGAATTAAATGTTTAACCTACTTTATTCTAAAAACGACAACTCATTAGACTGAAACATAAGGCGACCAGTATCCAACTCACCTCTAAGCACTTTGAGCGCGATTTCGCAGTAATGAAACATTGTCCTTCGGATATTACGGCTTTATTAATAAGTATTCCTAGTTCTCGCGCACATTGCTAAACATTTCCCTAATCATGGTGAATGCTCCGAGTTTGATTCACTGTTGTCGCACGATTCAAGCCCATTTCTTGTGAATTCCAAGTGTATGTGCAGCGTTTTCCTTATATACCACCTCTTTAACAGTGAATTAGAACTATTTTAAAGACTATCCTAGCTTTCACAGCGCTTTCAATGCAAATTCTAAGTATTTCAACATGCGGTAGAGAGGTTACAGTTCTACCCCTTATTCCAAGTGTTTCAGAAACACTCCGACACATTTCCCTGGACCGGTTTTTTGAGTTCTGAGACATTGCACATTTCAATACAGGTATCATACCGGGTCTTTAAAGGTACATGATTACTATTTTGAAAATTCACCCAACTTCCATTTTGATTTCTTAGAATGTTAAATCTTTTCGCAATATTAAATCACCACTATGAGAACGAATTCAGTGCTTCACCAACTTTCTTGCAGAAACGGCAAGTCATTTTCACTGAATGATAGAAGAACACAATAACACACTAATTACTCAGCTCTGTGACCACGATTTCCCAGTGATTAAACAGTGTCCTTCAGAGACTAAGGCTCTATGAGTATGTATTCTTGGAGTTTCAACCACATTCCTAAATATTTCCGCCATCTTTTTGAATTCTCAGAATTTGATTCCCTGTTCTCCAGTGATTCAAGCTCATTCATTGTGAATTCCAAGTGTTTTACACAGTGATTTCCCATATATAGCAGCTCTCTCCACGTTCCTTAGTACTACTTGAAACAAATGTTTAACCCACTTTATTTAAGCACGCCAAGTCATGTAGGCTGAATCATAAATGCAACCAGTATCCAACTCACTTCTCAGCTTTGTGAATAACATTTCGCAGTAATTAAACATTGTCCTGCAGATTGTAATGTCCTGCAGATTCCTACTTTGTCAAGCACATTATTACATATTTCACCAGTCAGTCCTTGTGAATTCCCAGAGTTTGATTCACCGTTGTCCAGTGATTCAAGCTCATTCTTTGTGAGTTCCCAGCGTTTTACACAGTGTTTTCCCATATAAACCAGCTCTTTCAACGTTAATTACTACTACTCGAATCGTTAGCCTAACGACCGTTTGGATTTCTAATAGTTTGCAATACTTTTCTCCTGGTATATCCCCTCTCCGATAAAGAATTAAATGTTTAACCTACTTTATTCTAAAAACGACAACTCATTAGACTGAAACATAAGGCGACCAGTATCCAACTCACCTCTAAGCACTTTGAGCGCGATTTCGCAGTAATGAAACATTGTCCTTCGGATATTACGGCTTTATTAATAAGTATTCCTAGTTCTCGCGCACATTGCTAAACATTTCCCTAATCATGGTGAATGCTCCGAGTTTGATTCACTGTTGTCGCACGATTCAAGCCCATTTCTTGTGAATTCCAAGTGTATGTGCAGCGTTTTCCTTATATACCACCTCTTTAACAGTGAATTAGAACTATTTTAAAGACTATCCTAGCTTTCACAGCGCTTTCAATGCAAATTCTAAGTATTTCAACATGCGGTAGAGAGGTTACAGTTCTACCCCTTATTCCAAGTGTTTCAGAAACACTCCGACACATTTCCCTGGACCGGTTTTTTGAGTTCTGAGACATTGCACATTTCAATACAGGTATCATACCGGGTCTTTAAAGGTACATGATTACTATTTTGAAAATTCACCCAACTTCCATTTTGATTTCTTAGAATGTTAAATCTTTTCGCAATATTAAATCACCACTATGAGAACGAATTCAGTGCTTCACCAACTTTCTTGCAGAAACGGCAAGTCATTTTCACTGAATGATAGAAGAACACAATAACACACTAATTACTCAGCTCTGTGACCACGATTTCCCAGTGATTAAACAGTGTCCTTCAGAGACTAAGGCTCTATGAGTATGTATTCTTGGAGTTTCAACCACATTCCTAAATATTTCCGCCATCTTTTTGAATTCTCAGAATTTGATTCCCTGTTCTCCAGTGATTCAAGCTCATTCATTGTGAATTCCAAGTGTTTTACACAGTGATTTCCCATATATAGCAGCTCTCTCCACGTTCCTTAGTACTACTTGAAACAAATGTTTAACCCACTTTATTTAAGCACGCCAAGTCATGTAGGCTGAATCATAAATGCAACCAGTATCCAACTCACTTCTCAGCTTTGTGAATAACATTTCGCAGTAATTAAACATTGTCCTGCAGATTGTAATGTCCTGCAGATTCCTACTTTGTCAAGCACATTATTACATATTTCACCAGTCAGTCCTTGTGAATTCCCAGAGTTTGATTCACCGTTGTCCAGTGATTCAAGCTCATTCTTTGTGAGTTCCCAGCGTTTTACACAGTGTTTTCCCATATAAACCAGCTCTTTCAACGTTAATTACTACTACTCGAATCGTTAGCCTAACGACCGTTTGGATTTCTAATAGTTTGCAATACTTTTCTCCTGGTATATCCCCTCTCCGATAAAGAATTAAATGTTTAACCTACTTTATTCTAAAAACGACAACTCATTAGACTGAAACATAAGGCGACCAGTATCCAACTCACCTCTAAGCACTTTGAGCGCGATTTCGCAGTAATGAAACATTGTCCTTCGGATATTACGGCTTTATTAATAAGTATTCCTAGTTCTCGCGCACATTGCTAAACATTTCCCTAATCATGGTGAATGCTCCGAGTTTGATTCACTGTTGTCGCACGATTCAAGCCCATTTCTTGTGAATTCCAAGTGTATGTGCAGCGTTTTCCTTATATACCACCTCTTTAACAGTGAATTAGAACTATTTTAAAGACTATCCTAGCTTTCACAGCGCTTTCAATGCAAATTCTAAGTATTTCAACATGCGGTAGAGAGGTTACAGTTCTACCCCTTATTCCAAGTGTTTCAGAAACACTCCGACACATTTCCCTGGACCGGTTTTTTGAGTTCTGAGACATTGCACATTTCAATACAGGTATCATACCGGGTCTTTAAAGGTACATGATTACTATTTTGAAAATTCACCCAACTTCCATTTTGATTTCTTAGAATGTTAAATCTTTTCGCAATATTAAATCACCACTATGAGAACGAATTCAGTGCTTCACCAACTTTCTTGCAGAAACGGCAAGTCATTTTCACTGAATGATAGAAGAACACAATAACACACTAATTACTCAGCTCTGTGACCACGATTTCCCAGTGATTAAACAGTGTCCTTCAGAGACTAAGGCTCTATGAGTATGTATTCTTGGAGTTTCAACCACATTCCTAAATATTTCCGCCATCTTTTTGAATTCTCAGAATTTGATTCCCTGTTCTCCAGTGATTCAAGCTCATTCATTGTGAATTCCAAGTGTTTTACACAGTGATTTCCCATATATAGCAGCTCTCTCCACGTTCCTTAGTACTACTTGAAACAAATGTTTAACCCACTTTATTTAAGCACGCCAAGTCATGTAGGCTGAATCATAAATGCAACCAGTATCCAACTCACTTCTCAGCTTTGTGAATAACATTTCGCAGTAATTAAACATTGTCCTGCAGATTGTAATGTCCTGCAGATTCCTACTTTGTCAAGCACATTATTACATATTTCACCAGTCAGTCCTTGTGAATTCCCAGAGTTTGATTCACCGTTGTCCAGTGATTCAAGCTCATTCTTTGTGAGTTCCCAGCGTTTTACACAGTGTTTTCCCATATAAACCAGCTCTTTCAACGTTAATTACTACTACTCGAATCGTTAGCCTAACGACCGTTTGGATTTCTAATAGTTTGCAATACTTTTCTCCTGGTATATCCCCTCTCCGATAAAGAATTAAATGTTTAACCTACTTTATTCTAAAAACGACAACTCATTAGACTGAAACATAAGGCGACCAGTATCCAACTCACCTCTAAGCACTTTGAGCGCGATTTCGCAGTAATGAAACATTGTCCTTCGGATATTACGGCTTTATTAATAAGTATTCCTAGTTCTCGCGCACATTGCTAAACATTTCCCTAATCATGGTGAATGCTCCGAGTTTGATTCACTGTTGTCGCACGATTCAAGCCCATTTCTTGTGAATTCCAAGTGTATGTGCAGCGTTTTCCTTATATACCACCTCTTTAACAGTGAATTAGAACTATTTTAAAGACTATCCTAGCTTTCACAGCGCTTTCAATGCAAATTCTAAGTATTTCAACATGCGGTAGAGAGGTTACAGTTCTACCCCTTATTCCAAGTGTTTCAGAAACACTCCGACACATTTCCCTGGACCGGTTTTTTGAGTTCTGAGACATTGCACATTTCAATACAGGTATCATACCGGGTCTTTAAAGGTACATGATTACTATTTTGAAAATTCACCCAACTTCCATTTTGATTTCTTAGAATGTTAAATCTTTTCGCAATATTAAATCACCACTATGAGAACGAATTCAGTGCTTCACCAACTTTCTTGCAGAAACGGCAAGTCATTTTCACTGAATGATAGAAGAACACAATAACACACTAATTACTCAGCTCTGTGACCACGATTTCCCAGTGATTAAACAGTGTCCTTCAGAGACTAAGGCTCTATGAGTATGTATTCTTGGAGTTTCAACCACATTCCTAAATATTTCCGCCATCTTTTTGAATTCTCAGAATTTGATTCCCTGTTCTCCAGTGATTCAAGCTCATTCATTGTGAATTCCAAGTGTTTTACACAGTGATTTCCCATATATAGCAGCTCTCTCCACGTTCCTTAGTACTACTTGAAACAAATGTTTAACCCACTTTATTTAAGCACGCCAAGTCATGTAGGCTGAATCATAAATGCAACCAGTATCCAACTCACTTCTCAGCTTTGTGAATAACATTTCGCAGTAATTAAACATTGTCCTGCAGATTGTAATGTCCTGCAGATTCCTACTTTGTCAAGCACATTATTACATATTTCACCAGTCAGTCCTTGTGAATTCCCAGAGTTTGATTCACCGTTGTCCAGTGATTCAAGCTCATTCTTTGTGAGTTCCCAGCGTTTTACACAGTGTTTTCCCATATAAACCAGCTCTTTCAACGTTAATTACTACTACTCGAATCGTTAGCCTAACGACCGTTTGGATTTCTAATAGTTTGCAATACTTTTCTCCTGGTATATCCCCTCTCCGATAAAGAATTAAATGTTTAACCTACTTTATTCTAAAAACGACAACTCATTAGACTGAAACATAAGGCGACCAGTATCCAACTCACCTCTAAGCACTTTGAGCGCGATTTCGCAGTAATGAAACATTGTCCTTCGGATATTACGGCTTTATTAATAAGTATTCCTAGTTCTCGCGCACATTGCTAAACATTTCCCTAATCATGGTGAATGCTCCGAGTTTGATTCACTGTTGTCGCACGATTCAAGCCCATTTCTTGTGAATTCCAAGTGTATGTGCAGCGTTTTCCTTATATACCACCTCTTTAACAGTGAATTAGAACTATTTTAAAGACTATCCTAGCTTTCACAGCGCTTTCAATGCAAATTCTAAGTATTTCAACATGCGGTAGAGAGGTTACAGTTCTACCCCTTATTCCAAGTGTTTCAGAAACACTCCGACACATTTCCCTGGACCGGTTTTTTGAGTTCTGAGACATTGCACATTTCAATACAGGTATCATACCGGGTCTTTAAAGGTACATGATTACTATTTTGAAAATTCACCCAACTTCCATTTTGATTTCTTAGAATGTTAAATCTTTTCGCAATATTAAATCACCACTATGAGAACGAATTCAGTGCTTCACCAACTTTCTTGCAGAAACGGCAAGTCATTTTCACTGAATGATAGAAGAACACAATAACACACTAATTACTCAGCTCTGTGACCACGATTTCCCAGTGATTAAACAGTGTCCTTCAGAGACTAAGGCTCTATGAGTATGTATTCTTGGAGTTTCAACCACATTCCTAAATATTTCCGCCATCTTTTTGAATTCTCAGAATTTGATTCCCTGTTCTCCAGTGATTCAAGCTCATTCATTGTGAATTCCAAGTGTTTTACACAGTGATTTCCCATATATAGCAGCTCTCTCCACGTTCCTTAGTACTACTTGAAACAAATGTTTAACCCACTTTATTTAAGCACGCCAAGTCATGTAGGCTGAATCATAAATGCAACCAGTATCCAACTCACTTCTCAGCTTTGTGAATAACATTTCGCAGTAATTAAACATTGTCCTGCAGATTGTAATGTCCTGCAGATTCCTACTTTGTCAAGCACATTATTACATATTTCACCAGTCAGTCCTTGTGAATTCCCAGAGTTTGATTCACCGTTGTCCAGTGATTCAAGCTCATTCTTTGTGAGTTCCCAGCGTTTTACACAGTGTTTTCCCATATAAACCAGCTCTTTCAACGTTAATTACTACTACTCGAATCGTTAGCCTAACGACCGTTTGGATTTCTAATAGTTTGCAATACTTTTCTCCTGGTATATCCCCTCTCCGATAAAGAATTAAATGTTTAACCTACTTTATTCTAAAAACGACAACTCATTAGACTGAAACATAAGGCGACCAGTATCCAACTCACCTCTAAGCACTTTGAGCGCGATTTCGCAGTAATGAAACATTGTCCTTCGGATATTACGGCTTTATTAATAAGTATTCCTAGTTCTCGCGCACATTGCTAAACATTTCCCTAATCATGGTGAATGCTCCGAGTTTGATTCACTGTTGTCGCACGATTCAAGCCCATTTCTTGTGAATTCCAAGTGTATGTGCAGCGTTTTCCTTATATACCACCTCTTTAACAGTGAATTAGAACTATTTTAAAGACTATCCTAGCTTTCACAGCGCTTTCAATGCAAATTCTAAGTATTTCAACATGCGGTAGAGAGGTTACAGTTCTACCCCTTATTCCAAGTGTTTCAGAAACACTCCGACACATTTCCCTGGACCGGTTTTTTGAGTTCTGAGACATTGCACATTTCAATACAGGTATCATACCGGGTCTTTAAAGGTACATGATTACTATTTTGAAAATTCACCCAACTTCCATTTTGATTTCTTAGAATGTTAAATCTTTTCGCAATATTAAATCACCACTATGAGAACGAATTCAGTGCTTCACCAACTTTCTTGCAGAAACGGCAAGTCATTTTCACTGAATGATAGAAGAACACAATAACACACTAATTACTCAGCTCTGTGACCACGATTTCCCAGTGATTAAACAGTGTCCTTCAGAGACTAAGGCTCTATGAGTATGTATTCTTGGAGTTTCAACCACATTCCTAAATATTTCCGCCATCTTTTTGAATTCTCAGAATTTGATTCCCTGTTCTCCAGTGATTCAAGCTCATTCATTGTGAATTCCAAGTGTTTTACACAGTGATTTCCCATATATAGCAGCTCTCTCCACGTTCCTTAGTACTACTTGAAACAAATGTTTAACCCACTTTATTTAAGCACGCCAAGTCATGTAGGCTGAATCATAAATGCAACCAGTATCCAACTCACTTCTCAGCTTTGTGAATAACATTTCGCAGTAATTAAACATTGTCCTGCAGATTGTAATGTCCTGCAGATTCCTACTTTGTCAAGCACATTATTACATATTTCACCAGTCAGTCCTTGTGAATTCCCAGAGTTTGATTCACCGTTGTCCAGTGATTCAAGCTCATTCTTTGTGAGTTCCCAGCGTTTTACACAGTGTTTTCCCATATAAACCAGCTCTTTCAACGTTAATTACTACTACTCGAATCGTTAGCCTAACGACCGTTTGGATTTCTAATAGTTTGCAATACTTTTCTCCTGGTATATCCCCTCTCCGATAAAGAATTAAATGTTTAACCTACTTTATTCTAAAAACGACAACTCATTAGACTGAAACATAAGGCGACCAGTATCCAACTCACCTCTAAGCACTTTGAGCGCGATTTCGCAGTAATGAAACATTGTCCTTCGGATATTACGGCTTTATTAATAAGTATTCCTAGTTCTCGCGCACATTGCTAAACATTTCCCTAATCATGGTGAATGCTCCGAGTTTGATTCACTGTTGTCGCACGATTCAAGCCCATTTCTTGTGAATTCCAAGTGTATGTGCAGCGTTTTCCTTATATACCACCTCTTTAACAGTGAATTAGAACTATTTTAAAGACTATCCTAGCTTTCACAGCGCTTTCAATGCAAATTCTAAGTATTTCAACATGCGGTAGAGAGGTTACAGTTCTACCCCTTATTCCAAGTGTTTCAGAAACACTCCGACACATTTCCCTGGACCGGTTTTTTGAGTTCTGAGACATTGCACATTTCAATACAGGTATCATACCGGGTCTTTAAAGGTACATGATTACTATTTTGAAAATTCACCCAACTTCCATTTTGATTTCTTAGAATGTTAAATCTTTTCGCAATATTAAATCACCACTATGAGAACGAATTCAGTGCTTCACCAACTTTCTTGCAGAAACGGCAAGTCATTTTCACTGAATGATAGAAGAACACAATAACACACTAATTACTCAGCTCTGTGACCACGATTTCCCAGTGATTAAACAGTGTCCTTCAGAGACTAAGGCTCTATGAGTATGTATTCTTGGAGTTTCAACCACATTCCTAAATATTTCCGCCATCTTTTTGAATTCTCAGAATTTGATTCCCTGTTCTCCAGTGATTCAAGCTCATTCATTGTGAATTCCAAGTGTTTTACACAGTGATTTCCCATATATAGCAGCTCTCTCCACGTTCCTTAGTACTACTTGAAACAAATGTTTAACCCACTTTATTTAAGCACGCCAAGTCATGTAGGCTGAATCATAAATGCAACCAGTATCCAACTCACTTCTCAGCTTTGTGAATAACATTTCGCAGTAATTAAACATTGTCCTGCAGATTGTAATGTCCTGCAGATTCCTACTTTGTCAAGCACATTATTACATATTTCACCAGTCAGTCCTTGTGAATTCCCAGAGTTTGATTCACCGTTGTCCAGTGATTCAAGCTCATTCTTTGTGAGTTCCCAGCGTTTTACACAGTGTTTTCCCATATAAACCAGCTCTTTCAACGTTAATTACTACTACTCGAATCGTTAGCCTAACGACCGTTTGGATTTCTAATAGTTTGCAATACTTTTCTCCTGGTATATCCCCTCTCCGATAAAGAATTAAATGTTTAACCTACTTTATTCTAAAAACGACAACTCATTAGACTGAAACATAAGGCGACCAGTATCCAACTCACCTCTAAGCACTTTGAGCGCGATTTCGCAGTAATGAAACATTGTCCTTCGGATATTACGGCTTTATTAATAAGTATTCCTAGTTCTCGCGCACATTGCTAAACATTTCCCTAATCATGGTGAATGCTCCGAGTTTGATTCACTGTTGTCGCACGATTCAAGCCCATTTCTTGTGAATTCCAAGTGTATGTGCAGCGTTTTCCTTATATACCACCTCTTTAACAGTGAATTAGAACTATTTTAAAGACTATCCTAGCTTTCACAGCGCTTTCAATGCAAATTCTAAGTATTTCAACATGCGGTAGAGAGGTTACAGTTCTACCCCTTATTCCAAGTGTTTCAGAAACACTCCGACACATTTCCCTGGACCGGTTTTTTGAGTTCTGAGACATTGCACATTTCAATACAGGTATCATACCGGGTCTTTAAAGGTACATGATTACTATTTTGAAAATTCACCCAACTTCCATTTTGATTTCTTAGAATGTTAAATCTTTTCGCAATATTAAATCACCACTATGAGAACGAATTCAGTGCTTCACCAACTTTCTTGCAGAAACGGCAAGTCATTTTCACTGAATGATAGAAGAACACAATAACACACTAATTACTCAGCTCTGTGACCACGATTTCCCAGTGATTAAACAGTGTCCTTCAGAGACTAAGGCTCTATGAGTATGTATTCTTGGAGTTTCAACCACATTCCTAAATATTTCCGCCATCTTTTTGAATTCTCAGAATTTGATTCCCTGTTCTCCAGTGATTCAAGCTCATTCATTGTGAATTCCAAGTGTTTTACACAGTGATTTCCCATATATAGCAGCTCTCTCCACGTTCCTTAGTACTACTTGAAACAAATGTTTAACCCACTTTATTTAAGCACGCCAAGTCATGTAGGCTGAATCATAAATGCAACCAGTATCCAACTCACTTCTCAGCTTTGTGAATAACATTTCGCAGTAATTAAACATTGTCCTGCAGATTGTAATGTCCTGCAGATTCCTACTTTGTCAAGCACATTATTACATATTTCACCAGTCAGTCCTTGTGAATTCCCAGAGTTTGATTCACCGTTGTCCAGTGATTCAAGCTCATTCTTTGTGAGTTCCCAGCGTTTTACACAGTGTTTTCCCATATAAACCAGCTCTTTCAACGTTAATTACTACTACTCGAATCGTTAGCCTAACGACCGTTTGGATTTCTAATAGTTTGCAATACTTTTCTCCTGGTATATCCCCTCTCCGATAAAGAATTAAATGTTTAACCTACTTTATTCTAAAAACGACAACTCATTAGACTGAAACATAAGGCGACCAGTATCCAACTCACCTCTAAGCACTTTGAGCGCGATTTCGCAGTAATGAAACATTGTCCTTCGGATATTACGGCTTTATTAATAAGTATTCCTAGTTCTCGCGCACATTGCTAAACATTTCCCTAATCATGGTGAATGCTCCGAGTTTGATTCACTGTTGTCGCACGATTCAAGCCCATTTCTTGTGAATTCCAAGTGTATGTGCAGCGTTTTCCTTATATACCACCTCTTTAACAGTGAATTAGAACTATTTTAAAGACTATCCTAGCTTTCACAGCGCTTTCAATGCAAATTCTAAGTATTTCAACATGCGGTAGAGAGGTTACAGTTCTACCCCTTATTCCAAGTGTTTCAGAAACACTCCGACACATTTCCCTGGACCGGTTTTTTGAGTTCTGAGACATTGCACATTTCAATACAGGTATCATACCGGGTCTTTAAAGGTACATGATTACTATTTTGAAAATTCACCCAACTTCCATTTTGATTTCTTAGAATGTTAAATCTTTTCGCAATATTAAATCACCACTATGAGAACGAATTCAGTGCTTCACCAACTTTCTTGCAGAAACGGCAAGTCATTTTCACTGAATGATAGAAGAACACAATAACACACTAATTACTCAGCTCTGTGACCACGATTTCCCAGTGATTAAACAGTGTCCTTCAGAGACTAAGGCTCTATGAGTATGTATTCTTGGAGTTTCAACCACATTCCTAAATATTTCCGCCATCTTTTTGAATTCTCAGAATTTGATTCCCTGTTCTCCAGTGATTCAAGCTCATTCATTGTGAATTCCAAGTGTTTTACACAGTGATTTCCCATATATAGCAGCTCTCTCCACGTTCCTTAGTACTACTTGAAACAAATGTTTAACCCACTTTATTTAAGCACGCCAAGTCATGTAGGCTGAATCATAAATGCAACCAGTATCCAACTCACTTCTCAGCTTTGTGAATAACATTTCGCAGTAATTAAACATTGTCCTGCAGATTGTAATGTCCTGCAGATTCCTACTTTGTCAAGCACATTATTACATATTTCACCAGTCAGTCCTTGTGAATTCCCAGAGTTTGATTCACCGTTGTCCAGTGATTCAAGCTCATTCTTTGTGAGTTCCCAGCGTTTTACACAGTGTTTTCCCATATAAACCAGCTCTTTCAACGTTAATTACTACTACTCGAATCGTTAGCCTAACGACCGTTTGGATTTCTAATAGTTTGCAATACTTTTCTCCTGGTATATCCCCTCTCCGATAAAGAATTAAATGTTTAACCTACTTTATTCTAAAAACGACAACTCATTAGACTGAAACATAAGGCGACCAGTATCCAACTCACCTCTAAGCACTTTGAGCGCGATTTCGCAGTAATGAAACATTGTCCTTCGGATATTACGGCTTTATTAATAAGTATTCCTAGTTCTCGCGCACATTGCTAAACATTTCCCTAATCATGGTGAATGCTCCGAGTTTGATTCACTGTTGTCGCACGATTCAAGCCCATTTCTTGTGAATTCCAAGTGTATGTGCAGCGTTTTCCTTATATACCACCTCTTTAACAGTGAATTAGAACTATTTTAAAGACTATCCTAGCTTTCACAGCGCTTTCAATGCAAATTCTAAGTATTTCAACATGCGGTAGAGAGGTTACAGTTCTACCCCTTATTCCAAGTGTTTCAGAAACACTCCGACACATTTCCCTGGACCGGTTTTTTGAGTTCTGAGACATTGCACATTTCAATACAGGTATCATACCGGGTCTTTAAAGGTACATGATTACTATTTTGAAAATTCACCCAACTTCCATTTTGATTTCTTAGAATGTTAAATCTTTTCGCAATATTAAATCACCACTATGAGAACGAATTCAGTGCTTCACCAACTTTCTTGCAGAAACGGCAAGTCATTTTCACTGAATGATAGAAGAACACAATAACACACTAATTACTCAGCTCTGTGACCACGATTTCCCAGTGATTAAACAGTGTCCTTCAGAGACTAAGGCTCTATGAGTATGTATTCTTGGAGTTTCAACCACATTCCTAAATATTTCCGCCATCTTTTTGAATTCTCAGAATTTGATTCCCTGTTCTCCAGTGATTCAAGCTCATTCATTGTGAATTCCAAGTGTTTTACACAGTGATTTCCCATATATAGCAGCTCTCTCCACGTTCCTTAGTACTACTTGAAACAAATGTTTAACCCACTTTATTTAAGCACGCCAAGTCATGTAGGCTGAATCATAAATGCAACCAGTATCCAACTCACTTCTCAGCTTTGTGAATAACATTTCGCAGTAATTAAACATTGTCCTGCAGATTGTAATGTCCTGCAGATTCCTACTTTGTCAAGCACATTATTACATATTTCACCAGTCAGTCCTTGTGAATTCCCAGAGTTTGATTCACCGTTGTCCAGTGATTCAAGCTCATTCTTTGTGAGTTCCCAGCGTTTTACACAGTGTTTTCCCATATAAACCAGCTCTTTCAACGTTAATTACTACTACTCGAATCGTTAGCCTAACGACCGTTTGGATTTCTAATAGTTTGCAATACTTTTCTCCTGGTATATCCCCTCTCCGATAAAGAATTAAATGTTTAACCTACTTTATTCTAAAAACGACAACTCATTAGACTGAAACATAAGGCGACCAGTATCCAACTCACCTCTAAGCACTTTGAGCGCGATTTCGCAGTAATGAAACATTGTCCTTCGGATATTACGGCTTTATTAATAAGTATTCCTAGTTCTCGCGCACATTGCTAAACATTTCCCTAATCATGGTGAATGCTCCGAGTTTGATTCACTGTTGTCGCACGATTCAAGCCCATTTCTTGTGAATTCCAAGTGTATGTGCAGCGTTTTCCTTATATACCACCTCTTTAACAGTGAATTAGAACTATTTTAAAGACTATCCTAGCTTTCACAGCGCTTTCAATGCAAATTCTAAGTATTTCAACATG
>JAPDVU010000158.1:0-27980 GCA_026230045.1 Corynorhinus townsendii
GAAAACATCAGAGAGATAATAATTAGGAAGCCAGAGCTTGTGGGCTTGGTAGATCATTTAAGGGTGTTAGCTCATTTTCAGAATGGCAAGGAAAGCCATTGGAGGATATTGCACAGAATAATAGCATAATTTCAAGATATATTAAAGGTAGAGTTGCTGATGTATCAAATATTGGATGTGAGAGAAAGAAATCAAGTGTGAAGTATGGATTTTTAATTGAATACTGGAAGGAATGGAGTTGTCATTTACTGAGATGTCCAAGACAGACGTTGGGTCTGTAACAGAGAATAAAGGATAAATATGATCTTGTACTAACCAAAGTAAATTTACTAACAATCCTGTTAAAACAGAAGCAGAAAAAAAGAAAATGTTTGCTAACAACCTCGATTTAAGTACATTTTAGGAACCAGCAGTTTCAGTTCAATGTGAGCAGGAGCTGACTGACCAGAAGAATTCAACACACTATCACCAAGATCCTTAACAAAACCAGATAGAATGCTGCCTGTACATACCTACTGCCCCATCCTTTCCTTATAAAAGTTACTGACTTGACCAGAGATGTTAAGATGTTTATGTGTTTTTTAAAAATATATATTTATTTTTAATTGATTTCAGTGAGAGAAAAGGAGAGGGAGAGAGAGCTAGAAAATCAGTTATGAGAGAGAATCATTGATTGGCTGCCTCCTGCACACTCCCTACCCGGGATCAAGCCCACAACCTGGGCATGTATCCTGACCAGGAATCTAACCATGATCTCTTGGTTCATGGGTCGACACTCAACCACTGAGCCACATCATCTCAGCTTTAAGATGGTTTTTAAGACAGGAGTCTACCATCTTCTTGGGTAATCAGCACCTGAATAAATCTCTTTTCCTTTTATGAGCACCTGTCTCAAGAGTATTGGCTTTTGTTGCAGCCAACAAGCAGCTGAACCTGTCTTTAGTACCAGGTTTATTTGGGAAATTTTCATGATATCAGTTTTGAATAAACTAAGATGACTATTAGACATTTAAATGGAGGTACTTATTGGGCAGTTCCATGTAAAAGAAAATGTAGTTCAAAGAAAATGTCTAGAATATGGTTATAAACTTGCAGCCATTAGCAGCTACATCTGTGAAACTAGATGAGTATGTAGGAGGTGAGGATAGATATTAAAAATAAAGGTTCCAAGGCCTAAGCCATGAGGAAATGAAGAGGAATCAGAAAATGAAACTGAAAAGGGGTCATGGGAGAGGTAGAAGGGAAATAAGAAGAGAAAGAGAGGAGTATTCAGGAAACCAGGGTTTTGGTCAGGAGTTAAGCAGGGGGTGAGAAGGGGTGGGCAGGGTGCCAAGGAAAGCTAACGTTAAAAAGGAAGGAATCATATAGAATTATATCATACACTACTAATGGTCTGAGTTAAATGAGAGCTGAGAATTAACCATTGCTTTTAGCAATGAAAATGTTTGGAGACCTTAAAAAAAGCATTTCTGTTGGATTGGTGGAACAAAAGCCTGATTAAGTTCAAGAAAGAATTGTGAGAGAAATTGGAGATAGTGAGAAAAGACTTCTCTTTCAGGAAGTGTTGCTTAAAGAGATGGGAAAAACAAAACAAAACAAAACTGGTGAGAGGTGAAGGAAAATGTGGAATTAGTATGGAAGAAATACCAAAACATTTGTGTGCTAATAGAAATGTCCCAGTAGACCTAGGTCTTTATCCTATACCTATGACCGAATCTTCTCAGTCTCCTTTTCTGGCTCTTGCTTCAATTCCATGACTTCTAAAGATTGGAGTGTTCCAAGTTTCAGTCCTTTGATCTCTTTTCTTTTCCATTTTCATTAACTTTCCAGGTGATTTGTTCAAACTCATGGTGTCTACATGATCTCTCCTAAATTTATATTGCCAGCCCAATCTCTTCCCTGAACCCCAGATTCATAACTGCAATTTTGTTTTTAACATCACTACTTGGATGTTTTAACAAACACCACAAACACAGCATGCCTGACACAGTACCTGATCCACCCCCACCCCACCCTGGGCAACCCCTGACCAAGCTGCACCCTCCAGTCTTCTTCCCCATTATTTAAGTAAATAATCCTTCAATGTTTCCAATTGTTTAGGCCTACATACTGTCGTCCACCCTTATCCACAGGGGTAAGTTATAAGAACCCCAGTGGATGCATGAAACCATGGATAGTACCACACCCTGTATACTGTTTGTTCCCCTACATACATGATAAAGTTTAATTTATAAATTAAGTGCAGTAAAAGATTAACAATAACTAAAGTTATACCAATTGTAAAAAATTTACTATAAAAAACCTTATGTAAATGTGATAGTATTAAGTAAAATAAGGCTTAATTGAACACACACTGGGATACTGCAATAGTTGATTGGATAACTTAGCTAGTAAGTGATTAATTGGTGTATAAAAGCATGGATATTCTGGACAAATGGGTGATTTACATCCCAGGAGTGGTAGGGCAGGACAGCATTTAAAACTTATATCTTATTTATTTCTGGAATTTTCCATTTAATATCTTTAGACTGAAGGTGAGAATTGAGTAACTCAAACTGTGGAAAGTGAAACCACGGATAAGGGGTCCAATGTACTTGGATAGCCTTGAAGGTTTTCTTTAATAACCTTTTTCCAATTCACCAGTCAAATCATTCATTTTTATCTTCAGTATATTAAACAACTCACTATTTCTACTTCTATATTTGGCCCAAACCACCATTTCTAACTTGAATTATTGCAATAGTCTTCAACTGGACTCCCTTTATCCAATCTTACTCATTTGTCTATGCTCAACTAATGGCCAAAGTTATCCTATAAGGACATAAGTTATCTAATTTTATTCCTATTTTCAAAACTCTCAATGACAACATGTCTCATCCAGAATAAATGTTAAATAACTTGCAAAGCCTGCAAGGCCCCCTATATATCCTTTCTTCCTGCTGCTCTCCCCCTCACTCTCCTGGTCTCCTGGCTGATGCTCAAACACTCCGCATATGCACACAACACAGGACCTTAGCATTTGCTATTTCCTTTTCCTGCAATATTCCTTATCCAGATATCTGTAAGTCCTGTTCACATGATTCCTTTGGCTCATTGCTTTAATGCCAACTTACTAGAGCTTGTTCCTTAATTAACCTTCATAAAATAGCCTCCCTCTGTTGGCTTTGCATTTTCCCCTGCTTGCTTATTATTTCCAGTCCTATTGAACTGAGGCAGAAATAAGGCTCTAATTACTATTTTTTTTTCCATTCCTTTGTCCCTGCATTCAGTTACTCACCAGTTCCTGTTGTGGCTTTACATTCTCATAGTATTTAAATTCCCACATGATTTCCAATTGAAAATATATAATAATCTCAATGACCTCATTCTTGTTCACATTTTTTTCTCTATGTTGGTTCTAATTTGATTATGTTAAATTTGTCTTTTTAAGCCCTTTACATAATAAAATGCTTATTCTGTGGAGGATCCTATAGAATAAAGAGGTAATATGCAAATTGACCATCACTCCAACACACAAGATGGCTGCCCCCATGTGGTCAAAGATGGCCACCACAAGATGGCCAGCAGGGGAGGACAGTTGTAGGTGATCAGACCAGCAGGGGAGGGCAGTTGGGAGGGACCATGCCTGCAAAGGAGGGCAGTTGGGAGGGACCAGGCTTACAAGGGAGGGAAGTTGGGGGTGACCAGGCTGGCAGGGGAGGGCAGTTAGGGGCAATCAGACTGGCAAGGGAGCAGTTAGGTGTCAATCAGGTTGGCAGGGTAGTGGTTAGGGGGTGATCAGGCTGGCAGGCAGAAGCAGTTAGGGACAATCAGGCAGGCAGGCAAGCGAGCAGTTGGGAGCCAATAGTCCTGGATTGTGAGAGGGGGTCCCAGATTGGAGAGGGTGCAGGCTGGGCTGAGGGACACACACCCCTGCATGAATTCCGAGCACCATGCCTCCAGTATAGTATATAATGAGCATTGTGGTAGATAATTCAAGTGCATTATCTCAGTTAACAACCCAGAATCCTTTGCATAACTTTAAAGATAATATACAAAAGCCTTATTTTGGTATATATTGTCCTTTATAATCTGACTCCAGGTGCTTCTTATGGACTTCCTTATCTCTTCCCATATCACATGCCAGAAATGAAATAAGTTGAAGTACTTGCTGCTCTTTGAATGAGAGATGCTCATTTTGGACCTTTGTCTAAGCTGCTTCCTTGTACACCACTCTCCGACTGGCTCCTACTCAGGACAGATGCTTCCTTTCCTAATATTGATGATCTATGTTCCAAAGTGCCCACGTCTGCCTGGCTGGTGTGGTTCGGTGGTTGAGCATCAACCTACAAACTAGGAGGTCATGGTTTGATTTTTGGTCAGGGCACCTGCCCAGGTTTCAGGCTTGATCCCCAATGGGGCGCATGCAGGAGGCAGCCAATCAATGGTTCTGTTTCATCATTGATGTTTCTATCTCTCTCTCCCAGCCCTTCTTCATAGTACAAGCAAACTGATATTATCATCACAGTACAAGCAAACTGATTTGATCATCTGCCTACCAGCTACCTATCTTACTCTGAACTAGAAAATAACTTTGTTGGTATGTCAGTCAACTTGATCGCCTTATAGCCCCTCAAACACTAATCTAGGTGTTGCTGTGAGGGTATTTTGTCAATTCCTAATCAGTTAACATTAAGTAATTTATAAATTAAATTATTCTTGATAAACTGGGTGGGCTTGGCTGAATCCCTTGGAAGGCTTTTAAAGGAGGTCTGAGTTTTCCCTAAAAGAGAGAATAAATTTGCCTATGAATGAGGGCTTCAACCTGTGCAATGGAGTTTCTTCCTGCCTGAGATTTTTCTCACTGGTTCTATTTTTCTGGTTGAACACTTGCTGATGAACATGGATTCTACTTTTTTGTGTGTTGTGCATGTTCTGTGCAAAACCCAGTGCCTGACAAACAATATGCACTTAGTACACTACTATTTTTTTTAATTTTTATTGAATTTTGGGGGGATAAGACTGGTTAAAAAAAGCATATAGGCTTCAGGTGTACAACTGTGTAATACATTAACTGTATATTGTATTATGTGTTCACTACCCCATAATATTTATTCCCACTTTACCCTCTTCCACTTCCTGGCACCTCCCTTCCCGCTGGTAATGACCATACAGTTGTCTGTATCTTTGAGGTTCTTTCTCTCTTTCTTTTTTTCTCTCTCTCCCCTTCCTTCCTTCCTTCCTTCCTTCCTTCCTTCCTTCCTTCCTTCCTTCCTTCCTTCCTTTCTTCCTTCCTTCCTTCCTTCCTTTCTTCCTTCCTTTTCTTAATCCCTTCATCTCTCACCTGTCAGAATGTCTATCACCAACAAAACAAAAAGAAAACGAGTGTTGGCCAGAATGTGGAGAAAAGGGAACCCTTGTGCACAGTTGGTGGGAATGCAGGTTGGTGCAGGCATTGTGTACAACAATATAGAGTTTCCACAAAAATTAAAAATGGAACTTCCTATGACCCAGTGATTCCACTTCTGGAAATATACCTGAAGAAACCCAAAACACTGATTCAAAAGAATATATGCACTCAGTACATTTTTAAAGGAGTAAAAATGAAAGAATAAGTCATTTTCAAAATAGCCAAGACTTCTGTCAGAAACTAACCACTGAGAGCTGTTGGAGAAAATTACGGAGGTCAATACTGAAAATATGTACACTAACTTCAATGGAGCCATACAGATTGATTGGGACATTTTAAAATGTCTCAACTATTTCCTCTCCAATTCTGTTCAGTGAAAATTTGCTTTATTTCAATTATGTTCCTCAACAGTCTGCGACCCTTCTATTTCACACCAAAATAAATAAATAAATAAATAAATAAATAAATAAATAAATGGAAAATTCTAAGCATGAAATCCTTTACCTAAAAACATACTTATATACTTACTTGTACTTCTTTGCCCCACGTTCTAAAAGAGGTAGTTTTTCTCTTTCAGTCCAAGCATAAATCCCAAACCTTAATTTATCTACTTAAAATATCCATTCTTTTATTTTCTATAAAATTTTCCTTTCTCAGTTACACTGTCATCTTCTGTGTCTGTGTGGTTTTCCTTATAATTTCTTTCTACTAAAATGATAAAGACTTTGTTCTTTTTGTCTATCCCACACATCATTCCATTGAAGTGTTTCTTAGTGAAGTAAAAAGCAACCTTCTAACATGATGTACTTACATCAAAGAACACATAATTAGTGAGAGCAAACTCCTTTCCAAGAAAAAAAAATGCATACTCAAGTTAATTGTAGCATTACTCACAGGAGCCACAAGATGGAAGCAAATAAATGACCACCAATGGATAAAGAAAATATGGAATATACACACAATGGACTATTATTCAACCTGAAAATATGAAGAAAATTTGGTCACATGTTACAACCTGTACGAAATTTGAGAACATTATCATAAGTGAAATAAGCCAGTCACAATAGGACAAGTATACCATGATTCTAAATATATAAAGTACCTAAAATAGTCAGACTTTTAGAAGCAGGAGATACAATAATACAGGGCTGAGAGGTGGAAAAGAGGTATTGTTCCCTGGATAAAGAGTTTCAGTTTTGCAAGATGAAAAAGTTCCTTGCACAACAATGTACAAATAGTTAACATAAACACTTAAGATAGTTAAGATGGTAAATTTCATGTTATGTGTTTTTACTATAACAAAACAACAACAAAAAACCCACAAAAGAAAACTAAAGAAACTAAGTAATGTGTATCTAACTGTAGGAAGCCACCCATTATCTTCACTATCAGAGATGTGTAAACAAGGATCCCAGATCACTGGTGAACCTTGAGCCCTGGCAAGGGCCAAAGCTATGCACTGATTGTTTTAGTCCAGACAATGGGGGCTCAAGCAATTTCCTGACCAAATAGTCTCAGAGTAAATCTTTCTAAGATTTACTGACCTTTAAGATAGTCTGTCCGTTACCACAATTGCCTGCCTGACTAAGGGCTAGATGTGTACCTAAAATTGAATAAAAGGTTGGCAAGGCCTGAGCATGAGTAGAAGTCCTTCTCCTTGCATTGCTTCCCGCCTGGCCCCCAATATTTCCAAATTATTATTTCTTGTCTCGTCTCTGTCATTTGCACGTGGCCCTTCTCCATATCCCGAGCCCTAAGTCATCTAATACTATTATTAGATGTGTGGGGCATGGCTCACACATCTAACTCAACTAAAAAAAAGATGCATCTATAGAGGTATATTGATTTGTGATATACCTCTCACAAAAGCTTTCTGTGAAAGAACAAATGCACCATTAAAGCCAGTTTCCTTTTGATTGCATCTTTCTTCGAAATGATGAGCCACATTTATCACCTATGACACCTGCTCCTAAAAAAATAATACCATGGATATTTAGAGGTTGGGGTCTACCTCATTTAAAAGCCAAGGAAATATTATTGGTCTTCTTAAATATCCAGATTTTCTGAATCAAGCCACTTCTTGTATTCCCCTATCTGTGTCTGCTTCTAGTCACAGACAACTTCCTGAAGTATTCCTCAAACTATCTCCCCATCTCTGTAATCTTGTTTCTCATGTTTGGAACAAAATGACTTAACTGAAGCCACACAGAGAACAAAAGTGGGGATTGGTAAGAGCAAGTTTGGAAAGTGATGGCAGTGTACCCATTGGTTATGGACATGCAGTCTCCTTCACTTTCAGGCAAAGGTACTGACCAAAATTAGGTTCAGGTAATTACTACTACTGAAGCCTAAGCACATGTTAATACATCAAAGGACCAAGGAACAAAGTATTTGAGTATTTGAATGAAATTCAAGTTTCAAAAGCCTTGAAACAATAAAGTGTGCCTGAAAATTGTAATAGGATAAGTATACCTTTTACATTTCATGGCTTGTACACACACAACTCTGTACTTATACAGAAGGTTTTGGTATAGGTAAGGCAAATGTCTCTGCTCTGGACTGAAAGATTTTGTTTATCTTTTGTTTTTATTCCTTGAAAGTTTTAAAAATTGATTTGCTTCTTTTTATAGTCTGGAAACTTTATGGTCACTGTAGATTTTATGCTTATTTTAATTAGGAAAGTAATTTGTAATTACCTTCATTGTAAATCTTTGTAGTCATGCAACCAGATCAGTGTCCAACCCTCTCTCGTACTTCATTCAATGATAAGGATATGACAGAAGGAATCTGTAGAAAGTTCATAGTGTTAGACATAGACTGTTAATTTTACTGGCAATAGAACAAAAAATCTATACAGCTGTCATATGTCTTGCTACAGCACCAAATTTCTGAACAAAGCAACATATTTTACATTTTTCTGAGGAATGTATTTTGAATATAATATTCATATAGCTCTTGCAGGAATAGGTGTCATCTGCCAAGAGGAGTTCATAAAAAACAAAAAACACAAAAGGAGAATTTACTCCAGGACCTGTATGCCATTTCTCTGAAATACAAGTGATCATTATTGTGTTTGGATTTTTTTTAATGGCACCATTTTCCTTCTTTTGGCAGATGAAACTCAATTTTTCAAACAGTCAGCCTCCATTGTCTAATCCTAAATGTAGAGGCAGCTTTACCAGCTACAGCTGGCATGAAAGGCTATACAAATCTATTTGGCTGATTTAATTCACTTGAAAAAAGCAATTTCCTAAATAACCCCTATTGGCCAGAAAGAATTAGGGTGCTGCCAGTGGACATAAATGAGATTGTTGCTACAGGTTTCTGTACACACAAACAAGTGCAACACTGAGCTAAGCAAGTGGATTAGTACGCTTTCTATGTTGGTGGGCTTCCTTAGTTTTGTAACCAAAATACTTTTTTAAAATGTATTTCTAGTATTTTAAAAATCAAAGAGTTTAAAATATGTGTATCATGAATTATAATGCATATGCATAAAAGTGTACAAAACAAATCTATAATGCAACAAATTATCAAAGAGAACACCCGTGTCAAGAAATAGACCACAAGCAGAGCAGCCTCTTTGTATCTTCTCCATTCTAATCACTTTCCTCCTCCCCCAAAACAATCACTAATATCTGAAACCATAGTTTAAATGTGGCAATGTTCGATTTTTCTTTTAGTAAATGAATAATACAGTTATAATACTATTATAAAAAATATTGTTTGAATGATTAGTTTAAAACTCCGGGAAGAAGAACATCAAGAGAAAAGGCTTTATAATCTTTATAATTTTCAGATGATATATTTCTAAAGTATGAAAAAGGAATATTTCTGCTGAGTTAGGAAGCATATATTAGTTGTTTTATTTAACATTATAACATATGAGCACAAAAACATTCACCTCCATATAATTTTCTATAATAATTTTTACAGATATTCCTACATTAAACACAGCACTTGTAAAAACATATCTCTTCTATTATTATTGTCTCGGTATGATCAATAGTGCCTGGTATACTGTGAGTTTTCAATACATCTTATAAAACTAAATATATTTGATAAGTTAAAATAATTTTCATCAAGAAACTCAGGGGCTGCTTTAAAGTGGCTATTTTTATCTGAAGTGACTACAAAGATGCATATAGAACAACTATCATATAAAATGCTATCTCTTTATCTTATTTGGTTCTGAGTCCTAAAATATTAAAAATAACAACACAATAAAGAAACATAAAATATAAGTCATATATGTGAAAATATTATATAACAGGTATCCAATTATATCAGCAAAATATAATATTTTTGTTAAGATAATTTACAAATGATATATTCATTTTAAATATTATATAATATGTATTAGTAATTTTCTATGTTTTGACTATATGAAGCACTCATAGTCACTCAAATTTATGAACTAAATGAGTTTAAGGTTTTCCTTACCCTAGGATCAGGTTCACTGAACAAGAAGCCTCAATAATCTTTTTCTGGTCTGTCTCTGATTTCTTTTTAGTCAAGATCCAGACAGAATTATCCTTAGCAGTGTATACACACCTGCTATGGTTTATAGTGAAATCACCTCTAATTGTGTTTGGTTCCATTTTAGCTGTCAATATACTCCTTCAACCTATACCCAGGACATACTTAATCAGCCAGGACTATTGGACAGAATTTTGTCTCTAGTTGATGGTAAAAAAAAAAATTTAACTTGGAGAAATGTTGGTTCTCAGCCCCTTTTGCTTGTGGCTCTAGTCTTTGAAAAGGAAGGTACTAGTTCACCTTTTTCTATTAATATCTAGGGTCCTTTTGTCCTTTTTCTAATCAATTACCCCTTATCCTCCATGTTCCCTTCTTCCGTATGCAGGTCTACTTTTATCTGATCTTAGTCTGCTCTGTAAGCATATAGCTGAAGCTTTCTGTCACATACTTACATTTAAGTCCTTGTTTGCTTATCCATGGACAACTTGAAGAGAAATAACATGGCCTTAGTCAACAATGTGAAGAGGGTAAGAAAATGCTAGAAAAACAGACAGATTAACATTTAGAGGTGCAATTGCAGTATGTACCTTGTTTATGTACCTGAAAATCAGAAAAGACACAAAAATAGCCTATTTTATGCCTACTATGTGCCAGACAGCATGAAAATGTGTTTAAATTTAATAAGAACCACAGTCCCTTAGAGTGGTTGCTTATAGATGAGGAAACTAAACTTCAGAGCAATTCATTGATTTGCCAAAGTTCACATAGTAAGAAAAATAGAATTTAAGCCCCAGTCCTACTAGATTTAAGGTGAGCCTCCAATTGTTTTTCTGTTTAATACTTATAATTCTATAGGAGATGTAGAAATCCACATCTTAATCCATGTCTTTGCTCATTTTAGGTGTTATTGTGGCTTCCTTCTAACTGACTAAAGTCATTTTTTCACAGGCCTGAATATCCTATTCCCTGATGCTTCAGCCAAAAAAGGAATAAAACAGGGTTGATTCTCCTCCTGATCCATTTTGGCTGCCATGATGAATTGCACCAGAGTACCCAAGTTATTGTGTAGCTATTATTTAAAAGGTGGTGTTGGACATGTGGGGAGAGGAAGACTTGTGTAGGAGAATTAGCTAGTAAAAAAGAATAATGATCATATTTGCATTTGATAAGCCTTATTATTAGCCACACAACTTACAAAAAGAAAGCTTTGAATATGTTATCTAATTATTAATGATATGGTCATTAAGTCTTTTAATCCTATGAAAGAAGTACTGTATTACCCTCATTTTATAAATAATAAAACAAAATAGAAAAAGCATAAGAATAGTTTTACTGTACTGATAACTTTAAGTCATTTAAAGTTATTTTGGTTACCTTTACAATTTTTGCTGTTTGTGCTTTAGATACCTACTTCCTAAACCTTAGGGTGCATCTGAATCACTTGGGTACCTTATTAAAATGCAGATTCTGACTTAATAGGTCTGAGGTGGGGTCCAAGACTTTGCATTCAAACATATTCCTACAGACCCTATCCTATATAATAAAAGGCTAATATGCAAATTGACTGAACAGCGAAACAACCAGTTGCTATTTTGTGCACTGACCACCAGGGGGCAGACACTTGACCCAGGAGATAACCCCTGGTGGTCAATGTGCTCCCATAGGGGGAGCACCGCTCAGCCAGAAGCCCTGAGCCGGGCTTACAGCTGGCAAGTGCAGCGGCCATGGCAGGAGCCTCTCCCGCCTCTGCAGCAGCAATAAGAATGTCCGATGGTGGGGAGCGGGCCTAAGCCAGCAGTTGGACATCTCCCGAGGGCTCCCGGACTATGAGAGGGCACAGGCCAGGATGAGGGACCCCTCCCCCACCATGAGTGAACAAATTTTGTGCACCGGGCCTCTAGTTTTGAAATAAAAGGCTTTAGAGCACTGATTTTTTTAAATAAGCTAAGTCAAATTTCTTAAGGGCCTGCATACTAATTTAGGTTAGTTGAAAATTTGCCCCATATTAATATTTAGATTTATTAAATAAATGTTGATAGCCAGATATATTTCAAAATCAAAAGACTATTTCATGAATATAACAGTTCAACTTACAGAAAAATAAATTTAGGAAGACATACCTGCCTTTACTCTTCTTCGGTATGCTTTCTGTATATATTAAGTGTATAGGCCTATACCCTATAGCAATAAAAATAGATATCACTTATAAAGGATTTGCTATGTTCCAGAAACTACACAAAGAGCTTTAAGTATGTTATATGACTTATTCTACCAGCAATCTATGAAGTGCTATTATCCAATGTAGAAGCATTAACCGGTTAACTGTCCAATGTTGCTAGCACTAATTCTAGTACCTTCTGATTCAATCCTTATCTTGCATTTCATCTTATCTTCTCTGAATTTTGCCATATACCCATCTCACTGCTTATTTCTGCTCCATACTTTGCTTCTTGATACTAAACAAGGAGACCTGGTGACTTAGAATCTAGGCCCAGAAGTCAAGGCGAGAGTTATAGTGGGCTGGAGCAGACAGGGTAACACAGCAGCCTGCAGGGGAAGAATCAAAATCATAGTCAAGCTGGCACTGGGTTATGTCACAGCCAAGGTGACAGAGAGTAAAGCTGTGGACAACTTCGAGGCAGCAAACGAAGGAGCAACAGGGGCAGAATAGGGCAGGGTATAGAGCAAAGAAGGGTCAAGTACATGACACTGGTTATAACAAGGATCCAGGCATACACAATAGTCTTGGTTGCTCATGTGGACTGGGTACTGGCTCTGTAATCCAGTATCACACCTGATGATTGGTAACTTAGCAGGCTATGCAAGAATCAGCGATATTAATCGCATAGTCATGCTGTGACTATGGATCCGGTTCTCCATCCTGTCGATGTCTCCAGAGACTGACTGAAACTCCCTGCTTTGTTCAAATGCTGGGAAATGTTCCCAATCACACACTGCTCTAGGAACTACTGAATCTGTTCTAGCTTTGGATTCTTTCTCTAGAACCACAAACCTAGAGGCTTCAAAAATTACAAATGTATCACTTGATGGTTTTGTGTGTCAACCTGGTGGGCTCTAGAGAAGAGGCTGTTTTCTTGGTCTCCCAGGTTATTCGCAGAACTCACTTTCATTCTGTTGCAGGACTGAGGGCCCCATTTCTTTGCTGGTTGTCAGCTGAGAGCCAGTCCCCGGCTTCCGGAGATTGCCTGCGTTGTTTGGCTCATGGCACCTTTCCTCCATCTCCAAAGCCAACAACAGCAGGTCGATTTATTCTCATGCTCAAAATCCGTCCTCCCTCTTCTTCTGCCACGTTGAGAAAAAGTTCTCTGCTTTTAAGGATTTATGCGATTAGGCTGGGTCCACCTGAGTAATCCAGGATAACTTCTCCATCTAAGTCTGCGATCTTAATCAAATCTGCGAAATCCTGTCATAGATTCACAGGTTCCAAGGATTAGGATGAGAGCATCTTTGGGGGATAATTATTCTGTGAACACAGCTTGCTCTGTGGGATAGCGTTATTTCAGTCCGGCGTGTTAGCAGCAAGATGAGAACAACGTAAGTGAAACAGAGGATGACTTCATGAAACAATGTAAATTAGCCCTCAGAAGTTCCAGGAGGACCAGAAAATTTGGTTTAGCAATTATGCTGCCAGAAATAACACCCAAACCAAACCATGAAACTGCTCACAGGCTAGATTGCAACACAGGAATTGTAACCATGCACATGGGACTCAGCGTTTCTGTCATGGTTACTAACTGACTCAGTTTCTACGCCTGCCACACATCAGGTCCGACTTTCTCAAAAAGCCTGCTCCGTGTTTGTTTGTTTGTTTGTTTGCTTGTTTTTTGTTTGTTTGTTTGTTTCTCCTGCTGAATTGAAGCATTGTGGGGGTTCATTTCACCTTGTTAAATGTCTGTCTCTCAGTTGCCAAGCATGCAGGGAAATTCAACCTTGGATTCTTCTTTAGTATCAATTTTGCCAGATATAATGGGAAATACACCCCCCCCCCAAAAAAAAAAAAATGCTGGGCCACAAATATGACCCTTCATGCCATATGATCCTGTGAGGATCATAGGAGAATCTGAGAGGCGTAATCCTGCCCCGACTAGTCTTCACCTCCAAGGTAGAATGAGAATGCTTTTCCAGGCCCCCCAAAATGCTCAGAGTTCTCTTTACACAGTGCTAATGATAGTCAAAGTTATATTTTGAAACGATTGCACCATTTAATAAAACATCATAGCCCTAGCAGGCTTGGTTCAGCATACAAATCATCAGCCTGTGGGCTGAAAGGTCCGGGGTTTGATTCCTGCCAAGGGCACATGCCCAGGTTATGCGCTTGATCCCCAGTAGGGGGCGTGCTGGAGACAGCCGATGGATAATTCTCTTATCATTGATTCAGTCTCTCCCTCCCTCTCCCTTCCACTCTAAAATCAATAAAAATATATTAAAAAAGAATAAAAGATCATAAAAGTTAAGTCCCAAATAATTGAGAGTTCCTATAATTCTGAAGCATACGTAATTTTTATATTTGTAGGATTTCTTATCAACTCAGGATATTTCTCCCTGGGTACAGTACTCTGAAAGTTGGGTGAAATGACACTAATTATAGCTTGTGTTCTAGACATTACTTCTTAGCTTACAAATCAAATTAATCATAATATTTTCTATCATACTTTATGCTCATAAACTACAATGAGCAATGGTATCTTAAGGTAGTCTTTATTTTATTGCAGGATAATCATTTAAGATTGTGTTAAGTTGGGAAGACTTAGGTTTGAATTTCCTCACTGTCTCATTTTCTTTATCTCAGATTGGGATGTCAATATTTATTTCATTGAATTATTTTGAGAATTAAAAGAGACACAATGTGCAGATTTATAGCTATTACTTTCAAGCTGGAAAGAAGTTTAGATAATATTTAAGATAATTCCTTAACAGTGGCCTAACTAGTCAACAGATGATTGAGGGTTGGAGATGCGAAATAGCTAAAGTTTGTTCACATTTAGTCCCGGATTGTTCCTTTAGAATAAGAGGCATTTTCAACTAGAGTTGCGAGTGTGAACTCCATGGGGAAAATTTTTTCCCCTAGAAAATCTAATTTCCCCCCTGCAAATTGAATCAGTGGCCACAGCCATGAACTCTCTAGAATCATGATATGCAGCATAAAACATAACTTAAAGGCATTTCCAGAAATAGAAAACCATAAAATCATGTCACAAGAACAAATCAAGTTACTTAGTCAAGCTACTCACTATTCACATAGTTTATTCAATAGTGATGTTTGAATTCACTGAGAAATATATCCATGAATTCGATGCTCATACTCTGTCACTTGCAAATTCAAAACAGTCCTTAATAGCACTGAGCATGGAGTTAGCAGCTTGGACTTGAATTTCTTTCCCTCCCAGTTCCTAGCTGTGGGCCAGTGCGTCACTGAATGAAGGATCGATTTCTTATTGAGTGATTGCCTACCACGTTACAGCACTATGTTGAAGGCTATGGCTGCATTCACAAGGCAGACACCACCCCAGTCCTCACGGAGCTTATAATCTCAAGGATGCTAGCTGCTGAATGGCCGCCATTCAACAACTAATTACAGGATTATTCAATTATAGTTTCAATTGGAGCGAGTGAAACTAAGTAATATGTTCTCTACAACAAATCTATTTCTAAAGCATGTAGTATGCCACTCTGTAAAGACAATAAAGTAGAAACTATACTAAGTTTAGAGGTGGTTTAAGGATGCCAAGTGATGGTAAAAGAAGTTACTTTCTAACATTTTATCAGGGAGGGTCTTTCTTAAATATCACTTTTAATTTGAATGTAAGTGTCATCAATTTGTTATAGCTGGTCAGAATTTATTCCGTGGCACAGCATCGTAAACAATAGCTTCACTGGCAGTGTGCAGTAGTAATTGCTGTCTGGTTATCAGCGGTGATCTATGATTCTTGGGCTCATAGTGTTATTGCGGGGCTTTTGAAGTGAGTTCATCAATACTGATACATTCCAAGAGAGCACAGACTAAACTTTTGGTAAATTTTAGCGTATTTTGAGTGCTATGGATTCCATTCCTTTAATATCTCAATTGTTATAAATGTAACCTGTCCTAAAACAGCATTGTAAATTGAGATGCTAGAATCCTTTGAATAAATAATATTTAGAATGACCATCTCAATAGCTAAATATTAAATATTTTGCATAGATAAATATAAATACTATATACTACATTTCGAGTACTTTTACTCACTTAAAATATTTTATTGCCTATGAACTTAATCACTATACCCTAAATTTTATTTTTATTAAAAATCAGTTACCCAAAAAAATTTTTGACAAATTTTAATTCTTTATAACTTTGTTAGGAAATTTTGGCTAAGTCCTTGAGGAAAAAACAAAGTTCTCCTTTCAAATTAAGTGGCTATTGTAAAATCTAATTATTCATGCCAGCACTGTAACTGATTCAACACATTAAAACTATAGCTTTCTGGCACTGACATCAAGCATTATGTGCTTTTCTTCAACACCACGGATCTCCATTTGAAGCTGTTACAATATTCTTAAAAATGGTTTAGCTTGTCTATGTGATACATTTTCATTAAAAATATCTCCTTTAGGATAAATTATAGTGATTCAACTGATGTCTTCAAAAGACAATAATACACACTACCAGTGAGCATTAATATTATTTTTAATAGGATTTTTCAGTTTGCTGACAGAAAGATTCTGTTCATATTAAAGAAAAAGTATATTATTATTATTTAGTGTCACAAATATTTTGCATAATTCAAGATGTCCAACATACCTTCATTTGAAAGGATTGAAGCACTTGGCTATTATTATTTACTTGAGCATTCAACATGAAATGCTTCCAAGTTTAGAAAAAAATATGCTCTTACCACTTCTGTTCATCAGCATAGCAATGTTTGAAATGGATTTAATAGATTCAGCAAGTGACAAGAGAGCAGGTTTAGCTTTATAAGGACATGTGAGGATACTATTTTTTTCCACCATGATATCACACAAAACTAATGCACGTACTCATTTAATCTCTACAACAGCTATTAGAGAAAAAACAGTTAAAAGAGTTTTCTGTCGTAGTAATTATTAATGATGAAATTTTTATCTGCTTAGCAATGGTAGTCTGTCCAATTAATTTCTATGGCGCTGTGGTTCTGCATAAACATCATAAAATTTGCTTGTTTCCATCATGATTTTTCTGAGGCTCTCTAGCCTGGGCAAATCTCCAGATTGGCAAGCTCAAGCAGATTTTAAAATATCTTTTCCATATATCACCCACACTTGTTCTGCTTGCAGATGGATTGATGTCTAAGCTCAGAGAGTTGTAACTAAGCTGCTTTTCTCGGCAGAAAAGTTCATTTTGCTTCAGCTGTTGCAAAAATCTCCCTTACCTCCCACTAATTCAATGTTTTCCACTTCTTCCAGCCAGCGTCCAACTACTCAGGCACACGGTTCAAGGATCACAGTGAAGAATGCCAAGTAAGGGTATCTTTTCCAGAGGGCGGGCCCAAAGTCATTCTTCTCTCTTGACACATTGCATACCTTGTCTACATGGGTAAGGTATGATAATGTATTTTATTTGTCATTCTAGTTCAGCAGGAAATAATTGATACACTGGCTGCCTTAAGGTTTGTTTTGAAACTTAAACATTTAACTTCTCAAGACCTTGTACTTTATAGCTTGTTAAATAATTTAAAAAAATACTCAAAGAACAAATTCTATTTTCCACGTGTTTTGATTCTTTTCTAACAGAAATATTTTAAAAGAGCAGGAAAAAGAGGATCTCAGAAAAAAAAAAAAGAAATAAAAAATAGAAATCTCAAAGCCAACAGTATCTGCCACATATAGAAAACAACCTAATGTGTTTCATTTGGACCTCATTTTGACTATTATCCACTACTAATGAGGCTTAGATTCTAGGGTCATAGAATGTTAGAATATACCTAGAGGGAATCTCCAAGTTGATGCAGGTCAAAACTCCAACCTCCTCACTTTAAGAAGAGAAAAGTAATTCTTGTAGAGTTAGATGACTTGGCTAAAGCAGATGGCTATTTATAAAGGAGAAATTAAAGCCACCCTCTGCCCCAACTTCTGTGCCATTGTACTCTCTTCTAAAAATAATTATTGTAGCTTATACAATTCTTAATTCATTGCAAAATAAACCCACAGATATGCCCTTAGACAGTGAGTGGATCAGGGCCCCTATCTTCATCTTCAAATAACAAACTTCATTACTTAAAATGTAATCATGAACCTCGCTGGCATGGCTCAGTGGATGAGCGTCAACATACTAGTATGAACCAGGAGGCCATCGTTTGTTTGATTCCTGGTCGGGGCACCTGCTAGGGTTGTTGGCTCAGTCCCCAGTTGTAGGGCATGCCTGTTTCTGTCTCTCTACCTCTCCCTTCTTCTCTGAAATCAATAAAAATAGTTTTTAAAAAACTAATCATGAAATTACATCTAATAGATGCCCACTGTTTGATGTTCACAGCAAAACAAACATGAGAGGCAGGGAAATAGTACTTATAAGTTCATAAATCTCTGGTAAATGTATATGAAATGGTTTAAATGTATATTCAACCGTTTTAAATAGCCGTTAGGTGCTCAGAGCATATTTGTTCTACTGAAGAGTATAGCAGGTGAGAGTCGATTTTCTGAGCCAGGGTGACTGGGGTCAGATCCCACTTTGCTCATGTATAAATCGCGGGTGATAAAGGACTGAGCTCATGGGGTTGTTTGGAGGTTAAATATGTCAATAAGCTTATGCTGTCGATGTTGCTGTTTTTGTTTCCACCATCATCATGATTGTTTACTTAAAAAAATTATAATGATCAACTATTTTTAAAAACATAGTTATATGTTTTTTCACAATTTTCTATTCTCTATCAACAATACATTCCTTTTGATAAAACATTTACTAGAAAATTGCATCTGAGGCATTTTCTGAGTTGAATTTAGAGCCACGAGCAACAAGATTTCAACATTAAAAATGTATTGTATGGAAATTACTTTTTACTGAACTCCAACTAAAACTAATTACTGAGGAAGGTGTTAAAATATACAGTAAAAAGTTACTTCACATATATCATCTACTCCTCAGTTGACTTCGTATGCTCTTCCTCAGTGTTCTTACATGGAGAAAAAGTATATTGACAGGTTCTCTAAGAAGTTTCCAGTCCCAAAAGCTCTATGATTGTATTCTTTGACTCTAAAAGGGAGCTTTTGCACTTTCAATAACAAGTAAACAAGTACCACAATCTTTGCTAAGATGTAAGTATTTTACCTTTACTTAACAGAGTGATCCTATTTTTATTTATTATGGTATTTATATATGTTATTCTGAACTTTTTGGAGACCTAAGTCTCCAAGAACACTGTAGTAATATGACATAGGGAATAGCTTTGCTAAGAGTAAAAGGTAGAGGAGCTACATAAACATTAAGTAAATTTAAAATCCTAAAAATTATTTTAGAATAGATTTAAGCTAAATAAGGGCATAAAATTAGTAGGAAACAAAGTTTGCTATAAGATAAACTTGAAAGAATCAAGATTTTTGTAAGTGCATATACAAATCTACAACCTTCACAAAGACTGGCTAGAGCACTGGTTGGGAGAGAAAGGCTAGGTGGCGCTGCTACTTGCATGCTACATGTAGGAGGTGTATAAAAGCCCTGCTTCCTGAACCCAAGTCTTGACACACCACCTTGCCATTTATTCTCTAAAGTTCCTGGGGATTATAACTTAGGCTGTATCTAAAATGACTGTTTTTGCATCTCCTTCCCAATCCCTACCCTGATTCTCCCATACCCTTACTAATTTCTCCCAAGAATACCCCTTTACTAAATTATGAGCATAAAATTTTTCATTGCAATTGTGCTTCTAGAGAACCAAACATAACTTTGCAGCCTTTGGAGAAACCTTGGACGGTAACAGAGAAAGTAGATACTTTGTTTACACTTTTTTCAACATCTTCTCACCCAATATTTATTTCCAATTTTTCTGTTCATAAACCTTAATTGTATGGAGGTCTTACATATAAATAAATCAATGTACACTTAAGTATATAATAATTACTTATACAAATTAATATCTCATATTTATGTACCAATTTGTAGTTATAGTTCTTGTTGATGCTTTATAGGTTTTCTGAAAGTGGATGACCATTAAACATTATCACTCAAATAAGAGTCTTTCAAGTCTAAAGTCAACAGATATTCACAATCTTTGTTCTTCTATGTTATGTTTATCATAAGTGCTGCCTGTCATATTCAATGTCATCTGCTTCTTCTTTTTTCATTTTGCTAAAGTAACTTCTTTTCTTTTGCACATATTGTCCTTTATTTGGTTAACATTCTACAACTGTGCCCTTCAATAGTAGAAAACAGGAACACTTTCAATCTCATTTTATGAAGCAGCATTACACTAATATTAATGTCAGACAAAGACACAACAAGAAAAGAAAACCATAGGCCAATATATCCCTAAGGACTTGGAGGCTACCTCCCAGGAATTGGTGAGCAAAAGCCATACACATTGTTTATTACATAGCAGTTTATTTTGACTTTTTTCTCTAATCAATATACTCTAATATCTATTAAGTATTATTCAATACTGTGTCAGCTATTACTATTATGGGTTGAGTATTGAGAAAATCAGAAATACCCACTTTTACAAAGCTTATTTGTAGTGGAAAAGCTCTGGCTAGAAAGTCCATAGCACTAAATTTAAGCTTCAAGGTGGTGGAAAAGAGTGTGATGTTCATCAGAGACCACCGGTGCAAGCTGGTTCTGTTATATACTAACTAGAAGCCAGGTGCATAAAATTCGTGCACCGGGGTGGGGGGTGTCCCACAGCCCAGCCTGCACCCTCTCCAATCTGGGACCCCTTGAGGGGTCCCCAGTGGGATCGGACCTAAACGGGCAGTCAGACATCCCTCTCACAATCCAGGACTGCTGGGTCCCAACCATTCACCTGCCTGCCTGCCTGATTGCTCCTAACCACTTCTGCCTGCCAGGCTGGTCACCCCCTAACCACTCCCATGCTAGCCTGATCAACACCTAACTGCTCCCCTGCTGGCCCAATTGCCCCTAAGTGCCCTCCCCTGCAAACCTGCCCCCCCCCCAACTCCCCTCTCCTGCAGGCCTGGGTCCCCCTCAAATGTCCTCCCCTGCAAGCCTGGTCACCCCCAACTGCCCTCCTCTGTCAGCCCGGTCACCCCTAACTGCCCTCTCCTGCAGGCCTGAGTCCCCTCCAATTATCCTCCCCTGCTGGCCTGATGGCCCACAACTGCCCTCCCCTGCCGGCCATCTTGTGGTGGCCATCATGTGTCCATATGGGGGCGGCAATCTTTTACCACATAGGGGCGGTCATCTTGTGTGTTGGAGTGATGGTCAATTTTCATATTAGTTCTTTATTATATAGGATAGGATGATCTGGGATAAATCATACCCCTTTTTGGGTCTCAATGGACTATTGTGAAATGATATAATAACTTGGCTAACTAACAAGTTGATTGTGAAGAAATTAGCTAATTTTTAGAAATTAGCTAATAAAAATATAATTTTAAAGCTCAGTAAAAATGTTATTTTTTAAGTCCTAGCTCTGCTCACTCTGCCTAACCTTATGAAACTTGTAAGGATACAACAGCTGATTTGTTCACTTAAATGCACATCCTTACTCTTTTAAACAAACCCGACAGAAAGGTGAGAGTATCAGCATTTTTACAGCTAAGGAAAATAAAGTTGCAAAGATTGTACCTTGGATGTGTTCACATGAGTGACTGCCAGAGCATATTTAGGTTGTACTTTTCCGTATGACCCAGCTAAATGGAGGAGCTAAACTACATAATCCCTAAAGTCTCTTTTAACTCTAAAATTCATGATATTTTTTTCTCATGAATTGTTTGCAGATCCTGTGGTGAAACACACTAGTGCCCACCTGACCTCACCAGCGTAGAGACCACCGTGCTGGGAGGGGCTGGGAAATGCTGTGCGGCTCTGAAAGCAAATTAGTGCAGCAAACTGTTTGTCACAGAAACCTGACGCGTGCTGCTCAAAAGGGTCATTTCAGCTGTGGGTATAGACAAGGTTAGGTGAGGTTATGTTATGGTAACAAAGTACATTGAAACCTCAATGGCTTAACATAAAAAATTATTTCTGATTCGTGCTATATACAGAACAGCAAGGTTCCACTGGGGTAGCCTGAAAAATACTTTCAAATAATTACTAAGTCCAGGTTACACAAAAGCTTAATGGTGAGTTCAGCTTTCATGGAAAGGGACGGTAAAAAATCATGGACTGGCTTGTAAAATTTCTCTTTTTGGCTAATTATTTAATGTCATGGGGGTAACAAAGGACAGTTCAATTGTATGTCCAAAAGCAGGATCATGGACATATTTAGTAAATAGCTGTAATGCCTACTATTGTCACCTGCTTTCTGTTTTATGATAATTTTATAAGTTACAAATCACTTTCTGACACATTATTTCATTGCCAAGGACAATAGGAAGGTACACTGGTGATAGCTCATAAATAAGTAAATATCCCATATATAATTTTAATGCAGGGCTTTCAAACTTACCATTTCCATTTATCCCCTTTCCATTTCACTGGTGTCCTCCTGGAAAATAAACTAGTTTATCTGACCCTGTAACTCAAGCAAGATAGGTAATCATGCCCTAGCTTAAATATGTTAATTATATAAAAACTAGAGGCCCAGTGCACCAATTCATGCATGGGTGGGGTCCAGCCCCAATTAGGTAGGATCAGGGCCTGTCAGGAGAAGAAGATGGTGGGAGATTGGTCAGCCTGCCTGCCCCCGATTAGGGTGGTGGGGGCCCATAGGGGAAAGGGCCAGGTTGGCCAGGGGGAGGACCACAGGCGATTGGCATGGCCAGTCGGCCCTGCTCCTGATTGGGGTGGGGGGGCCTATCTGGGATGAGACCAGGTAGGGGGAGGGGCTGCAGTAAGTTGGCCAGCCAGCTCCTCCCCCTATTGGAGTGGGGGGTGATCAGGGGTGGGGCCTCTGGGAGGAGGGGCTGTGGGTCAATCAGGCTGGTGGGGGCCCATCTGGGGTGGGGCTGGCCAGGGGAAGGAGCTGCAGGTGGTTGGTTTGCTGGCAACAGTGGGCATCATAGAAACTGGTTGTTCCGGTTATCATGGAATTCCAGTCACTGGCTTTTTATATATATAAATTTTGGCATTAGGTTTTTGTAACCAAAGTAGTATTTCTAGACAGAAACTGGTTATATCCATATAGGAAAGCCCTTTAGTTCAGGGTCCAGGAAAGAAATGAATATAATGAAGCAAGCTTGACATTTCCCTATCCTTTTTCAAATATACACTTAAATATAAGTAGGAGAACCATATAATTTAATTGCTCACCCCAGGGTATTGCCCATTTTAGGGAATGAAAGTGTGGTAGGCTGTTGGACAGACATGAGCAGAGCAAAAATTCTTTACAGGTTTGAATGTTTTTATGTTAACAAAATGTTTTAATAAATAAAATATTTCAGTCATAGATCAATTTGTGAAGAGAAGAATTTAAATTTTATCTAAAAACATATAAAAATATATTCAAACACATTAACCATAGTAAGTTATTCCCTGAAAAAAAAAAAGAAATATTTTAAAAGCTAATCTAAAATACCATTGCTAAATTGGCTACATATTCCGGATTTTCTGCTGTTGGGGAGGAAGAAATGTTCCTCTGCCCTTAAAGTTCCTTCAGCTGGTCTAGTAGTCAAATAGCCATGAGACAGATTAGTCAGGTAAAGTGGCCAAATCCAATTGCATACACATGTAGGAGAAGCCCACATTCAGGAGAGGTTTGGAGACAGGAAGCGAAATTGAGGTATATAAGTCACTCTGAGCTAGGAATTCCATAAGGCACCTTGGGGCTTCAGCAGTTAACTGCAGGGAGAGCACACATTCAGTAATCAGTAATTTGCCCTGCCAGACAGATAGGTTATCTTTGATCATCTCATTCTGGGCAAGGCTCCTGATTCAAATTTTAGGTAGTTCAGAAGGGGTAGAAGTTTCTCTGGAACCTGCAGGTTCGTGGTTGCCTTTCAGCTCCAAACAATCTGCAGAACCCCTACACTGCACTTAAGAGACTTGAAACCAAGGGTCCTGGGAAGTGTACACAAAACCACAACCACATGAGATTCCCACAAATATGACTAACAGCTAAATACTAATACTACGTGAGGAAATCCACCTAATGAGAGTTAGCAGACACACAGTCCATTTTACCTTTGTATGACAGCTAGAGGCCCGATGCACAAAATTCGTGAAAGGGGCTCAGCCCTCAGTGCCGGCTGCCTGGAGACCCCGAGGCCCCGCCCAGCGGTCATTCCGGAAGGTCATTCACTGTCCGGTCTAATTAGCATATCAGCTCTTTGTTATATAGGATTATATTTTTATATTACTTTAACAGATATTCCAAAAATACTTTCAAATAATTACTAAGGTGTTTGATAGCAAAGAATAAGCAATCAGGAGAGGTGGTGTGTTTTCCAGCAACAAAATACCCAAAAAGTGTGACAGGAAAGAAAAGACATATCTAAATCAAAGGTATTTGTGGCACAGAATTGCACAAAATCTCAGAATGAGTAGAGGTCAGTGTGAAGAGGAAGAGAACAAAAGCAAAACTCTGTTATTCCTTAACTTATTGCAAAGTAAAAACAAAAGGAAACTACAGATATAGAGGCTGGAGTTAAAAAAGAAATTACCAAAAGCATCTGATAAGAAAGACAATAATATGCCTGTCAATGACAACAAATGCTCCCTCTGCAAGTTCTAAAGACAGAGGCAAGTGGATAAGTGATAAGCCCCCATTTCCCTTTAAAAATGCCAGACAAGGTAAACCACAGAGCAGACTCTGGATGAAGATAAATAGAAACAAAAGAAAGTCACATTTCCTTTACTGTTAAAATTATTTCAGATTGCATTAAAGCATCCAATATCTGCAGCCCCTCTTTATCCTTTATCCACCCCTTTCACTTTCACATGCTCTTGAATAAAATGAATATTTTATTTTCCCTGGCATCAGGCCATCTTCCTCATCCTTCTCACCTCTTTCACCTTTGCTTCGAACTAGTATCGCTTAAAGTGTTTCAATGCCAGTCAGCATTCTATTTTAATGTAGTAAAACTTTAATTTTATGAGTACAAGTCTAAAAAAATTAAAAAGAAGATGTAAGTTGAATTGTGATACATTAACAGAAAGGTTGTGTTCCATATTTTAACATTAACACAAGCAAAAACATACCATCCCAATAGTGTCTTTTTAAAGATAAACTATGGCATTTGGAATACAATAGTAAATGTTAGCAAAGCATAATTAAAGAAAAGATTCAGATTGCCAAACTTTAGTACATTATCAGGAGATTGTCATGATATCTACTGAAAAAAGTGTAACACAAAAAAATTCATCTATTGTTCTATTTGAAATTGTTTTCTCATCATTTTTCAAATGATAAATTTCATATTATAACAGTAGTAACAATAATAATAAAAACAATGACAAGATATTCTGCCAAGTGTTATTTATAATAGAATATGAGCAGAAAGAGTCAAACTGAAGTCTTTTCATGGTTATCCTTCTCCTCTTAAGAATTAAGCTTTATTAACATTTGGTTAAATTTTCTTGTAAAACATGCTTTTAATTCATGCACTCAGAATACTAAGATCAATATTATTTACATCTCTATTGCTATTGAAAAGAATTAGCTAGCATTTAATTTATTTATGTTTATCATTATTTCATATTTTCAGATAAACTGAGAAAAATAATCCTGGGAGAAAATTGTCCTAGAATTTATTTGTATATTTCTAATAACTTACTATTTTTTCTGTGTTATGTCCTGAACAGTCAAATTTGTTTTTAATTCTTGTCTCTACCTCAGAACTTACATGCTTTGGTTTTGTTGTTTAAATTTTACCTAACCTAGCTAAAAAAATTCTGAATGTTATATAAAGTACCTGTGGATGTTAGTGTAAGTAGCTAGATAATAAAGGAAGGGAGAAAAGAGAATTAGACATTAAGAAGCCTCATAAATAAGGGAGCTGAATGGGATAATAAGCCTATTTCAATAGGAAAATACAGCTTCACACACACACACACACACACACACACACACACACACACACACCCCAACGGACCACTGTATCCTCCATCCTTGGGGCTTAATCTCTGAAGTGGGCAGGAAGGATCCTTACTGATCATTAACCTGGATTACCAAGGGAGAGATAAAACAATAAAAGGGGAAATTCCTCTTTGATTCCATGCCCAATAGAACTTGAGATGGTACAGGGGAAAGGTCCTTCGACTACGAGACATGCACAATCGCAGCCAAGATGGTGGGCATAAAAGCCTATCGATCTATTCTGGGAAAATGATTGGATAAGGGGCACTGAACTTCAGAAGATCTAGGAAATGGATCATTTAGGGGGAGGGCCCAATACCAGTCTGTGAAGGATTGGGACTTCGATTGTTTAGGCTTTTGTTTTGTTTTTCTTATTGATTTTTTTACAGAAAGAGAGGAAGGGAGAGAGAGAGAAACATTGATGTGAAAGCAGAACATCAGTGGGCTGCCTCTTGCACACCCTCTACCACGGACTGAGCCAAAAACCTCAGCATGTACCCTGTCTGGGAATCAAACTACAATGCGAAAATTGAATTGGAATGCCCTGAATTCCTGGGTTCTTGCCCTGATGGATTTGAAGAATGAAGCCATGGACAAAAGGTGATAGGTGAAAAGTACAGAAACTTTATTGTAAGCAGACACTACCTCTAAAACCTAATTCTAAATTCTAAGCCTGAAACTGTGTCCCTCCAGAATGGACAGAGGGACCCCTGAGGAGGGTGACTGCTGCTTCTTTGTCTTGAGGCATTAAATAGGCTGCAGTTCTTTGTGTGAACCTGGCCCCTTCTTATTGGTCATTCTGCTGCATAGAATTGGTTTTCAGAGCTCAAAGGCCACGTGGTGTCTCCCACCTACTCACCCCCTTATCTTGTTGGTTGGAGTCCCTGTTGATTTATCTTATAGCTCTCCCTGTTGTGATGGCAGAGAAGGCCTGACCCTATAGCCCTCCCAGTTACTCAGGTCAGGGCTACTTTTGGTCTAATTTACTAGTATGGTCACTTTAATTGTTCAGGCCAGAGATACCCTTGTCCTTGGTTTATGGCTGTCTCTAATCGCACAGGCCAGATATATTTCTATGTGTCTATGCTATTTCTCTATCCTCCGCACAAGTTAGATAAACACCCTTCCCAAGGACCATTTGCATTCTTAAAACTTCCCAAACCTGCCTAATTAAAAAGGTAGCTAACCCTTTCAAACCAGCAACCTTTCACTGTCCAGGACCACACTGAACCAACTGAGCCATACTGGCCACAGCTGCTTGGTTAGTTTAAAAGAGCACATGGGGCCCTAACCAGTTTGGCTCAGTGGATAGAGCGTCGGCCTGCCGATTGAAGGGTTGCAGGTTCGATTCTGGTCAAGGGCATGTACCTTGGTTGTGGGCACATCCCCAGTAGGAGGTGTGCAGGAGGCAGCTGATTGATGTTTCTCTCCCATCGATGTTTCTAACTCTCTATCCCTCTTCCTTCCTCTCTGTAACAAATCAATAAAGTATATTAAAAAAACAATAAAATAAATAAATAAAAGAGCACATGGGTTTGTTTTTGTGTAAGGTGTTAATTGGTGATCTACTTTTTTTCTTTATTTTTTTTTTTTTTGCGTGTATCTGACCAAATTTCCCAGCACCATTTATTGAAGAAGGACTTAAATGTAAGACTGGAAACCATAAAAATTCTACAAGACTCCATAGGCAGCAAAATAGCAGACATATGTCGTAGCAATATATTTACAGACATAGCTCCTTGGGCAATGGAGACTAAGGAGAAAATAAACAAATGAAACCATCAACAAAACAACAAGAAAGCCCACCGCATGAGACAACATATTTGCCAATGATTATTTCCAATAAGGGTTTAATATCCAAAATTTATGGAGAACTCATACAACTTAACAAAAGGAAGATAAACAACCCAATCAAAAAATGAGAAAATGATATAAATATACATTTTTTG
>JAPDVU010000159.1:0-27875 GCA_026230045.1 Corynorhinus townsendii
CACATTATGGCTCTCTTAACTTGTATTCCTTTTGTTTCAGGACCCTTCCTACATATTTCCCTAGTCTTTCATGGTGAAGTTCCATGTTTGATGTACTTGTGCACTGACATTCAAGCTCATTCACTCTGAATTCCAAGTACGTGTACAGTCTTTTTCAAAAGATAGCAGATTTTAAATGTAAATTATTACCACTTTGATCACTAGGTTGACTACCGTTTATTTTCCAAGAATTTTGAATACTTTTACGCTACTACAGCAGCTCTACGCAGATGAATTTATGTGTACCAAAATGCTGGCTAAAATGCCAACGCTTTTAGAATGAATCCGAAAAGTAGAGTAGCGTATTGAATTCTCTCCTCTATGGACTCAATGTCCCAGTGAGGAAACATTGTCCTTCACTTATTAAGGCTCTGTGAACTTGTATTCCTCCTGTTTGAGGCACCTTCACACATATTTCCCCAGTAATTCATTGTGAATAGCCATGTTTGGTGCACTTTTGTCCAGGGATTCAAGCTCACTCACTGTGAATTCAAGGCTATCTATAGCGCGTTTAGCCAGATATACCAGACTTTGTAAGTAAATTATTACTACTCTGAACACTAGCTCAACTAACATTTTGATTTCTAAGAGTTTTGAGTTATTTTACAGTAGTGCATCAGCTCTACGAATATGATGGATGTTTCACCATATTTTCCCTAAAGACCCAAATTCCTTACTCTGAATGGTAAGTGTAAACCGGCATCACACTCACTTCTCTTTCCTATGAACACAGTTTCCCAGTGACAAACCAGTGTCCTTCAGATCCTACGTCTCCATGAACTTGTTTGTCAGGCACCGTTCTACATATTTCCGTAGTCTTTCATTGTGAATTGCAGCGTTCGCTTCACTTTTGCCCAGTGAATCAAGCTCATTCACTGTGAATTCCAAGTATCTATAGCGCATTTTGCCAAAAGTACCAGACTTTAAATGTAAGTTATTTCTCGTTTGAACACTAGCTTGACGATCGTTTTGATTTCTAAGAGCTTTGAATACTTTTATGGTACTACTTCGGCTCTATGCAGATGAATTCATGTTTCACCAACTTTCTTGCTAAAACGCCACCTCATTTACACTGAATTACAAAAGTGAAGAGTATCACACTCACTTCTCGCTTCTTGGAACACAATTTCCCATTGAATAAACAGTGTCCTTTACAATTAAGGCTCTGTGAACTGGTATTCCTACTGCTTCAGGCACCTTCCTATTTATTTTCCCTGTTCTTTCATTGTGAATTCTCAGTGTTGGATTCCCTTCTGTCCTGTGATGCACGCTCATTCGTTGTGACTGTCGAGTGTTTATACACCATGGTTCCGTACATTCCAGCTCTATAAATGTAAACTTTTTCTATTTTAAAGACTGTGGCAGCTTTAACAGCCCTTTGGAAACAAATACCTCGTGTTTCAACACTGCACTAGAGATATTCAGGTTCTACAAAAGTATTCCAAGGGTAACCAGTATCACACTCACTTTTCTGCTCTTGGAATACTACTTCCCAGTGAGGAAACAGTGTCCTTCACATATTAAGGCTCTGTGAAGTTGTGTTTCTCCTGTTTCAGGCACTTTCCTTCATATTTCCCTAGTCTTGTGAATTTCAATGTTTGACTCACTTTTGTACAGAGATTCAAGCTCAATCACTGTGCATTCCAAGTATGTATGCAGCGTTTCGCCAAAGATAGCAGACTTGAAGTGTAAATTTTTACCACTTTGATCACTAGGTTGACTATCATTTTGATTCCCAAGAATTTTGAATACTTTTATGCTACTACCTCAGCTCTGTGCAGATGAATTTCTTTGTACCAACATTCTGGCTAAAATGCCCACTAATTAGACTGAATTATAAAAGTAGAGTAGCGTATTGAATTCTCTCCTCCATGGACTCAGTGTCCCAGTGAGGAAACAGTGTCCTTCCCATATTAAGGCTCTGTGAACTGGTGTTGCTCCTGTTTGAGACACCTGCACACGTTTGCCTAGTAGGTCATCGTGAATTTTCCCGTTTGATTCACTTGTGTCCAGTGATTCAAGCTCATTGACCTTGAATTCCAAGTATCTACAGCGCGTTTTGCGAAATATACCAGACTTGAAATGTAACTTATTACTAATTTGAACACTAGCTTGACTATCAATTTTATTTCTAAGAGTTTTGAATACTTTTATAAAGTTATATGAGCTCTTTAAAATGTTCATGTTTCACCAAGTTTCTTCTTAAAACGCCAACTCATTTATACTGAATTACAAAAGCAAAGTATATCGCACTCACCTCTCTGTCTTTGAACACAACTTCCCAGTGACTAAACAGTGTCCTCTCACATTATGGCTCTCTTAACTTGTATTCCTTTTGTTTCAGGACCCTTCCTACATATTTCCCTAGTCTTTCATGGTGAAGTTCCATGTTTGATGTACTTGTGCACTGACATTCAAGCTCATTCACTCTGAATTCCAAGTACGTGTACAGTCTTTTTCAAAAGATAGCAGATTTTAAATGTAAATTATTACCACTTTGATCACTAGGTTGACTACCGTTTATTTTCCAAGAATTTTGAATACTTTTACGCTACTACAGCAGCTCTACGCAGATGAATTTATGTGTACCAAAATGCTGGCTAAAATGCCAACGCTTTTAGAATGAATCCGAAAAGTAGAGTAGCGTATTGAATTCTCTCCTCTATGGACTCAATGTCCCAGTGAGGAAACATTGTCCTTCACTTATTAAGGCTCTGTGAACTTGTATTCCTCCTGTTTGAGGCACCTTCACACATATTTCCCCAGTAATTCATTGTGAATAGCCATGTTTGGTGCACTTTTGTCCAGGGATTCAAGCTCACTCACTGTGAATTCAAGGCTATCTATAGCGCGTTTAGCCAGATATACCAGACTTTGTAAGTAAATTATTACTACTCTGAACACTAGCTCAACTAACATTTTGATTTCTAAGAGTTTTGAGTTATTTTACAGTAGTGCATCAGCTCTACGAATATGATGGATGTTTCACCATATTTTCCCTAAAGACCCAAATTCCTTACTCTGAATGGTAAGTGTAAACCGGCATCACACTCACTTCTCTTTCCTATGAACACAGTTTCCCAGTGACAAACCAGTGTCCTTCAGATCCTACGTCTCCATGAACTTGTTTGTCAGGCACCGTTCTACATATTTCCGTAGTCTTTCATTGTGAATTGCAGCGTTCGCTTCACTTTTGCCCAGTGAATCAAGCTCATTCACTGTGAATTCCAAGTATCTATAGCGCATTTTGCCAAAAGTACCAGACTTTAAATGTAAGTTATTTCTCGTTTGAACACTAGCTTGACGATCGTTTTGATTTCTAAGAGCTTTGAATACTTTTATGGTACTACTTCGGCTCTATGCAGATGAATTCATGTTTCACCAACTTTCTTGCTAAAACGCCACCTCATTTACACTGAATTACAAAAGTGAAGAGTATCACACTCACTTCTCGCTTCTTGGAACACAATTTCCCATTGAATAAACAGTGTCCTTTACAATTAAGGCTCTGTGAACTGGTATTCCTACTGCTTCAGGCACCTTCCTATTTATTTTCCCTGTTCTTTCATTGTGAATTCTCAGTGTTGGATTCCCTTCTGTCCTGTGATGCACGCTCATTCGTTGTGACTGTCGAGTGTTTATACACCATGGTTCCGTACATTCCAGCTCTATAAATGTAAACTTTTTCTATTTTAAAGACTGTGGCAGCTTTAACAGCCCTTTGGAAACAAATACCTCGTGTTTCAACACTGCACTAGAGATATTCAGGTTCTACAAAAGTATTCCAAGGGTAACCAGTATCACACTCACTTTTCTGCTCTTGGAATACTACTTCCCAGTGAGGAAACAGTGTCCTTCACATATTAAGGCTCTGTGAAGTTGTGTTTCTCCTGTTTCAGGCACTTTCCTTCATATTTCCCTAGTCTTGTGAATTTCAATGTTTGACTCACTTTTGTACAGAGATTCAAGCTCAATCACTGTGCATTCCAAGTATGTATGCAGCGTTTCGCCAAAGATAGCAGACTTGAAGTGTAAATTTTTACCACTTTGATCACTAGGTTGACTATCATTTTGATTCCCAAGAATTTTGAATACTTTTATGCTACTACCTCAGCTCTGTGCAGATGAATTTCTTTGTACCAACATTCTGGCTAAAATGCCCACTAATTAGACTGAATTATAAAAGTAGAGTAGCGTATTGAATTCTCTCCTCCATGGACTCAGTGTCCCAGTGAGGAAACAGTGTCCTTCCCATATTAAGGCTCTGTGAACTGGTGTTGCTCCTGTTTGAGACACCTGCACACGTTTGCCTAGTAGGTCATCGTGAATTTTCCCGTTTGATTCACTTGTGTCCAGTGATTCAAGCTCATTGACCTTGAATTCCAAGTATCTACAGCGCGTTTTGCGAAATATACCAGACTTGAAATGTAACTTATTACTAATTTGAACACTAGCTTGACTATCAATTTTATTTCTAAGAGTTTTGAATACTTTTATAAAGTTATATGAGCTCTTTAAAATGTTCATGTTTCACCAAGTTTCTTCTTAAAACGCCAACTCATTTATACTGAATTACAAAAGCAAAGTATATCGCACTCACCTCTCTGTCTTTGAACACAACTTCCCAGTGACTAAACAGTGTCCTCTCACATTATGGCTCTCTTAACTTGTATTCCTTTTGTTTCAGGACCCTTCCTACATATTTCCCTAGTCTTTCATGGTGAAGTTCCATGTTTGATGTACTTGTGCACTGACATTCAAGCTCATTCACTCTGAATTCCAAGTACGTGTACAGTCTTTTTCAAAAGATAGCAGATTTTAAATGTAAATTATTACCACTTTGATCACTAGGTTGACTACCGTTTATTTTCCAAGAATTTTGAATACTTTTACGCTACTACAGCAGCTCTACGCAGATGAATTTATGTGTACCAAAATGCTGGCTAAAATGCCAACGCTTTTAGAATGAATCCGAAAAGTAGAGTAGCGTATTGAATTCTCTCCTCTATGGACTCAATGTCCCAGTGAGGAAACATTGTCCTTCACTTATTAAGGCTCTGTGAACTTGTATTCCTCCTGTTTGAGGCACCTTCACACATATTTCCCCAGTAATTCATTGTGAATAGCCATGTTTGGTGCACTTTTGTCCAGGGATTCAAGCTCACTCACTGTGAATTCAAGGCTATCTATAGCGCGTTTAGCCAGATATACCAGACTTTGTAAGTAAATTATTACTACTCTGAACACTAGCTCAACTAACATTTTGATTTCTAAGAGTTTTGAGTTATTTTACAGTAGTGCATCAGCTCTACGAATATGATGGATGTTTCACCATATTTTCCCTAAAGACCCAAATTCCTTACTCTGAATGGTAAGTGTAAACCGGCATCACACTCACTTCTCTTTCCTATGAACACAGTTTCCCAGTGACAAACCAGTGTCCTTCAGATCCTACGTCTCCATGAACTTGTTTGTCAGGCACCGTTCTACATATTTCCGTAGTCTTTCATTGTGAATTGCAGCGTTCGCTTCACTTTTGCCCAGTGAATCAAGCTCATTCACTGTGAATTCCAAGTATCTATAGCGCATTTTGCCAAAAGTACCAGACTTTAAATGTAAGTTATTTCTCGTTTGAACACTAGCTTGACGATCGTTTTGATTTCTAAGAGCTTTGAATACTTTTATGGTACTACTTCGGCTCTATGCAGATGAATTCATGTTTCACCAACTTTCTTGCTAAAACGCCACCTCATTTACACTGAATTACAAAAGTGAAGAGTATCACACTCACTTCTCGCTTCTTGGAACACAATTTCCCATTGAATAAACAGTGTCCTTTACAATTAAGGCTCTGTGAACTGGTATTCCTACTGCTTCAGGCACCTTCCTATTTATTTTCCCTGTTCTTTCATTGTGAATTCTCAGTGTTGGATTCCCTTCTGTCCTGTGATGCACGCTCATTCGTTGTGACTGTCGAGTGTTTATACACCATGGTTCCGTACATTCCAGCTCTATAAATGTAAACTTTTTCTATTTTAAAGACTGTGGCAGCTTTAACAGCCCTTTGGAAACAAATACCTCGTGTTTCAACACTGCACTAGAGATATTCAGGTTCTACAAAAGTATTCCAAGGGTAACCAGTATCACACTCACTTTTCTGCTCTTGGAATACTACTTCCCAGTGAGGAAACAGTGTCCTTCACATATTAAGGCTCTGTGAAGTTGTGTTTCTCCTGTTTCAGGCACTTTCCTTCATATTTCCCTAGTCTTGTGAATTTCAATGTTTGACTCACTTTTGTACAGAGATTCAAGCTCAATCACTGTGCATTCCAAGTATGTATGCAGCGTTTCGCCAAAGATAGCAGACTTGAAGTGTAAATTTTTACCACTTTGATCACTAGGTTGACTATCATTTTGATTCCCAAGAATTTTGAATACTTTTATGCTACTACCTCAGCTCTGTGCAGATGAATTTCTTTGTACCAACATTCTGGCTAAAATGCCCACTAATTAGACTGAATTATAAAAGTAGAGTAGCGTATTGAATTCTCTCCTCCATGGACTCAGTGTCCCAGTGAGGAAACAGTGTCCTTCCCATATTAAGGCTCTGTGAACTGGTGTTGCTCCTGTTTGAGACACCTGCACACGTTTGCCTAGTAGGTCATCGTGAATTTTCCCGTTTGATTCACTTGTGTCCAGTGATTCAAGCTCATTGACCTTGAATTCCAAGTATCTACAGCGCGTTTTGCGAAATATACCAGACTTGAAATGTAACTTATTACTAATTTGAACACTAGCTTGACTATCAATTTTATTTCTAAGAGTTTTGAATACTTTTATAAAGTTATATGAGCTCTTTAAAATGTTCATGTTTCACCAAGTTTCTTCTTAAAACGCCAACTCATTTATACTGAATTACAAAAGCAAAGTATATCGCACTCACCTCTCTGTCTTTGAACACAACTTCCCAGTGACTAAACAGTGTCCTCTCACATTATGGCTCTCTTAACTTGTATTCCTTTTGTTTCAGGACCCTTCCTACATATTTCCCTAGTCTTTCATGGTGAAGTTCCATGTTTGATGTACTTGTGCACTGACATTCAAGCTCATTCACTCTGAATTCCAAGTACGTGTACAGTCTTTTTCAAAAGATAGCAGATTTTAAATGTAAATTATTACCACTTTGATCACTAGGTTGACTACCGTTTATTTTCCAAGAATTTTGAATACTTTTACGCTACTACAGCAGCTCTACGCAGATGAATTTATGTGTACCAAAATGCTGGCTAAAATGCCAACGCTTTTAGAATGAATCCGAAAAGTAGAGTAGCGTATTGAATTCTCTCCTCTATGGACTCAATGTCCCAGTGAGGAAACATTGTCCTTCACTTATTAAGGCTCTGTGAACTTGTATTCCTCCTGTTTGAGGCACCTTCACACATATTTCCCCAGTAATTCATTGTGAATAGCCATGTTTGGTGCACTTTTGTCCAGGGATTCAAGCTCACTCACTGTGAATTCAAGGCTATCTATAGCGCGTTTAGCCAGATATACCAGACTTTGTAAGTAAATTATTACTACTCTGAACACTAGCTCAACTAACATTTTGATTTCTAAGAGTTTTGAGTTATTTTACAGTAGTGCATCAGCTCTACGAATATGATGGATGTTTCACCATATTTTCCCTAAAGACCCAAATTCCTTACTCTGAATGGTAAGTGTAAACCGGCATCACACTCACTTCTCTTTCCTATGAACACAGTTTCCCAGTGACAAACCAGTGTCCTTCAGATCCTACGTCTCCATGAACTTGTTTGTCAGGCACCTTTCTACATATTTCCGTAGTCTTTCATTGTGAATTGCAGCGTTCGCTTCACTTTTGCCCAGTGAATCAAGCTCATTCACTGTGAATTCCAAGTATCTATAGCGCATTTTGCCAAAAGTACCAGACTTTAAATGTAAGTTATTTCTCGTTTGAACACTAGCTTGACGATCGTTTTGATTTCTAAGAGCTTTGAATACTTTTATGGTACTACTTCGGCTCTATGCAGATGAATTCATGTTTCACCAACTTTCTTGCTAAAACGCCACCTCATTTACACTGAATTACAAAAGTGAAGAGTATCACACTCACTTCTCGCTTCTTGGAACACAATTTCCCATTGAATAAACAGTGTCCTTTACAATTAAGGCTCTGTGAACTGGTATTCCTACTGCTTCAGGCACCTTCCTATTTATTTTCCCTGTTCTTTCATTGTGAATTCTCAGTGTTGGATTCCCTTCTGTCCTGTGATGCACGCTCATTCGTTGTGACTGTCGAGTGTTTATACACCATGGTTCCGTACATTCCAGCTCTATAAATGTAAACTTTTTCTATTTTAAAGACTGTGGCAGCTTTAACAGCCCTTTGGAAACAAATACCTCGTGTTTCAACACTGCACTAGAGATATTCAGGTTCTACAAAAGTATTCCAAGGGTAACCAGTATCACACTCACTTTTCTGCTCTTGGAATACTACTTCCCAGTGAGGAAACAGTGTCCTTCACATATTAAGGCTCTGTGAAGTTGTGTTTCTCCTGTTTCAGGCACTTTCCTTCATATTTCCCTAGTCTTGTGAATTTCAATGTTTGACTCACTTTTGTACAGAGATTCAAGCTCAATCACTGTGCATTCCAAGTATGTATGCAGCGTTTCGCCAAAGATAGCAGACTTGAAGTGTAAATTTTTACCACTTTGATCACTAGGTTGACTATCATTTTGATTCCCAAGAATTTTGAATACTTTTATGCTACTACCTCAGCTCTGTGCAGATGAATTTCTTTGTACCAACATTCTGGCTAAAATGCCCACTAATTAGACTGAATTATAAAAGTAGAGTAGCGTATTGAATTCTCTCCTCCATGGACTCAGTGTCCCAGTGAGGAAACAGTGTCCTTCCCATATTAAGGCTCTGTGAACTGGTGTTGCTCCTGTTTGAGACACCTGCACACGTTTGCCTAGTAGGTCATCGTGAATTTTCCCGTTTGATTCACTTGTGTCCAGTGATTCAAGCTCATTGACCTTGAATTCCAAGTATCTACAGCGCGTTTTGCGAAATATACCAGACTTGAAATGTAACTTATTACTAATTTGAACACTAGCTTGACTATCAATTTTATTTCTAAGAGTTTTGAATACTTTTATAAAGTTATATGAGCTCTTTAAAATGTTCATGTTTCACCAAGTTTCTTCTTAAAACGCCAACTCATTTATACTGAATTACAAAAGCAAAGTATATCGCACTCACCTCTCTGTCTTTGAACACAACTTCCCAGTGACTAAACAGTGTCCTCTCACATTATGGCTCTCTTAACTTGTATTCCTTTTGTTTCAGGACCCTTCCTACATATTTCCCTAGTCTTTCATGGTGAAGTTCCATGTTTGATGTACTTGTGCACTGACATTCAAGCTCATTCACTCTGAATTCCAAGTACGTGTACAGTCTTTTTCAAAAGATAGCAGATTTTAAATGTAAATTATTACCACTTTGATCACTAGGTTGACTACCGTTTATTTTCCAAGAATTTTGAATACTTTTACGCTACTACAGCAGCTCTACGCAGATGAATTTATGTGTACCAAAATGCTGGCTAAAATGCCAACGCTTTTAGAATGAATCCGAAAAGTAGAGTAGCGTATTGAATTCTCTCCTCTATGGACTCAATGTCCCAGTGAGGAAACATTGTCCTTCACTTATTAAGGCTCTGTGAACTTGTATTCCTCCTGTTTGAGGCACCTTCACACATATTTCCCCAGTAATTCATTGTGAATAGCCATGTTTGGTGCACTTTTGTCCAGGGATTCAAGCTCACTCACTGTGAATTCAAGGCTATCTATAGCGCGTTTAGCCAGATATACCAGACTTTGTAAGTAAATTATTACTACTCTGAACACTAGCTCAACTAACATTTTGATTTCTAAGAGTTTTGAGTTATTTTACAGTAGTGCATCAGCTCTACGAATATGATGGATGTTTCACCATATTTTCCCTAAAGACCCAAATTCCTTACTCTGAATGGTAAGTGTAAACCGGCATCACACTCACTTCTCTTTCCTATGAACACAGTTTCCCAGTGACAAACCAGTGTCCTTCAGATCCTACGTCTCCATGAACTTGTTTGTCAGGCACCGTTCTACATATTTCCGTAGTCTTTCATTGTGAATTGCAGCGTTCGCTTCACTTTTGCCCAGTGAATCAAGCTCATTCACTGTGAATTCCAAGTATCTATAGCGCATTTTGCCAAAAGTACCAGACTTTAAATGTAAGTTATTTCTCGTTTGAACACTAGCTTGACGATCGTTTTGATTTCTAAGAGCTTTGAATACTTTTATGGTACTACTTCGGCTCTATGCAGATGAATTCATGTTTCACCAACTTTCTTGCTAAAACGCCACCTCATTTACACTGAATTACAAAAGTGAAGAGTATCACACTCACTTCTCGCTTCTTGGAACACAATTTCCCATTGAATAAACAGTGTCCTTTACAATTAAGGCTCTGTGAACTGGTATTCCTACTGCTTCAGGCACCTTCCTATTTATTTTCCCTGTTCTTTCATTGTGAATTCTCAGTGTTGGATTCCCTTCTGTCCTGTGATGCACGCTCATTCGTTGTGACTGTCGAGTGTTTATACACCATGGTTCCGTACATTCCAGCTCTATAAATGTAAACTTTTTCTATTTTAAAGACTGTGGCAGCTTTAACAGCCCTTTGGAAACAAATACCTCGTGTTTCAACACTGCACTAGAGATATTCAGGTTCTACAAAAGTATTCCAAGGGTAACCAGTATCACACTCACTTTTCTGCTCTTGGAATACTACTTCCCAGTGAGGAAACAGTGTCCTTCACATATTAAGGCTCTGTGAAGTTGTGTTTCTCCTGTTTCAGGCACTTTCCTTCATATTTCCCTAGTCTTGTGAATTTCAATGTTTGACTCACTTTTGTACAGAGATTCAAGCTCAATCACTGTGCATTCCAAGTATGTATGCAGCGTTTCGCCAAAGATAGCAGACTTGAAGTGTAAATTTTTACCACTTTGATCACTAGGTTGACTATCATTTTGATTCCCAAGAATTTTGAATACTTTTATGCTACTACCTCAGCTCTGTGCAGATGAATTTCTTTGTACCAACATTCTGGCTAAAATGCCCACTAATTAGACTGAATTATAAAAGTAGAGTAGCGTATTGAATTCTCTCCTCCATGGACTCAGTGTCCCAGTGAGGAAACAGTGTCCTTCCCATATTAAGGCTCTGTGAACTGGTGTTGCTCCTGTTTGAGACACCTGCACACGTTTGCCTAGTAGGTCATCGTGAATTTTCCCGTTTGATTCACTTGTGTCCAGTGATTCAAGCTCATTGACCTTGAATTCCAAGTATCTACAGCGCGTTTTGCGAAATATACCAGACTTGAAATGTAACTTATTACTAATTTGAACACTAGCTTGACTATCAATTTTATTTCTAAGAGTTTTGAATACTTTTATAAAGTTATATGAGCTCTTTAAAATGTTCATGTTTCACCAAGTTTCTTCTTAAAACGCCAACTCATTTATACTGAATTACAAAAGCAAAGTATATCGCACTCACCTCTCTGTCTTTGAACACAACTTCCCAGTGACTAAACAGTGTCCTCTCACATTATGGCTCTCTTAACTTGTATTCCTTTTGTTTCAGGACCCTTCCTACATATTTCCCTAGTCTTTCATGGTGAAGTTCCATGTTTGATGTACTTGTGCACTGACATTCAAGCTCATTCACTCTGAATTCCAAGTACGTGTACAGTCTTTTTCAAAAGATAGCAGATTTTAAATGTAAATTATTACCACTTTGATCACTAGGTTGACTACCGTTTATTTTCCAAGAATTTTGAATACTTTTACGCTACTACAGCAGCTCTACGCAGATGAATTTATGTGTACCAAAATGCTGGCTAAAATGCCAACGCTTTTAGAATGAATCCGAAAAGTAGAGTAGCGTATTGAATTCTCTCCTCTATGGACTCAATGTCCCAGTGAGGAAACATTGTCCTTCACTTATTAAGGCTCTGTGAACTTGTATTCCTCCTGTTTGAGGCACCTTCACACATATTTCCCCAGTAATTCATTGTGAATAGCCATGTTTGGTGCACTTTTGTCCAGGGATTCAAGCTCACTCACTGTGAATTCAAGGCTATCTATAGCGCGTTTAGCCAGATATACCAGACTTTGTAAGTAAATTATTACTACTCTGAACACTAGCTCAACTAACATTTTGATTTCTAAGAGTTTTGAGTTATTTTACAGTAGTGCATCAGCTCTACGAATATGATGGATGTTTCACCATATTTTCCCTAAAGACCCAAATTCCTTACTCTGAATGGTAAGTGTAAACCGGCATCACACTCACTTCTCTTTCCTATGAACACAGTTTCCCAGTGACAAACCAGTGTCCTTCAGATCCTACGTCTCCATGAACTTGTTTGTCAGGCACCGTTCTACATATTTCCGTAGTCTTTCATTGTGAATTGCAGCGTTCGCTTCACTTTTGCCCAGTGAATCAAGCTCATTCACTGTGAATTCCAAGTATCTATAGCGCATTTTGCCAAAAGTACCAGACTTTAAATGTAAGTTATTTCTCGTTTGAACACTAGCTTGACGATCGTTTTGATTTCTAAGAGCTTTGAATACTTTTATGGTACTACTTCGGCTCTATGCAGATGAATTCATGTTTCACCAACTTTCTTGCTAAAACGCCACCTCATTTACACTGAATTACAAAAGTGAAGAGTATCACACTCACTTCTCGCTTCTTGGAACACAATTTCCCATTGAATAAACAGTGTCCTTTACAATTAAGGCTCTGTGAACTGGTATTCCTACTGCTTCAGGCACCTTCCTATTTATTTTCCCTGTTCTTTCATTGTGAATTCTCAGTGTTGGATTCCCTTCTGTCCTGTGATGCACGCTCATTCGTTGTGACTGTCGAGTGTTTATACACCATGGTTCCGTACATTCCAGCTCTATAAATGTAAACTTTTTCTATTTTAAAGACTGTGGCAGCTTTAACAGCCCTTTGGAAACAAATACCTCGTGTTTCAACACTGCACTAGAGATATTCAGGTTCTACAAAAGTATTCCAAGGGTAACCAGTATCACACTCACTTTTCTGCTCTTGGAATACTACTTCCCAGTGAGGAAACAGTGTCCTTCACATATTAAGGCTCTGTGAAGTTGTGTTTCTCCTGTTTCAGGCACTTTCCTTCATATTTCCCTAGTCTTGTGAATTTCAATGTTTGACTCACTTTTGTACAGAGATTCAAGCTCAATCACTGTGCATTCCAAGTATGTATGCAGCGTTTCGCCAAAGATAGCAGACTTGAAGTGTAAATTTTTACCACTTTGATCACTAGGTTGACTATCATTTTGATTCCCAAGAATTTTGAATACTTTTATGCTACTACCTCAGCTCTGTGCAGATGAATTTCTTTGTACCAACATTCTGGCTAAAATGCCCACTAATTAGACTGAATTATAAAAGTAGAGTAGCGTATTGAATTCTCTCCTCCATGGACTCAGTGTCCCAGTGAGGAAACAGTGTCCTTCCCATATTAAGGCTCTGTGAACTGGTGTTGCTCCTGTTTGAGACACCTGCACACGTTTGCCTAGTAGGTCATCGTGAATTTTCCCGTTTGATTCACTTGTGTCCAGTGATTCAAGCTCATTGACCTTGAATTCCAAGTATCTACAGCGCGTTTTGCGAAATATACCAGACTTGAAATGTAACTTATTACTAATTTGAACACTAGCTTGACTATCAATTTTATTTCTAAGAGTTTTGAATACTTTTATAAAGTTATATGAGCTCTTTAAAATGTTCATGTTTCACCAAGTTTCTTCTTAAAACGCCAACTCATTTATACTGAATTACAAAAGCAAAGTATATCGCACTCACCTCTCTGTCTTTGAACACAACTTCCCAGTGACTAAACAGTGTCCTCTCACATTATGGCTCTCTTAACTTGTATTCCTTTTGTTTCAGGACCCTTCCTACATATTTCCCTAGTCTTTCATGGTGAAGTTCCATGTTTGATGTACTTGTGCACTGACATTCAAGCTCATTCACTCTGAATTCCAAGTACGTGTACAGTCTTTTTCAAAAGATAGCAGATTTTAAATGTAAATTATTACCACTTTGATCACTAGGTTGACTACCGTTTATTTTCCAAGAATTTTGAATACTTTTACGCTACTACAGCAGCTCTACGCAGATGAATTTATGTGTACCAAAATGCTGGCTAAAATGCCAACGCTTTTAGAATGAATCCGAAAAGTAGAGTAGCGTATTGAATTCTCTCCTCTATGGACTCAATGTCCCAGTGAGGAAACATTGTCCTTCACTTATTAAGGCTCTGTGAACTTGTATTCCTCCTGTTTGAGGCACCTTCACACATATTTCCCCAGTAATTCATTGTGAATAGCCATGTTTGGTGCACTTTTGTCCAGGGATTCAAGCTCACTCACTGTGAATTCAAGGCTATCTATAGCGCGTTTAGCCAGATATACCAGACTTTGTAAGTAAATTATTACTACTCTGAACACTAGCTCAACTAACATTTTGATTTCTAAGAGTTTTGAGTTATTTTACAGTAGTGCATCAGCTCTACGAATATGATGGATGTTTCACCATATTTTCCCTAAAGACCCAAATTCCTTACTCTGAATGGTAAGTGTAAACCGGCATCACACTCACTTCTCTTTCCTATGAACACAGTTTCCCAGTGACAAACCAGTGTCCTTCAGATCCTACGTCTCCATGAACTTGTTTGTCAGGCACCGTTCTACATATTTCCGTAGTCTTTCATTGTGAATTGCAGCGTTCGCTTCACTTTTGCCCAGTGAATCAAGCTCATTCACTGTGAATTCCAAGTATCTATAGCGCATTTTGCCAAAAGTACCAGACTTTAAATGTAAGTTATTTCTCGTTTGAACACTAGCTTGACGATCGTTTTGATTTCTAAGAGCTTTGAATACTTTTATGGTACTACTTCGGCTCTATGCAGATGAATTCATGTTTCACCAACTTTCTTGCTAAAACGCCACCTCATTTACACTGAATTACAAAAGTGAAGAGTATCACACTCACTTCTCGCTTCTTGGAACACAATTTCCCATTGAATAAACAGTGTCCTTTACAATTAAGGCTCTGTGAACTGGTATTCCTACTGCTTCAGGCACCTTCCTATTTATTTTCCCTGTTCTTTCATTGTGAATTCTCAGTGTTGGATTCCCTTTTGTCCTGTGATGCACGCTCATTCGTTGTGAGTGTCGAGTGTTTATACACCATGGTTCCGTACATTCCAGCTCTATAAATGTAAACTTTTTCTATTTTAAAGACTGTGGCAGCTTTAACAGCCCTTTGGAAACAAATACCTCGTGTTTCAACACTGCACTAGAGATATTCAGGTTCTACAAAAGTATTCCAAGGGTAACCAGTATCACACTCACTTTTCTGCTCTTGGAATACTACTTCCCAGTGAGGAAACAGTGTCCTTCACATATTAAGGCTCTGTGAAGTTGTGTTTCTCCTGTTTCAGGCACTTTCCTTCATATTTCCCTAGTCTTGTGAATTTCAATGTTTGACTCACTTTTGTACAGAGATTCAAGCTCAATCACTGTGCATTCCAAGTATGTATGCAGCGTTTCGCCAAAGATAGCAGACTTGAAGTGTAAATTTTTACCACTTTGATCACTAGGTTGACTATCATTTTGATTCCCAAGAATTTTGAATACTTTTATGCTACTACCTCAGCTCTGTGCAGATGAATTTCTTTGTACCAACATTCTGGCTAAAATGCCCACTAATTAGACTGAATTATAAAAGTAGAGTAGCGTATTGAATTCTCTCCTCCATGGACTCAGTGTCCCAGTGAGGAAACAGTGTCCTTCCCATATTAAGGCTCTGTGAACTGGTGTTGCTCCTGTTTGAGACACCTGCACACGTTTGCCTAGTAGGTCATCGTGAATTTTCCCGTTTGATTCACTTGTGTCCAGTGATTCAAGCTCATTGACCTTGAATTCCAAGTATCTACAGCGCGTTTTGCGAAATATACCAGACTTGAAATGTAACTTATTACTAATTTGAACACTAGCTTGACTATCAATTTTATTTCTAAGAGTTTTGAATACTTTTATAAAGTTATATGAGCTCTTTAAAATGTTCATGTTTCACCAAGTTTCTTCTTAAAACGCCAACTCATTTATACTGAATTACAAAAGCAAAGTATATCGCACTCACCTCTCTGTCTTTGAACACAACTTCCCAGTGACTAAACAGTGTCCTCTCACATTATGGCTCTCTTAACTTGTATTCCTTTTGTTTCAGGACCCTTCCTACATATTTCCCTAGTCTTTCATGGTGAAGTTCCATGTTTGATGTACTTGTGCACTGACATTCAAGCTCATTCACTCTGAATTCCAAGTACGTGTACAGTCTTTTTCAAAAGATAGCAGATTTTAAATGTAAATTATTACCACTTTGATCACTAGGTTGACTACCGTTTATTTTCCAAGAATTTTGAATACTTTTACGCTACTACAGCAGCTCTACGCAGATGAATTTATGTGTACCAAAATGCTGGCTAAAATGCCAACGCTTTTAGAATGAATCCGAAAAGTAGAGTAGCGTATTGAATTCTCTCCTCTATGGACTCAATGTCCCAGTGAGGAAACATTGTCCTTCACTTATTAAGGCTCTGTGAACTTGTATTCCTCCTGTTTGAGGCACCTTCACACATATTTCCCCAGTAATTCATTGTGAATAGCCATGTTTGGTGCACTTTTGTCCAGGGATTCAAGCTCACTCACTGTGAATTCAAGGCTATCTATAGCGCGTTTAGCCAGATATACCAGACTTTGTAAGTAAATTATTACTACTCTGAACACTAGCTCAACTAACATTTTGATTTCTAAGAGTTTTGAGTTATTTTACAGTAGTGCATCAGCTCTACGAATATGATGGATGTTTCACCATATTTTCCCTAAAGACCCAAATTCCTTACTCTGAATGGTAAGTGTAAACCGGCATCACACTCACTTCTCTTTCCTATGAACACAGTTTCCCAGTGACAAACCAGTGTCCTTCAGATCCTACGTCTCCATGAACTTGTTTGTCAGGCACCTTTCTACATATTTCCGTAGTCTTTCATTGTGAATTGCAGCGTTCGCTTCACTTTTGCCCAGTGAATCAAGCTCATTCACTGTGAATTCCAAGTATCTATAGCGCATTTTGCCAAAAGTACCAGACTTTAAATGTAAGTTATTTCTCGTTTGAACACTAGCTTGACGATCGTTTTGATTTCTAAGAGCTTTGAATACTTTTATGGTACTACTTCGGCTCTATGCAGATGAATTCATGTTTCACCAACTTTCTTGCTAAAACGCCACCTCATTTACACTGAATTACAAAAGTGAAGAGTATCACACTCACTTCTCGCTTCTTGGAACACAATTTCCCATTGAATAAACAGTGTCCTTTACAATTAAGGCTCTGTGAACTGGTATTCCTACTGCTTCAGGCACCTTCCTATTTATTTTCCCTGTTCTTTCATTGTGAATTCTCAGTGTTGGATTCCCTTTTGTCCTGTGATGCACGCTCATTCGTTGTGAGTGTCAAGTGTTTATACACCATGGTTCCGTACATTCCAGCTCTATAAATGTAAACTTTTTCTATTTTAAAGACTGTGGCAGCTTTAACAGCCCTTTGGAAACAAATACCTCGTGTTTCAACACTGCACTAGAGATATTCAGGTTCTACAAAAGTATTCCAAGGGTAACCAGTATCACACTCACTTTTCTGCTCTTGGAATACTACTTCCCAGTGAGGAAACAGTGTCCTTCACATATTAAGGCTCTGTGAAGTTGTGTTTCTCCTGTTTCAGGCACTTTCCTTCATATTTCCCTAGTCTTGTGAATTTCAATGTTTGACTCACTTTTGTACAGAGATTCAAGCTCAATCACTGTGCATTCCAAGTATGTATGCAGCGTTTCGCCAAAGATAGCAGACTTGAAGTGTAAATTTTTACCACTTTGATCACTAGGTTGACTATCATTTTGATTCCCAAGAATTTTGAATACTTTTATGCTACTACCTCAGCTCTGTGCAGATGAATTTCTTTGTACCAACATTCTGGCTAAAATGCCCACTAATTAGACTGAATTATAAAAGTAGAGTAGCGTATTGAATTCTCTCCTCCATGGACTCAGTGTCCCAGTGAGGAAACAGTGTCCTTCCCATATTAAGGCTCTGTGAACTGGTGTTGCTCCTGTTTGAGACACCTGCACACGTTTGCCTAGTAGGTCATCGTGAATTTTCCCGTTTGATTCACTTGTGTCCAGTGATTCAAGCTCATTGACCTTGAATTCCAAGTATCTACAGCGCGTTTTGCGAAATATACCAGACTTGAAATGTAACTTATTACTAATTTGAACACTAGCTTGACTATCAATTTTATTTCTAAGAGTTTTGAATACTTTTATAAAGTTATATGAGCTCTTTAAAATGTTCATGTTTCACCAAGTTTCTTCTTAAAACGCCAACTCATTTATACTGAATTACAAAAGCAAAGTATATCGCACTCACCTCTCTGTCTTTGAACACAACTTCCCAGTGACTAAACAGTGTCCTCTCACATTATGGCTCTCTTAACTTGTATTCCTTTTGTTTCAGGACCCTTCCTACATATTTCCCTAGTCTTTCATGGTGAAGTTCCATGTTTGATGTACTTGTGCACTGACATTCAAGCTCATTCACTCTGAATTCCAAGTACGTGTACAGTCTTTTTCAAAAGATAGCAGATTTTAAATGTAAATTATTACCACTTTGATCACTAGGTTGACTACCGTTTATTTTCCAAGAATTTTGAATACTTTTACGCTACTACAGCAGCTCTACGCAGATGAATTTATGTGTACCAAAATGCTGGCTAAAATGCCAACGCTTTTAGAATGAATCCGAAAAGTAGAGTAGCGTATTGAATTCTCTCCTCTATGGACTCAATGTCCCAGTGAGGAAACATTGTCCTTCACTTATTAAGGCTCTGTGAACTTGTATTCCTCCTGTTTGAGGCACCTTCACACATATTTCCCCAGTAATTCATTGTGAATAGCCATGTTTGGTGCACTTTTGTCCAGGGATTCAAGCTCACTCACTGTGAATTCAAGGCTATCTATAGCGCGTTTAGCCAGATATACCAGACTTTGTAAGTAAATTATTACTACTCTGAACACTAGCTCAACTAACATTTTGATTTCTAAGAGTTTTGAGTTATTTTACAGTAAGTGCATCAGCTCTACGAATATGATGGATGTTTCACCATATTTTCCCTAAAGACCCAAATTCCTTACTCTGAATGGTAAGTGTAAACCGGCATCACACTCACTTCTCTTTCCTATGAACACAGTTTCCCAGTGACAAACCAGTGTCCTTCAGATCCTACGTCTCCATGAACTTGTTTGTCAGGCACCTTTCTACATATTTCCGTAGTCTTTCATTGTGAATTGCAGCGTTCGCTTCACTTTTGCCCAGTGAATCAAGCTCATTCACTGTGAATTCCAAGTATCTATAGCGCATTTTGCCAAAAGTACCAGACTTTAAATGTAAGTTATTTCTCGTTTGAACACTAGCTTGACGATCGTTTTGATTTCTAAGAGCTTTGAATACTTTTATGGTACTACTTCGGCTCTATGCAGATGAATTCATGTTTCACCAACTTTCTTGCTAAAACGCCACCTCATTTACACTGAATTACAAAAGTGAAGAGTATCACACTCACTTCTCGCTTCTTGGAACACAATTTCCCATTGAATAAACAGTGTCCTTTACAATTAAGGCTCTGTGAACTGGTATTCCTACTGCTTCAGGCACCTTCCTATTTATTTTCCCTGTTCTTTCATTGTGAATTCTCAGTGTTGGATTCCCTTTTGTCCTGTGATGCACGCTCATTCGTTGTGAGTGTCAAGTGTTTATACACCATGGTTCCGTACATTCCAGCTCTATAAATGTAAACTTTTTCTATTTTAAAGACTGTGGCAGCTTTAACAGCCCTTTGGAAACAAATACCTCGTGTTTCAACACTGCACTAGAGATATTCAGGTTCTACAAAAGTATTCCAAGGGTAACCAGTATCACACTCACTTTTCTGCTCTTGGAATACTACTTCCCAGTGAGGAAACAGTGTCCTTCACATATTAAGGCTCTGTGAAGTTGTGTTTCTCCTGTTTCAGGCACTTTCCTTCATATTTCCCTAGTCTTGTGAATTTCAATGTTTGACTCACTTTTGTACAGAGATTCAAGCTCAATCACTGTGCATTCCAAGTATGTATGCAGCGTTTCGCCAAAGATAGCAGACTTGAAGTGTAAATTTTTACCACTTTGATCACTAGGTTGACTATCATTTTGATTCCCAAGAATTTTGAATACTTTTATGCTACTACCTCAGCTCTGTGCAGATGAATTTCTTTGTACCAACATTCTGGCTAAAATGCCCACTAATTAGACTGAATTATAAAAGTAGAGTAGCGTATTGAATTCTCTCCTCCATGGACTCAGTGTCCCAGTGAGGAAACAGTGTCCTTCCCATATTAAGGCTCTGTGAACTGGTGTTGCTCCTGTTTGAGACACCTGCACACGTTTGCCTAGTAGGTCATCGTGAATTTTCCCGTTTGATTCACTTGTGTCCAGTGATTCAAGCTCATTGACCTTGAATTCCAAGTATCTACAGCGCGTTTTGCGAAATATACCAGACTTGAAATGTAACTTATTACTAATTTGAACACTAGCTTGACTATCAATTTTATTTCTAAGAGTTTTGAATACTTTTATAAAGTTATATGAGCTCTTTAAAATGTTCATGTTTCACCAAGTTTCTTCTTAAAACGCCAACTCATTTATACTGAATTACAAAAGCAAAGTATATCGCACTCACCTCTCTGTCTTTGAACACAACTTCCCAGTGACTAAACAGTGTCCTCTCACATTATGGCTCTCTTAACTTGTATTCCTTTTGTTTCAGGACCCTTCCTACATATTTCCCTAGTCTTTCATGGTGAAGTTCCATGTTTGATGTACTTGTGCACTGACATTCAAGCTCATTCACTCTGAATTCCAAGTACGTGTACAGTCTTTTTCAAAAGATAGCAGATTTTAAATGTAAATTATTACCACTTTGATCACTAGGTTGACTACCGTTTATTTTCCAAGAATTTTGAATACTTTTACGCTACTACAGCAGCTCTACGCAGATGAATTTATGTGTACCAAAATGCTGGCTAAAATGCCAACGCTTTTAGAATGAATCCGAAAAGTAGAGTAGCGTATTGAATTCTCTCCTCTATGGACTCAATGTCCCAGTGAGGAAACATTGTCCTTCACTTATTAAGGCTCTGTGAACTTGTATTCCTCCTGTTTGAGGCACCTTCACACATATTTCCCCAGTAATTCATTGTGAATAGCCATGTTTGGTGCACTTTTGTCCAGGGATTCAAGCTCACTCACTGTGAATTCAAGGCTATCTATAGCGCGTTTAGCCAGATATACCAGACTTTGTAAGTAAATTATTACTACTCTGAACACTAGCTCAACTAACATTTTGATTTCTAAGAGTTTTGAGTTATTTTACAGTAAGTGCATCAGCTCTACGAATATGATGGATGTTTCACCATATTTTCCCTAAAGACCCAAATTCCTTACTCTGAATGGTAAGTGTAAACCGGCATCACACTCACTTCTCTTTCCTATGAACACAGTTTCCCAGTGACAAACCAGTGTCCTTCAGATCCTACGTCTCCATGAACTTGTTTGTCAGGCACCTTTCTACATATTTCCGTAGTCTTTCATTGTGAATTGCAGCGTTCGCTTCACTTTTGCCCAGTGAATCAAGCTCATTCACTGTGAATTCCAAGTATCTATAGCGCATTTTGCCAAAAGTACCAGACTTTAAATGTAAGTTATTTCTCGTTTGAACACTAGCTTGACGATCGTTTTGATTTCTAAGAGCTTTGAATACTTTTATGGTACTACTTCGGCTCTATGCAGATGAATTCATGTTTCACCAACTTTCTTGCTAAAACGCCACCTCATTTACACTGAATTACAAAAGTGAAGAGTATCACACTCACTTCTCGCTTCTTGGAACACAATTTCCCATTGAATAAACAGTGTCCTTTACAATTAAGGCTCTGTGAACTGGTATTCCTACTGCTTCAGGCACCTTCCTATTTATTTTCCCTGTTCTTTCATTGTGAATTCTCAGTGTTGGATTCCCTTTTGTCCTGTGATGCACGCTCATTCGTTGTGAGTGTCAAGTGTTTATACACCATGGTTCCGTACATTCCAGCTCTATAAATGTAAACTTTTTCTATTTTAAAGACTGTGGCAGCTTTAACAGCCCTTTGGAAACAAATACCTCGTGTTTCAACACTGCACTAGAGATATTCAGGTTCTACAAAAGTATTCCAAGGGTAACCAGTATCACACTCACTTTTCTGCTCTTGGAATACTACTTCCCAGTGAGGAAACAGTGTCCTTCACATATTAAGGCTCTGTGAAGTTGTGTTTCTCCTGTTTCAGGCACTTTCCTTCATATTTCCCTAGTCTTGTGAATTTCAATGTTTGACTCACTTTTGTACAGAGATTCAAGCTCAATCACTGTGCATTCCAAGTATGTATGCAGCGTTTCGCCAAAGATAGCAGACTTGAAGTGTAAATTTTTACCACTTTGATCACTAGGTTGACTATCATTTTGATTCCCAAGAATTTTGAATACTTTTATGCTACTACCTCAGCTCTGTGCAGATGAATTTCTTTGTACCAACATTCTGGCTAAAATGCCCACTAATTAGACTGAATTATAAAAGTAGAGTAGCGTATTGAATTCTCTCCTCCATGGACTCAGTGTCCCAGTGAGGAAACAGTGTCCTTCCCATATTAAGGCTCTGTGAACTGGTGTTGCTCCTGTTTGAGACACCTGCACACGTTTGCCTAGTAGGTCATCGTGAATTTTCCCGTTTGATTCACTTGTGTCCAGTGATTCAAGCTCATTGACCTTGAATTCCAAGTATCTACAGCGCGTTTTGCGAAATATACCAGACTTGAAATGTAACTTATTACTAATTTGAACACTAGCTTGACTATCAATTTTATTTCTAAGAGTTTTGAATACTTTTATAAAGTTATATGAGCTCTTTAAAATGTTCATGTTTCACCAAGTTTCTTCTTAAAACGCCAACTCATTTATACTGAATTACAAAAGCAAAGTATATCGCACTCACCTCTCTGTCTTTGAACACAACTTCCCAGTGACTAAACAGTGTCCTCTCACATTATGGCTCTCTTAACTTGTATTCCTTTTGTTTCAGGACCCTTCCTACATATTTCCCTAGTCTTTCATGGTGAAGTTCCATGTTTGATGTACTTGTGCACTGACATTCAAGCTCATTCACTCTGAATTCCAAGTACGTGTACAGTCTTTTTCAAAAGATAGCAGATTTTAAATGTAAATTATTACCACTTTGATCACTAGGTTGACTACCGTTTATTTTCCAAGAATTTTGAATACTTTTACGCTACTACAGCAGCTCTACGCAGATGAATTTATGTGTACCAAAATGCTGGCTAAAATGCCAACGCTTTTAGAATGAATCCGAAAAGTAGAGTAGCGTATTGAATTCTCTCCTCTATGGACTCAATGTCCCAGTGAGGAAACATTGTCCTTCACTTATTAAGGCTCTGTGAACTTGTATTCCTCCTGTTTGAGGCACCTTCACACATATTTCCCCAGTAATTCATTGTGAATAGCCATGTTTGGTGCACTTTTGTCCAGGGATTCAAGCTCACTCACTGTGAATTCAAGGCTATCTATAGCGCGTTTAGCCAGATATACCAGACTTTGTAAGTAAATTATTACTACTCTGAACACTAGCTCAACTAACATTTTGATTTCTAAGAGTTTTGAGTTATTTTACAGTAAGTGCATCAGCTCTACGAATATGATGGATGTTTCACCATATTTTCCCTAAAGACCCAAATTCCTTACTCTGAATGGTAAGTGTAAACCGGCATCACACTCACTTCTCTTTCCTATGAACACAGTTTCCCAGTGACAAACCAGTGTCCTTCAGATCCTACGTCTCCATGAACTTGTTTGTCAGGCACCGTTCTACATATTTCCGTAGTCTTTCATTGTGAATTGCAGCGTTCGCTTCACTTTTGCCCAGTGAATCAAGCTCATTCACTGTGAATTCCAAGTATCTATAGCGCATTTTGCCAAAAGTACCAGACTTTAAATGTAAGTTATTTCTCGTTTGAACACTAGCTTGACGATCGTTTTGATTTCTAAGAGCTTTGAATACTTTTATGGTACTACTTCGGCTCTATGCAGATGAATTCATGTTTCACCAACTTTCTTGCTAAAACGCCACCTCATTTACACTGAATTACAAAAGTGAAGAGTATCACACTCACTTCTCGCTTCTTGGAACACAATTTCCCATTGAATAAACAGTGTCCTTTACAATTAAGGCTCTGTGAACTGGTATTCCTACTGCTTCAGGCACCTTCCTATTTATTTTCCCTGTTCCTTCATTGTGAATTCTCAGTGTTGGATTCCCTTTTGTCCTGTGATGCACGCTCATTCGTTGTGAGTGTCAAGTGTTTATACACCATGGTTCCGTACATTCCAGCTCTATAAATGTAAACTTTTTCTATTTTAAAGACTGTGGCAGCTTTAACAGCCCTTTGGAAACAAATACCTCGTGTTTCAACACTGCACTAGAGATATTCAGGTTCTACAAAAGTATTCCAAGGGTAACCAGTATCACACTCACTTTTCTGCTCTTGGAATACTACTTCCCAGTGAGGAAACAGTGTCCTTCACATATTAAGGCTCTGTGAAGTTGTGTTTCTCCTGTTTCAGGCACTTTCCTTCATATTTCCCTAGTCTTGTGAATTTCAATGTTTGACTCACTTTTGTACAGAGATTCAAGCTCAATCACTGTGCATTCCAAGTATGTATGCAGCGTTTCGCCAAAGATAGCAGACTTGAAGTGTAAATTTTTACCACTTTGATCACTAGGTTGACTATCATTTTGATTCCCAAGAATTTTGAATACTTTTATGCTACTACCTCAGCTCTGTGCAGATGAATTTCTTTGTACCAACATTCTGGCTAAAATGCCCACTAATTAGACTGAATTATAAAAGTAGAGTAGCGTATTGAATTCTCTCCTCCATGGACTCAGTGTCCCAGTGAGGAAACAGTGTCCTTCCCATATTAAGGCTCTGTGAACTGGTGTTGCTCCTGTTTGAGACACCTGCACACGTTTGCCTAGTAGGTCATCGTGAATTTTCCCGTTTGATTCACTTGTGTCCAGTGATTCAAGCTCATTGACCTTGAATTCCAAGTATCTACAGCGCGTTTTGCGAAATATACCAGACTTGAAATGTAACTTATTACTAATTTGAACACTAGCTTGACTATCAATTTTATTTCTAAGAGTTTTGAATACTTTTATAAAGTTATATGAGCTCTTTAAAATGTTCATGTTTCACCAAGTTTCTTCTTAAAACGCCAACTCATTTATACTGAATTACAAAAGCAAAGTATATCGCACTCACCTCTCTGTCTTTGAACACAACTTCCCAGTGACTAAACAGTGTCCTCTCACATTATGGCTCTCTTAACTTGTATTCCTTTTGTTTCAGGACCCTTCCTACATATTTCCCTAGTCTTTCATGGTGAAGTTCCATGTTTGATGTACTTGTGCACTGACATTCAAGCTCATTCACTCTGAATTCCAAGTACGTGTACAGTCTTTTTCAAAAGATAGCAGATTTTAAATGTAAATTATTACCACTTTGATCACTAGGTTGACTACCGTTTATTTTCCAAGAATTTTGAATACTTTTACGCTACTACAGCAGCTCTACGCAGATGAATTTATGTGTACCAAAATGCTGGCTAAAATGCCAACGCTTTTAGAATGAATCCGAAAAGTAGAGTAGCGTATTGAATTCTCTCCTCTATGGACTCAATGTCCCAGTGAGGAAACATTGTCCTTCACTTATTAAGGCTCTGTGAACTTGTATTCCTCCTGTTTGAGGCACCTTCACACATATTTCCCCAGTAATTCATTGTGAATAGCCATGTTTGGTGCACTTTTGTCCAGGGATTCAAGCTCACTCACTGTGAATTCAAGGCTATCTATAGCGCGTTTAGCCAGATATACCAGACTTTGTAAGTAAATTATTACTACTCTGAACACTAGCTCAACTAACATTTTGATTTCTAAGAGTTTTGAGTTATTTTACAGTAGTGCATCAGCTCTACGAATATGATGGATGTTTCACCATATTTTCCCTAAAGACCCAAATTCCTTACTCTGAATGGTAAGTGTAAACCGGCATCACACTCACTTCTCTTTCCTATGAACACAGTTTCCCAGTGACAAACCAGTGTCCTTCAGATCCTACGTCTCCATGAACTTGTTTGTCAGGCACCTTTCTACATATTTCCGTAGTCTTTCATTGTGAATTGCAGCGTTCGCTTCACTTTTGCCCAGTGAATCAAGCTCATTCACTGTGAATTCCAAGTATCTATAGCGCATTTTGCCAAAAGTACCAGACTTTAAATGTAAGTTATTTCTCGTTTGAACACTAGCTTGACGATCGTTTTGATTTCTAAGAGCTTTGAATACTTTTATGGTACTACTTCGGCTCTATGCAGATGAATTCATGTTTCACCAACTTTCTTGCTAAAACGCCACCTCATTTACACTGAATTACAAAAGTGAAGAGTATCACACTCACTTCTCGCTTCTTGGAACACAATTTCCCATTGAATAAACAGTGTCCTTTACAATTAAGGCTCTGTGAACTGGTATTCCTACTGCTTCAGGCACCTTCCTATTTATTTTCCCTGTTCTTTCATTGTGAATTCTCAGTGTTGGATTCCCTTTTGTCCTGTGATGCACGCTCATTCGTTGTGAGTGTCAAGTGTTTATACACCATGGTTCCGTACATTCCAGCTCTATAAATGTAAACTTTTTCTATTTTAAAGACTGTGGCAGCTTTAACAGCCCTTTGGAAACAAATACCTCGTGTTTCAACACTGCACTAGAGATATTCAGGTTCTACAAAAGTATTCCAAGGGTAACCAGTATCACACTCACTTTTCTGCTCTTGGAATACTACTTCCCAGTGAGGAAACAGTGTCCTTCACATATTAAGGCTCTGTGAAGTTGTGTTTCTCCTGTTTCAGGCACTTTCCTTCATATTTCCCTAGTCTTGTGAATTTCAATGTTTGACTCACTTTTGTACAGAGATTCAAGCTCAATCACTGTGCATTCCAAGTATGTATGCAGCGTTTCGCCAAAGATAGCAGACTTGAAGTGTAAATTTTTACCACTTTGATCACTAGGTTGACTATCATTTTGATTCCCAAGAATTTTGAATACTTTTATGCTACTACCTCAGCTCTGTGCAGATGAATTTCTTTGTACCAACATTCTGGCTAAAATGCCCACTAATTAGACTGAATTATAAAAGTAGAGTAGCGTATTGAATTCTCTCCTCCATGGACTCAGTGTCCCAGTGAGGAAACAGTGTCCTTCCCATATTAAGGCTCTGTGAACTGGTGTTGCTCCTGTTTGAGACACCTGCACACGTTTGCCTAGTAGGTCATCGTGAATTTTCCCGTTTGATTCACTTGTGTCCAGTGATTCAAGCTCATTGACCTTGAATTCCAAGTATCTACAGCGCGTTT
>JAPDVU010000016.1:0-2500 GCA_026230045.1 Corynorhinus townsendii
GTATATATCTATAATATGTGTGTGTGTGTATATATATGTGTGTGTGTGTATATATATATATAATGTGTTTGTGTGTGTGTATATAATGTTGTGTGTGTGTGTGTGTGTATATATAATATGTTTGTGTGTGTATATATATGTGTGTGTATATATATATATAATATGTTTGTGTGTGTGTATATGTGTGTGTGTGTATATATATGTGTGTGTGTGTATATAATATGTGTGTGTGTGTATATATATGTGTGTGTGTGTGTGTATATATAATATGTTTGTGTGTGTGTATATAATATGTGTGTGTGTGTACTTTAAAAAATAAAAATTTAAAAACAGGTCCACAGACTGTAGCAAAAGAAAAAAAAAAAGAAATACAAACAATCCACCCCCCGCCCCCCTAAAAATATTTTTTAAATAAAGATGAACACGGCGCAGGAGGGAGACAGACAAGCGTGACGGAGCCCAGCGCCGCGTCCGTCCGCACGGGCGGGCGGCTCTTACCTGGAAGTTTCCGTGGTAGGACTCGAACAGCCCGGGGGAAGGTGGCCTTGGGGTCAGGCACCCTGGGCATCAGCAGCCGTTTCACTCTGCAGGGCGACACGGACGAGCCTGGGGTCAGATGGGGTGACCTTCCCCCTTCCCCCTTCCCCCCCCCCCCCGGAGCGGGGGGGTGCACACCCATGGGGACGCAGCCCCCCCCCTTGAGGGCTGAGGGGGGCTGTGGATTTCGCCCTCAGAGGCTCATAGCCCACGTAGAATTCTGTCCTCAGTCTCAAGGTCTGGGGGCCCCCCTGCCCCCCCTGGAGACCCCACGGGCAACCCCACCCGGAGCGGGCAGGGGAAGCCCCACCAGCATTGGGATGGGATCCCCTATAGAATAAAAGCCTCCGGTCGGCCGTACAACCAATCAGCGCGTCATATGCTAATGATATGCGAAGGCCGCTCCACTGCTCGCGATGACGTGCACTGAGCACCAGGGCAGACAGTCGACAGGTCGACCAGTCGCTCTGCCGTGCACGGACCACCAGGGGGCGGACGCTCCCACCGGTAGGTTAGCTTGCTGCTGGGGTCCGGCCAATCACGACTGTGCAAGACGGGCCGGACACGCCCTGGAGCCCCCCCGTGGTCCCTCCCCGGCTGGCCCACCTCCTGGTCCCTTCCTGTCCCCGATCGTGCACCCGTGGGGTCCCTTGGCCTGGCCTGCACCGCCATCCGGGTCCCCTTGGGGGATGTCAGAGAGCCGGTGTTGGCCCGTTCCCGCAGGCCAGCCCGAGGGACCCCCCACGCGGCGGCCGTGCAAACTCAGCACACCTAACGTCACCACAGACAAGGGCCTGAAATGAAAACATTTTTTTAAATAAGATATTTTTTGTAGATTTCAGAGAGGAAGAGGGGGAGAGAGAGAGAGAGAGAGAGAGAGAAACATCAGTGAGGAGAGAGAATCACGGATCGGCTGCCTCCTGCACGCCCCCCTCCTGGGGATGGAGCCTGCCACTGGGGCCTGTGCCCCTGGACGGGAATCGAACCCGGGACCTCCTGGTTCCTCGTTCGACGCTCAACCCCCTGAGCCGCGCCGGCCGGGCTGAAGTGAAAGCTGTGTAAACCATCCTGGCTGGTGTGGCTCAGTGGATAGAGCGTCGGCCTGTGGATCCAAGGATCCCGGGTTTGCTTTTGGTCAAGGGCACGTACCCTGGTGGCAGGCTCGATCCCCAGCCATGGTCAGGGGTGCGTGCAGGTGGCAACCCATCCATGTCCCTCTCTCACCTCTCTCTCTCTCTCGCTTCGCTCGCTCTAAAAACCAATGGAAAAAAATATCCTCGGGTGAGGATTAACAAAAATAATAATAATAATAATAATAATAATAATATAAAGCATTGGTTCAGGGAGTGACAGGCAGCCCGGATCCAATGATCGTCCTGTTACATTATCACCCCGAATATTGATGACGGTTGGAAAAAGGATTCCATTTTTTAGTCAAAAGCCATCGAGAGGATCTCCCTTGCCCTCCCCCACCCCCCTGCCTCAAAAGAAGGCATCGATATTTCCTTTTTGTAAAGGAAGTCTCTATCTGTGACGGGCGCCCCCGCCCCTCCCTTATCAGGGGATGAATCGTGTGTCTGATCATGGAGGTGACCTCAACACAATTCTACCCAGAAATCCTTTATCTGCTGTTCACTTCCTACCCACGTCTTCTTTCTTTGTTATTATTTTTTTAAAATTGATGTCAGAGAGGAAGGGAGAGGGAGGGGGGAGAGAGAGACACACACACACATCCATGAGGAGAATCATGGACTGGCTGCCTCCTGCATGCCCCCCTCCTGGGGATCCAGCCTGCCAACCCAGGCGTGTGCCCTTGACCGGGAATCGAACCCTGACTTCCTGGTTCCTAGGTGGATGCATATTGGATAGATGGAGGGAGGGATGAGGGACAGATGGATAGATAGACAGATAGATGCTCATGGTGTGGATGCATGGATGGATGGATGGATGGATGGATGATGGA